>VZZY01022532.1:168716-182320 GCA_013400335.1 Eurystomus gularis
CGGAGGAGGATGAGCCTCTGGGCACGTATTGATAGAAACCGGCGGGTCGATCGGGGGTGACGGCGGGAGCAGACCACGGGCAGCACCACGGACACGACCCACGAACAGCACCATGGACAGCGCCGGGGCACAACCCACGGGCAGCACCACGGACACGACCACTGTCCAGCCGGGAGCTGGACCCCCACCCAGGCACAGCACCACCCACAGCCCAGCACCCTCCATGGAGGTACCCCCGAGACCCAGTCAGGCTTGTTCAGCCTGGAGANTCTGGGCACTGCCCACCCCACTACCAGGGGTCTGACCCCCCTCTGGGCACCACCCACCCCCCAGCCGGGAGCTGGACCCCCACCCAGGCACAGCACCACCCACAGCCCAGCACCCTCCATGGAGGTACCCCCGAGACCCAGTCAGGCTTGTTCAGCCTGGAGAAGAGAAGGCTCCAGGGAGACCTTCTGGTGGCCTTTCAGTGCTTCAAGGGACCTGTCAGAAAGATGGGGACAGACTTCTGAGCAGGGTCTGTTGGGACAGGACCAGGGGTGATGGTTCAAAACTAAAAGAGGGAGATTTAGTCTAGAGAGAAGGAGAAATTGTTGATGCTGAGGGTGGTGAGAGCCTGGTGCAGGTTGCCCAGAGAGGTGGTGGCTGCTCCATCCCTGGAACCATTGCAGGTGAGGTTGGCCGGGGCTCTGAGCAACCTGCTGTGGTTGGAGATGTCCCTGCTCCCTGCAGGGGGTAGGAGGACATGAGCTTTAAATGTCCCTTCAACCCAAACCGGTCTAAAATTCTGTATTTCTAAGTGCCAGTTCACAGCAGGGAAACCTGTGGATGCGCATCCAGACGCCTTCATACATGGGGAGAGCATAGTCACCCTCTGAAACATCTGCTTCTGAAAAAACCTCCACCCTTTCTAGCACTCCCAAGCCTCTACAATTCTTTATCCTGCTCTGTCAGAGCCATGGAGGCCCTGCCCAGCTGCCTGCACTGGGATCATCCCTCACATCCCTATGCCTCCAGTGGCCTCCTGGGGACCAGCCATTTACCTACTGGAGGGAACGTGTTTCCAAGCAGTTGGCCCAGCTTCCTAGCTGGGACCACCCTGGGAGTGCTCAGTCCTGCACGCTCACTGCTAAGCTTCAGACATCCCTTCTGAAAGAAACATTTCTTAATATTAATACTCTGCACCATGTCAGGTCTTCTCCTGTATTTATGTCCCCTCCTGAAGCACCTTCCCCCTGTCCCTCCTCCAGCAGGAAGGTGACTGCGCTGGGCTGGTGCTGCCGGGTGTTCCTGAGCCACGGGCCTGGTGTAGCTGCAATGGGTTGGTGACACCAAGATATTTATGGGTATTTCGAGAGAAAGAAAAAGGCTACTGGGTGTTCATATGTTCTTGTTGTATTATTTAAGAGAAGCCATTTGAGAGCACAGGAGCAGCAATGTCTGCTCCCAAAAGGAGGAAAAATAATGGAGGGGAATATTTGCAAAAAGCTCAGTTAAGTAAATATTTTATGCCCAATAATGTTATGGCTTTTGAATGATGCATGCAGGAGAGTTGAAAGGAGGTGAGGCACAGAGCGAGGCAACACACAGTGCGTGCGGAGTGCGAAGGTGTTTTGGGGGGAGGCGAAGGAGGACACGGTGCCCTGGCCGGTGCCTCTCACCCTGCCAGGGTGGCCACTGGCAGGGACAGACAGATTGACAACACCTATCTGCTGCAGCAAGGTTAGAGTGAACCTCACAGGGAGATGGTTCTGCCCCAGGTGGGTGATTCCAGTCAATGTGTTGACCCATCGCTTCCCTCTTCCCTTGGTACTGGCCCCAGGGAGCAATCGTGAGAGGAACCTGCATCCCCTGACCAAGCCTGCACCAGGCAGGAGCCCTCCTGCTCCTGAGAAGCTCTGTGCGGGCTGAGACACATCCACAACCCTCCTACACAGCCAGGATGCTCCGGTGAGGCAGAGCAGCCCTGCCCGTGGTGGGCTCTGGCATGTTTGAGGGATGCTGCAGGGAGGGAGGCACAATGAGGATGGAAAGGAGTTTAGTGCGAGGTGCCTGGCAGCTCAGCAGAGCTGTTAGGGAGCTGCAACAGGAGCTGGGCAGAGGTGGGGACAGGACGGGTTGTTCCAGGAGGCTCACAGCCCTCTTACAAAATCATAGAATGATTTGGACTGGAAGAGACCTTCAAAGCTCATCTCATCCAACCCCCCTGCAGGGAGCAGGGACATCTCCGACCACAGCAGGTTGCTCTGAGCCCCAGCCAACCTCACCTGCAATGGTGCCAGGGATGGGGCAGCGACCACCTCTCTGGGCAACCTGCGCCAGGCTCTCTCCACCCTCAGCATCAACAATTTCTTCCTTCTCTCTAGTCTAAATCTCCCTCTTTTAGTTTCAAACCATCACCCCTGGTCCTGTCCCAACAGACCCTGCTCAGAAGTCTGTCCCCATCTTTCTGACAGGTCCCTTGAAGCACTGAAAGGCCACCAGAAGGTCTCCCTGGAGCCTTCTCTTCTCCAGGCTGAACAAGCCCAACTCTCCCAGCCTGTTCTCACAGCAGAAGGGTTCCAGCCCTCACATCATTGCCGTGGTCTCCTCTGGACCCCCTCCAGCAGCTCTGTGTCTCTCCTGTGCTGAGAAGCATTGGGAGCTGTGGCTGCCTCACTGCTTTGCTTGAGAGAAAATCAGCCCCACAGGCAGGACATGGGAGCTGGGACCAAGAGGCAAAGAACTGGAAGGCAGGAGGCAGAGGGATTACCCTGGCCCAGGAGGAAGAGGCAGGCAGAGAAAGCAGGAGGAAGGGCAGAGGGGGCAGGGGTGGTGACCGAGGGGAGGAGAGCAGGGCCAGCACAGAGGAGGAACCTTTCTCTGAGCAAAGGAATTCTCCTCCTGGCAGGCAGGAGAACTGGGTGAGCATCTGGCACAAGGTAAGCACAGAAAGGAGTAAAATACCATTAAGTGTAATAAGAAATGTACTTAATCAATGAGCTCTGCGGCTAAGGATCAATGGGAGGCAGACACAGCCATTAGCTAAGAAAGCTGAGAAAGAGCCCGGGCTCTGATGGAGCGGTCGATGCCGAGTTTAACCGAGCAGAAGAGGAAGGGTCTCGTGGAGAGCAGAGCCAGGCTGCAGCCACGGGACAGGGCTGACCCTTCTCTGCTCCCCAGGGCTCAGACCCTCAACAGGGAGCAAGAGAGGAGCCCAAGCTGAAGCCTGCTGAAAAGTCCCAAGAAGCACCATGGACCCTGGTCCAGACATCAGTACTCAGCAACAAAGGTGTGAGAGGGAAATGGACCACTGCTGGCAGGGAAGATGGACCCGAGCCCCTCGTCATCACCCAGGGACATCACTTGGCTGCGAAGAGCAAGAGCCAGGGTTTACCCATGGGCCATTCTCCTGTGGACCAAGGGCTGCAGTGAACTTCAGCTGATGGGACCATGGGACCCAGCCCAGGAGGGTGCAGGGGGGCTATGGGCATTCTGAGGAGGTCACCCAGAGCAGAAGCGACATGAAAAGCCTCACTCCCACCCAGCTGATGGAGCTGCCCCCTTGGAGAAGGGCTGGCTACGGAGCCGTTCTCCCCAGTGCTTGTCCCTTTGCCCCTCTCCTCTCCCCGAGTGCTGGGCTGCTCCCCAAGGGCCAGTGTGTGGAAGAAGTGCAAACTGAATGGCAAAGAGGTCACCCTCCCAAGAAGGTGTTGCACCAGCCCAGGTAAACAGAGCTGCTGCTGAGTCAGGGCTTGCCCAGGCCCCAACCTTGAGAGATGCCCTCATGCCCCCCCGACCCAGCGCACCCGGAGCCCGTCCGGGTGGTGCCAGCGCTCGGCTGAGTCACCGCACGCAGGGCTTCCTCAGGAGACAGTCTTGATTTTCAACCCATGAGCAAATTTAGCGCTTGGGGAAGCAGACAGCCCCAGGCAGCGAGTGGGCACAACCTCCGGGCTGACTCAGCCCTGGCACCCAGACCCTGCCATGCTCCTGCCCCGGGCTCCATCAAACACCCAGCTCCGAGCCAGCCCAGCCCCGCTGCTCAGCTCCAGCTCCGTGTTCCCTCTGCATTTCCAAGGTTGTCGCCCTCAATCCTGACACCTGCTCCGCCCCGCCCATGCTGAAACCTGATGGCCAAAGCCTGAGCAGACCCAGGCCAGAGGAGAGCCCGGCACTGATCTCTGTGTAGGGGAGTCTGCAGGGACCAGGCACATGGTTAGTCATGTCTCAAGAGCATCACAGCCTGGGGTCATGCTTAAGGCAGAGTTTCTGTACGTGCCTGTGAAGAAGAGTAAAGCTGCTGTCCCTTGAGGTCCCTCCCCTCTCCCAGCGGGGCTGCAATCATAGCCCTGATCCCCTGAGGCTGCTCCTGGAGCACAGGACACATGCTCCATCCCTACCCATCACTGGATCCTGTCACCGTGCGCTGTGCGAGACACAATCCTGTCACTGTCCCTCAACCCAGACGCTGCAGCCCAAGGGGGACAGCTGCCCTGTGACCCAGGCATGGCCTGGGGGGGCCCCAGTGCTGTGTCACCTGCCCCCTCTCAGACTCAAGCGCTGATCATGTGTACATCCGGCCAGTTCAGCCCCCTCCTCACATTTCCCTCCCTCCCACACATTCCTCCAGACCCAACACGAGTGCAGCATTTCCTAGAAGGGGCAGAAGGCACCTTGTCCATCCTGGCTAACAGAAAACCACACAAACACACAGAGCGGGGAACATTACAGGGACGGTCCCCACCTCCTCTCCCACCGCTCACCTGCCCTTCACAGGCACCCCAAGCAGGGACCCCTTTGCTCCCCACCCAACTCTGCTGGCAACTGAACAGCCGCTGGTGGGGGCAGGCAGGAGACACGGGTCCCAGGGACAGCCCCCCAAGCCACAGCTCCCACACAGCTCTCAGGAGCACCAAGGGAACAGTTTCACAGGGGGAAGACCCAAACTCCTGCCTCCCAGTACAGGCATCCAGGCCCAGGAGCTCCCTTGCAGCAACCAAAGCCTCTCCTCCAGCCTTCACGAGCTGCTTGGCTGGAGCACCTTCCTCCCTCCATCTGTCTCAGGGCTCAGGCCAAGTGCAGGGCTGCTCCTGGCTTTTGATTTCATGCAGCACACTGGCGCTGCTGCTCTGTTCCTGCCTTGGAGGCCATTATCAGCACTTCACCTGCATCCTAGTTCCTTGGCCATGCCTCGGCTAAAGCAGCTTGACTCACCCCAGATGGCGGCGGGTGTGTGCTCTGCTGGGAGCAGCCTCCTCTCCAAGAGCTGCTCTCAGGTACACGCTGCAGGGAGCAGAGCAGGGTCAGCTCCACACCCACCCACTCCACCCAACTGTCCCAGGTGCACCCCGTCCGCAGCAGCTCCCACAAGCTCCATCCATCACTTTGGAGCTCCACGTACCTCCCCCACAGCCCCTCCAGACCCCATCGGCTGCTGAGCTCCTCCTTCTGCTCACTGGAGCAGCATTACAAACTCCAACCAGAAGGTCCTGGCACTAGATACTGCACTGACGCCAAGGAGCTTATCTGGGCCCCGGGCACTCAGGCGATGGTGTGCTGGAGCCAAGAGGAGCACTGCAGATGTTCACCCTGCGTCTGAGCTGCACCAGGCTGATGAAGGAGGCAGAGCAAACCTGGGCACCTCCAGCTGCTTTGCTCAGTGCTCTCCTCACTCTCCTGGCCACCTTCTCCCTCCCCTTGTCCCCTCCTTCACCCTCTTTCCAACAGGCTGCAGATGCAACACCTTAACCACAGGTACAGTGCAACCAATCTACAGAGCGGAGCTGCTCCAGGCAGGACGGCGAGGAAAAGAGAAAAACCCACTTGCTTTCCATCAACTCCTCCTCTCTATCATGTCCAAGTGTGACGTTCCCAGCTTGCGGCAATCCCGTCCTCCTTCTCCAGGGGAAGCAGCCACCCCCCAGAGACCCCACATAGTCCTACCTCTCCTGAAGCGTCCCAGAGCTGGGGTTCTGCCATCCTTCCAGCGCTTCCTCCCTCTGTGCTTGGGCAGAGCAGCACCAAGAGGGCAATTATGGGCTGAGGGGGCTTTTATAAAGTGTCCCACAGGCCCCCTCCCCCCAGCCGACCAGCCCCACCTGTGGAGCCCTGCCCCAGCACGGCCCAGCTCGTCAGCCCCATCACTGGGGGCAGCTCCAGCTGTGTCCGTGATGGGTCCCCACAGACACGTGTGGGACAAAGTGGGACATTCCTGACTGAAACTCCAGTGGCATCCCTGGGAAATTTGCAATTTGATTTTCCATTTAAAAATACGAAATAAAGAAGGGAAAACCCCCGGGCCCCTGCCTGAGCGAGCACAGGCCCCCAGCACAGACCCTGCAGTCACCCAGCGCTGCCCACGCACGTTCACGAGCCCCAGGTGCTCAGCACCTCGCTTCTTCCAAAGGCTGGGTGCTGAGCGGCACATTTCAGACAAACAGGGCAGCTCCACTGCAGATGACTTCTCTGTGCTCATGATTTCTATTTTCTAGCCGCTGCACCTGTCTTTGGTGCACAAGCGTGGGGAGGATTCTCAGCCCCAACATGCCTTTGCAGGGACCATTTTCCCCAGTTTGGTGTGGGACTGACAACTCGCACCCTCAGGATGGAGCTCGTTGCATGTTCTCAGGAGCGCTTCCACGGATGCAGGATCAGTGCTGCCAGCGAGAGGCCCGTGAGCCGGAGGGTGCTGAGCAGGGACACGGTGTCCCCGGAGCAGCCCCGGCCCCTCGGGCCCCTCTGCTGCAGGGAAGGTGCCTGGGGTGCTGTTAGTGCGAGATCAACCCCATCAGCCTCTCTATCAGCAGCGTCCCCAGGCAGGGTGGCCAAAGGTGATGTTCTTTATCTGTGCTTCGTGCTCCTCAGATACTGAATATCAAGATGTGCCTTGAGACACTCCCACTATTAAATATTCCCCGGAGATTAGAGCAGTGCTTCCTTCTCTCCAGCCTCTTCCCTCCCAGTGGGGCTGATGAATGTGATACCTTATCAGGACCTTCCCCTGCGCTGTTAGCCATGGCCTGGAGACTCATTGGCCCACCTCAGAACAACAAAACGAATATTTAGGAGTTTCCCTGAGCTTGGTAAGTGATAACATCTTTATCATATGAGCCCTTTAAACCCTCAGTGCTTGGCAGGCCCCTCTGTCCTTGCTGAAAGGACAACATCAGACCCAGGGTAGCGGACATGATAATAAAATAATTCCTTGAGTGCACTGCAGTGCCGGGGCTGGCAGAGCAGGCTGCCCAGCCAGCAGCTCCTCTCCCAGGATTCTCCAGACATGCAGCAGCAACTGGAATGGACAGACATGATCCCGGCAGAGAGACCCCTCAGCTCCAGCCTGGCCAAACCCAGGGTGCACAGACACACCAGTCACACCAGCAGCCTCTGGCTTCAGAGCGCCCGGCAGAGCCCAGCTCAGCCCAGCAGAGCCCAGCACAGCTCTGGCTGCCAGCAAAGGGATTTCCCCTTGGGCTGCAGTCATCGACCCCCACCCCATGGCCTCCATTAGCAGGAGGAGGGCTTGGCTCAGGATCTGAGCAGGCTCCATCCCACCATGCCTTGGGCTTGTCTCCCCGGTTTGCAAACGAAGCGCCCAAGGCTGCGCTCTTGGCTCGTGTCTGCGTGAGGTCCCTGGTGGGATCACTCGAACCTCTCACAGTGTCCTCAAACAATTGTCCCATGTTACACCTGGGAAACACAAGCACGCGGGATCAGTGCATTGATGCACCCTGAGGAATCGGTCCAGACGGGAATATTTGGGGATGCTCCAGGATGCAAAGAGGCCGTTGCAGGCCAGGAAGGACAAGCCACGGCATGTGCGTGAGATTCATCAGCCCAGCTCACCCCTGGGGGAGAAATGCCAAGGAATGACCCCAGCCAGGGCTGGGGAAAGCAGTGGAGATGGCTCTGCTCAGAGAGAGGGGATGGCTGGGCAATTAGGAAGCAAAGCACAAAGAAATAAATCTGGAACCTGAGCAGAGGGAGATCAGCAACGACACAAAGGTTGAGAGTTCAGACCCCAGGGAACCAAGTCAACTTCTGTTACACAAGTCTACAAGAACCCTAAACTCAGTTTTGTTGATAAATGAGTTATCAGCAATGATTAAACCCCAGAGAAGTCATAAAAACTGCAGATATTGATAAAACGGGATGCTGATATGGCGAAGCTCAGCAGCACACGAGTGGATGAGGGTCACCAGTAGTGAGAGGCAGAGCCCAAGCAGCAGGAGCTGGGCTGATGGGACATGGGGCTCACCTCCTGGAGCAGCACTGGGGCTTGCTGGCATGGCTAGGACCCAGCAAAGAGCCTCCTTCCCCAGTGTGTAGTCCACAAAGACACATTGGGTAATCCCAGGCTCCTTTCTGAGCCTCAGAGCACCCCCTCGAGGTGGACAAGCAGCCTCGGGAGGGGGGTGAGTTGTCTTTTGAAGCTGAACTGCTGACCAAAGAGCAGGGCACCAAAGCCAGGAGTGTGGGAAGGACACGGCCACGGGTGCACGGAGCCAGCCCAGGGTGAGGGACGGCAGCTGGGAGACAGGGTGCTGGGGAGGCCAGTTTGGCACCAGCTGCTTCCTGTCACTTGAGCAATTATTCCCATTTTTGAGTGCTGAAATAGCTCCTGATGCCACTGATGGAGGAGCCAGATTTGGTGCTTGAGCCAGAAGGAAATCTGAGTTGATCTACTTCAGTTAGACAAAAACCAGAGGGGCTCGTTCTGATACGAAGTGCTGGCTGAAGCCATGCACCTGATCAGCAACTGCAAGATTAGATAAGAACTGAACTTAGTCCCATCCCGCACATATTAATGTGAGCTCGCTGGATGTCTGCGTGATCCCAGCTCAAGGGCATGAAGATGTTCCCCTCACTGGGGTTCCTATGTGCTGCCCTCTCTTTGGCAAGATGCATCCCCGTGCAACAGGTCTCCAGCCGCAGCAAAGTCCTCCTGGTCTCCTTTGATGGCTTTCGGTGGAACTACGACCAGGACGTGGACACCCCCAACCTCGACGCCATGGCTGTGGAGGGGGTGAAGGCGCGGTACATGACTCCTGCCTTCATCACCATCACCAGCCCGTGCCACTTCACGCTGCTGACCGGTGAGTGCCAGGGCATGGGTGAATTTAGGGCTTCTGCATCAGGGAAGGACAGTCAGTGGAGCAGGCACCCATCACAGTGGCTGGGGGATAGAGATGAGGCAGGACTTGCAAGTGATAGAAGCGAACCGCTGTTTATCAAAGAGAATAGCACCAGATGTCACAGGAATTACGCAGCCGCCACCCAGACCACGGTGGGAATTATGCGGAGGCTGCCCCAGCAAAGCTCGCCCTGAGTTCCGCTTTAATAACAGCTCAGATCAACTCTTGCACAGCTCAGGCTGGGGGCCTGTTGGTTGTTCCTGCATTCACAGTCTCCATAGGTCGCCTGATTTCCCAACAGCAATTCTGCTACTCCAGCCCGAGTCTGGGCTCTGCTCTTCTCGCAGCTCGCTCCCGCAGCCTCCACGCACCCTCTTCATCCGTGTTTTGGGACATTTCCTTCTCTGTTGTTACAGGACAGCCTGGAGTTAAAGCTCACTTACACTTCTTTCTCTACCGAAGTAACAAAACAAACACTAAAGCACAGTTCTTGCAGTCCAAGACTTCATTTGCTTCGGTCACTCAAGCAAAGCTCTGGCACAAGTTAGTGTCTCGCTGCAGTGTCCCCCCCTTGTTCTGTGAGCCCACCTGCACTATTTACAGCATATCGGTGCTGAACATCAACAGCCTCTAACTGGGGTCCACGTTCGCGTGCAACACACACTACAACACTGCAAACACACATATGCAATTACAGAGACACAAACCCCAAATAATATTCCATAGGATATCCTCCTAATCCAGAGTGTCCCGTCCGCAAGAGATGCAGCAATAGCTGCAGAAAGGGGCAGGACTGAATCCGTATTTATCAAAGGAAAATAGCATCAGGCCAACCCGAGAGCCTCCTTTGAGAAGATAAATTATTTCTTAGACAAGGGAGATGCACTACATTTAATCTTTCTGGACTTCAGAAATGTATTTGATACAGTGCCACACGGGAAATCATTAGTTAAGGTGGAGAAGATGAAGATTAGTACAAAAATTGCTGAGGTGGGGAAGGGAAGAGGACGGCAGGTGACGTGAGAGGAGGTTGTCAAGCTGGAGCGAGGGCAACAGGGGAATTCCTGAAGAATCGATTTTGGAGCCGATCTTATTTAAGATTTTAATTAATAACCTTGGCATAAAAGAGTGGAAGATGCTAATGAAATCTGCTGATGGGAAGAAGCAGGGTGGCATTGTCGATAGGAGGGAGGACGGGGATATTGTGCAGAAGTAACTGAGCCGTCTTCAGGACCAGAATAATCAAAATTGCATGAACTGTAATAGCACAAAGTCCAAGTCTTTCACTTCTAACAGGAATTTCTGCTGCACGCTGACCTCATGGAGAGCAAACAACAGAGACAGTGAAACAGGGAAGCAATTTAGATAAGTCATAGAATAATTTAGGCTGGAAAAAGCCTCAAGGGTCATCAAGTCCAGTCTTCGTCCAACATCTCCCTGACCACTAGACCATGTCCCGAAGCGCCACATCTACCCATTTTTTGAACCTCCAAGGACGGTGACTCCACCGCTGCCCTGGGCAGCCTGTTCTGTTACATCCCTGTAAATGTGGGATAACGGGGAGCCCTGCGTGTGCCAAGGGCAGGAGCACTCCAGGGTAGGACTGGGGTGAGAGTGTCCTGGCTCAGGGTCCGGCTGAGAACCCCGGAGAACAACCCCTACCGCATGAGGAGCAGGTGTCCCCCAGAATCCTATTCCCTGCCCTGGGAACCCACTTTGTATGAGGTGGCGGGAGGAAGGAGGCAAAGCAGAGGCGAAGGGAGAGCTGGGACAGGGGACAAGAGGCAGAAGCTCCTCGCTGACCCAGAGCCAGCCCGTCGCTCAGCACAGGGGCGAGATGCCCCCTCCATCCACTGCCTGGCTCACCCCCACCTCCTGCATCTCTCTCGACAGGGAGGTACCTGGAGAACCACGGCGTGATCCACAACATGTGGTTCAACACCAGCACGGGTGTGAAGCTGCCCTACTACAGCACGCAAGGCGTGGACAGCTGGTGGGACAACGGGAGCCTGCCCATCTGGATCACTGCCCAGAGACAGGCAAGTGGCAGCTCCTCGCACGCACAGACCCTGCACAGACCCCGCACAGACGGCTCCTGCCAGCGTGTAGGAAAAGCTACGGGCAAGCCACGATCTCTAGTGGCCATGAGCTAACATCCTCGCTGCACACGACAGCCTAATTAGACTAGCAGAAAAATGAAATCCCCAGACACTGGCAGGAATAATTATGATCATTCTATTAAAAACAGCAAAAAAAAAAAGATGCGTTTCAGCTTTATTAAGACATTAATAAAACAGGCTATCCTTCTCCTGTTTAAAGAAACCTCAGACAGTTCCTTCGGGAGCACCAAGAGCCCGGGGCTTTCATATGCTCCCAGGCACAAACCTCATTTCCGCAGCCTCACCCAGGACCTCTTGGGTGGCCGCGGCAGGGGCTGGTCCCACCTTCCCTGGGGACTGCAGCAAGGCCTTCCTAGATCCCGGCAGGCTTTGACTCTGGCTTTGAGACAGGACCTGAGACCTGGCCCAAGACCTTTGTATTTACCTCACAGATCGGCCCTGCTGACTTCAGGGTAAGTGCTTCTGTGACTGGAGTAAAGCACCCTGTGATGTCTTGATGGTCAAGAGCCAGAGGGTCCGTGCAAGGCACCCAGTGGGTCACAGTTCCCAAAGATATAACTAGTGTTACTAACCCAGTGAGAAAACCAACATGCAGGAGTTCTGGGAAGGGCAGTGCTTTCAATTAATCACTTTTAATTGGCAATGAGCAAGAAAACCTCATTAGAGGCCGAGGTAGGCATTAGGGGGCTGAATGGACTAACCACATCAGCAGGCGGCTGCACTGACAGATGGAGAGGTGCTGCAGAGCGAGTTCAGGTGAGTTTATGCGATTTCTCCACTAACAGGGTTTAAAGACGGGCTCGATCTATTTCCCTGGAGGAAAAGCAAAATATCAAGGTGAAGAAGTGAACATGAAGTTGGTGGAGCCCTTCTTCTTCAACTACAGCAATGAAACCAACTGGAGAGAGAACATTGACACCGCCATGGAGTGGTTCACAGTGAACAACCTTGACTTCATCGCCCTCTACTTTGGTGAGCCGGACTCGGCAGGACACAAGTTCGGCCCCGAATCCACGCAGAGGAAAAACATGATCAAACAGGTGGACAGGACCATCGGTTACTTGAGGCAGCGTATCCAGGAAAGTGGCCTGGAATCAAAGCTCAACCTCATCATCACGTCTGACCACGGCATGGAGACCGTCATAAAGACCAATGAGATTCACATCAAGACAGTAGAGAACTTCACGTTCCAAGACATCCAGTTTGAACTCTTAGATTACGGACCAAATGGACTACTAGTGCCAAAAGAAGGAAAATTAGAGCACGTGTATTCAGTCCTGAAAAATGCCCACCCAAACCTACATGTGTACAAGAAAGAAGACTTTCCAAAGAGATTCCACTATGCCAACCACCCCCGGATAGCCCCGCTCGTGTTGTACAGCGATCCGGGATACGTGATCCACGGGGTAAGATGTATGCACAGACTTATCTTCCTGTCTTTTGGGGATCTGCCTCTCCCCTCCTGTCCTTCTCGTGGCACCCCAGCACCTGCCCAGCTTTATGCCTTCATGTTGGTTGCTCTCCCTACAAGCAGATGGAAATTCCAAGTCTTTGGGTAAAGACCTCTGCTGTTCAGACAAAAAAGGGTCCAGAAGTCTTGGAGCAGGACTTGCACAAGCAGAGTATCAGCTGCAGGATCCTCTCCTCGCCTGGCATTAGGGGAAGGCCCAAAGTCAAGGCCAGGAGGCAGCTTCCCACCATGAAGCTCCTCAGTGCGACACAATTTGGACGCGCTGACATTTAGGGAGGGACCTTGCAAGGTGTAACTGCTTGAGAGCTGTGTCTTGGCAGCACCCACCAGCTCCTGCCAAGTTTACTGGTGTTAGATCACCTTGAAAAACTCAAAGAAAGCAAACAGAGCGTTTGGCTGCAGAACACGGCACGTGAGCGCCTCGCTCGGGGGGGTGGAGGGTTTGGGCACCCACATCTTCCCTCTCCCTTTCAGAGATACAAGGTCCAGTTCAACAACGGGGAACACGGGTTTGACAACGAGGCCATGAACATGAAAACCATCTTCCGCGCCGTGGGGCCGGCCTTCAAGCAGGGGCTGGTGGTCGAGCCCTTCGAGAGCGTCAATGTCTACCCGCTCCTGTGCCAGCTGCTGGGCATCACCCCCGAGCCCCACGACGGCTCCCTGGAGGTCATGGAGCCCATGCTGCGTGAGTCCGCGGGCACCGGCTGTGCTCTGCCGCACCGGGCACCGGCACCGGGCATGGCTACCGGCCATGCTCCGCTGCACCAGCACCGGCCACAGGGCACCGGCTACCGGGAACAGGCACCGGGCACCGGCACCGGGCACCGGCCGCGCTTTGCCGGACCAACACCGGGCACCGGCACCGGGATTCCCGCGGGAACAGCGACACCTGGC
>VZZY01022535.1:2859-15385 GCA_013400335.1 Eurystomus gularis
AAAATTCAGGCAGTTACGTAGGTAACAAGTACAATCTAACAAACACTGCTTTGGAAGCATGAAAGGTGTTAAATTATCATATGTAGCACTCAAATGTATTAAGCCCTTTACTAAATATAGAAACATCCCAGTTTTGTTATTTTTTTCCTACTGCTAATGCAGCATGATACACCACATTTTAACACACACAAAAAATACACATTATATCACAAATGTAAGGTATAAATTAATAAATACAGAAATATTTATAGTACCAAGGGTAGGGTGAGAACAGATGCACACTAACAGCTCACCTAGTTATATCATAGACCACAGCAAAGACTGACAAGTTGTTTTTTTCCTGTGGTACTTCTATTAAAAAATGCTAGTATGGTTAAAAAAAAAACAAAATGAAAAAACAAAACAACAAGAAAAGAGCCTGAACCGGCAGAGGTTTTCATTGGGAGAATTCCTCACTCCCAGCAAAATTAGTGGTCAAACTCAAAAGGAAATGAACTCTAAATCTCAGGAAGCAAAGAGATAATTCTACTTATCCTTCATCCCAATCTTTTGCCCCATGTACCTGTATAATAAGGAATAAGAAACAAAATAAAATAAAACTTCAAAACATTCTAGCCCTGTTGGGTAACTAACTCACTATCTGCACAATGTCTAGCACATATGGGGTTTCCCTTTAGTGCCTGTTCTGTTCGGCACAGAGGAAGGATTCTCCTTTTATTCTGTTCTACATTCTTAGTCTTGTCTTTCTAAATATAAATTATTTATTGGAAGCAAAACTAGCAGCTCTGAGAATTCTTCATTTCATTATATTTAGCAGCTCTGAAGAGGCTCAGATCATTATCTATTCAATTGTTCTGAAGCCTCAGGTATGCAAGAAGACTGTCTGAATGCAGGCATTCTCAGCCTAATTCTCATTCTCATTCTAAATGACAGTCACACTTTAGTTCCTATCTCCTTCTTCCACAAGAAAGCCTGATTAGGTGCTTAAAAACTTCTTATTCAAGTGAAAATTTTGATAACTGAAAAAAAACCCAGCACTAAAACTTTTGACAAAGAACCATTTTCACAGTATGAAATACTGGAAAATTGTCTCAAAGCAACACTACTGTTCCTGGTGAATTCATTGATTACTCAGTGGGATTAATCAAAATGAAAGGATTTTACCCTGCACCTTTCCTGCTAGTGATATCTAGTTGCATTTCATTTTGCTGCCACCACTATAGTCAATCCTAGGAGAGATTAAATGTCCCTCTTACAACTTACAGCTGAAAGAAAACAACAATTCAGTGAAAGCATGCACAGTAAAAGTAGTTCTATTTTTTTGGCCAGATCTATATTGCTACTCCAGAAGCTCTACCTTCACCCTGTACACTCACAGGAGAAGTTCAAATTACAGATTCAGATTCTTTTGTGAGCAGTTTTAGGTGAGAAGAATTCATTATGTTTGGCACAAACTCTTAGAGCACAGCTAAGCAAGGCTTTTACCATGTCTTAAAAAATAGCAAATATTTTGCTACCCTACCATTTTTTTGTGAACTATTAACCTGTGCTCCCTTGTGACAGAAAAGTGACTTAAGAAAAGAAAAATACTGTAAACAATTTCCTTAGATAAATGATGGTATAGTCTCATGCCTCCAAGAGCTAACATGGTGCGCTCTCAGAAGGTGGTATGCAAAGAGTAGTCTTAGTTTGTAAAAAATATTGGCAAATTCACTGTTACGATACCATTATCAACTACAGGGTCTTCTGATAAAAAATGCATACATAATGCTAGGTATTCAAGGAAGGGTCACAAACATGAAAATATCGGTGTAAAACTGAGGAATATAAACAATCCCTTGTTTCAGCTAGTGCTTCAGGTATAATTACAGTGATGCACAAGTTACTGAATTATGCTATCTGCTTTACAGAATCTTTTCCTCTATTAATGTTCCCAGTTGATATTATTTAATTGCGTTTTCTAACTCTTCAGTAAATGCTTGTCCAGTAAAACATATTATGCTTTAATTGCAAGACAGTAACTATTTCCCTGGATTTACTTTCTTTGTACTTGATATAGTAGTCTTAATTACGCATACAGTTGTCCAGTCCAGTACTCTGTGCGTGGCAAAAGAATGTTATTCTCTTGGGCATAAACAGCTAGATGACTGAACTTGTGCTTCAGAGCATCTTCACAAAATGCTGTGTGAGCTAATTCATCCCGAAATACTAACGTTTGAAGACAAATATTGGTGGTTCGGTGTTCAAATGATTGTAAATCTGCTAGCAATAAAATGGCTTCAGAATGCCATGTAATACATCTGTCACAGCTGAATATTGTTTCAAGCAACATCCATTTAAGAGATTTAAGTGTAAGGATGATCCACAGAAGAAAATAATCAGAATCACACACAGACATATGTAACAAGTGCCCTCCACAAAAGACTACGGAAGTGGTATTTTATAACCTACAGAATCAGTGAAAAAGTTCACTGCGTAACACTAAGGTTTTATTCTTATGAAACCAATAACCAGCTTCTCTTGATTATTCACTGCAACCAGTGATTCCTTAACTTTAGTTAAGTACTGGCCTAAACAAAATAACAGCCACAGGTCTTTTCTCTTTACTAAGATAAAAAGTCTTATTTGGTTTTACATTTTTATTTATGCAGCATGTAAAAATTGACCAAAAAGTAAATGAAAAAAAGCTGCTTTTCAAAGATTGTATCACTACCAGAGAAAGGCAATATCAGAAATCTGATGTATCTTAACAATTCTGTCCTAAGACATAATTGCTTCTCTCCTAAGAGATTCAGATGAACTCACATTTGATGGAATAAAGATTTGTTCCTGTAATTAAAGCACTGGACTGGAAGAGCTGTGTCTACCACAGAATCAGTGTACGGCCTCTAGGCAAGACTGTGCATTTTAGTCCCCCTTGTAAAACTAGGATAGCATTTATTATCTCCAGCCTTTTTTAGCCAGCAACTGTTAATGCACATTTGTTTGTTGCTTGATACATAAAGGGTGTTTCTAAAGTGCCATTACTCTGTGATTTCATAAAATGTAATTGTACCTCCTCTGAAAGGCCCCAAATTCCATTCTCACAACAAAGGCAAAGGAAAGGGTTCCTTTTTTGTGCTGTCATTACAGTTAATTACAGTACGCATCTGCATTTCTAACCATTTCCAATAGCAAGTCTCCTATGAGGAAAAACACTTCTCTGTGCTGATGTTGCCACCTGTTTAACTATTAAACTGCAAGTGCCAGATTTTGTCCTGCAAGCCTACAGATGTACCGAGACCTTACTCTGGGAGCAAAGCATCAGAGTATGATCTGGCAGCTATTATCTGAGTGGAGGGCAAACAGGACATACCCAAACCATAAAACTTGGTCAAGTGCATTCCCATCTCACTAAAGGTACATGCTGAACTGGTCCAAATTGTTCCAGCACTCTGGAATCTATTACTCTGATATTTTCATTTCATAAAATAAAACATTTCAGCTTACTGGTAAGCTCTGGATGAAAAGGTCAGAATATTAAGAAGTTTCATCATCTGGAAATAACAGGTTTTGACATGTGCTGCTCTAGAGCAAGCTGCAAATCCTTTCTTCCTCCATGATGCAAGTATTTCCATTCTGTCCCTTTACCCAGAACTGGAGGTAAACAAAAATGCATTAGAACGATACTTTCAGAGAGAAGGATGTTTCCAGCAGCATCAATCCAGATTTTGTGCAATTTGACTTTCTGAGCCATGCACTCTTTTCCTAGCATTTCAGGGTTTGGTTTTTTTAAAATCTGGTTAATCATGAAAAGATGTCTTCATCCTTCCTCTTTTATCACAATAAGGGTCTGAGGACTAAGGTTCTCAGTTCTTTAATTACAGCTGAGCTTGAATACAGTTCAGTGGTTTCATAATTTTTTAAGCACTTCTGATTTTGTTCTCAAAATTGAGTAATATGGACATCTATAAAAAGAATAATAGTGGAAAAATAGAATAGAACATTCAAATCTTAGCAAAATATGTTTCAACTGAAATACAGACAAAGCTTGGAAAAATTATGCATCATTGTATGTTTATCAATGTAGTGATGTCTTACATTCAGTTTTCATATAATCAGCTTCACTTCTCATTCTTGTTACATCCATTATATGCTCAATTCAAGGAAAATCACAATGTTTTCTTGAACTGATTTATGAGCCTTGACGCTCAAGTTTCCCTCTTGTTTTGATGAGTCCAACAGGTTTTTGCATAATTTAGCATGCAAATGTCACATTAGAAAAAACTACTTTATAACTCCAAAGAATAAGATATCTGTGAGAAAGCCACAGATTCATGGGTGGGCCAGGTTCTGCCTCTGGAACATGAGGCCAATAGGAAAACATTCTGCTAGGTTGTGACTCATCCACAGGTCAACTCCAACTCAGGCCCCACAACCTAGGCCCCAGCACTTCAATACAGGAGCCTCTTTATGTACGTCATTAATTTTGTGAATCTGGTAGTGATATGCACATCAATAGGTTAAAATATTAGAGGACATGTCCCGAGTATAAGGCAGGTAAGGGGAAAAAAAGCATTACTACTTTTTGAGGTTTTAATTTAAGTATCATTAACATTGTTTTGAAGAGTTCAACATCTTGAATGCGATCGCTGTGAGAAGGTGAAGGGGTATTCTAGAATATGAGATTTCTTTTTAAAAACCCTTTAAGTTACTCAACTGACAGGATGTTTAATGGGATGTTTTAGAAAATGGAAGTAAAGCAGATGAAGGCATCTACAATAAATATTTCTAACGTATTTGTTAGAAGTCACATGTGTAGTGGATACTACCACTGCATATGTGAAGAGGAAAATACAGGGGGAAAAAAAAGAAAAATAAGAAAAATTAAACCCAAACCATCCCTTTCCATAGGCTTAGGTAAAGAAGCTCCTGCCGTATAAAGAGAGAAAATAACCTTAAAGCCAAGTAATATTTCTAGCTGATGCTGAACTGGAAAAAAAAACAAGACTAAGGATTGCTGCTTCAATCTTCTAGAGCTGTAATTCATTTTGTGGACAATGGTAAATCCCCACCACTCTGTTTAAAACAAAAACCTTGATCCTGTACTGAAACAAAAACTGGTTATGAAACATTTTTAAAAATATCCATTATGGATGACCTGGTTGCACAGGTTTGTGGTTTTGTACTAATTTAGGTCATGACACAGTACTTTTAAGAACACCATTAATCTGGGCTTTAGCTGTGAGCTCTTTCTGCTTGTAAGTATATGTATAGAGGTAGTCATTTACTCTGCTTCTGCAACTAACATGCTCATATTTTGCATTTTCAATTACTGTGAGGTGTAATTGTCAAGACTAGAAGTTAGTATTAGGTTAAAAGCCAGCAAAATGAGAATAGGAAAATGTCCATAAACCCCGTGCCCTTGCCCTGAATAAGTGAAGGAGTTCTCTGCTTCCATTTGTTGGTAAAAAACATCAAAATTCAGCCATGAAGCTTCTTTGACTGCACACTCATCTACAGAAGTGCTTAGGAAGCAAAAAACCCTCTAATTTGGTGTGACACTGTTGCTGAAGGTCTTTCACACCCTCAGTCTCTTCCTGAAGAAGCTCTCACAAAGTGAAAGTGTTGCCCACAGAAAAAGAGCTGGATTAACCCTGGTAATGCCCCTCATCTCTCAGTAGCAGTAGCAGCATCAGTTTGTAAAGCATTAGTTTGTAGAGTCCTGTGATAAGAGTAATCACTGCTTGAATCACAAGTGTGAAGCAGTGAGAAAAGGTGCCTAGATACTCTACCTACATAAGGGTCTCTTCCATGTCAGGAGGGACAGACTTTGCCAAAATCCGTATCATGCAAGAAACTAACAGAAGCCACAGTCATTGCTTATGATGATGAGTCTCATAAGTCCCTTTGATGTTCAAATTCTTTCCCAAAACAGTGGAGATAACATTACCATACATTCTGTTTATTTAGTTGAAATAACAAATACTGCCTTTTATCAAAGGGTCTTATTTATTCCTCACTCTGCCCTCTTACACAGCATACCCATCCTCAAAATGCAAACCACCCACAAGTGTTTCTCACCTTAAGCAGTGATTACACAAAAGCAACACATAGCCAGTCCCACAGAAATTAGTGGGAATTTGACGGTTCCAGGCCAATTTGAGCATCACTTTGTAATGTGCAACTGCCATGTTATCTCTGAGAGGATGTTGAGGGTTTCCTTTGCCCGTGTCCATCTTCCAAACCTCTTGTTTGCTACCACAATTTTTTTTGCTCTGCAGAGCTTTTATGAGTATCATTATGATCTTCAAGAAGGCCAAGTGCCAGGTCCTGCATTTGGGCCACAACAACCCCATGCAACATTACAGGCTTGGGGAAGAGTGGCTAGAAAGCTGCCTGGTAGAAAAGGATCTGGGGGTTCTAATTGACAAGCAGCTGAATATGAGCCAGCAGTGTGCCCAGGTGGCCAAGAAAGCCAATGGCATCCTGGCTTCTATTAGAAATAGTGTGACCGGCAGAAGTAGGGCAGTGATTGTGCCCCTGTACTCAGCACTGGTGAGGTGACACCTTGAGTATTGTGTCCAGTTTTGGGCACCTCAATAGAAGAGAGATATTGAGGTGCTGGAGCAAGTGCAGAGGAGGGCAACGAAGCTGGTGAGGGGTCTGGAGAATAAATCTTATGAAGAGTGATTGAAGGAGCTGGGACTGTTTAGTCTGAGGAAGAGGAGGCTAAGGGGAGACCTCATCACTCTCTACAACTACCTGAAAGGACATTGTAGAGAGGTTGGTGCTGGTCTCTTCTCACAGGCAACTAGCAATAGAACAAGAGGGAATGGCTTCAAGCTGCAACAGGGTAGGTTTAGACTGGACATTAGGAAAAAAATTTTCACTGAAAAAGTAGTCAGATACTGGAATAGGCTGCCTAGGGAGGTGGTTGAGTCACCATCCCTGGATGTGTTTAAGGGTTGCTTAGATGTAGTGTTGGGGGATATGGCTTAGGGGAGAACTTTGTAGAGTAGGGTTGATGGTTGGACTCGATGATCCCAAGGGTCTTTTCTAACCTGAATGATTCTATGATTCGTCTTCCTCTAGAAGACCAAATATGCTCAAGTTCACTTCAGGGAGGGGAAACAGTCAAGAAGAGGTAGTATAATGCACTCTTGATCCAACAACTTCCATTTTCTTCCACATTTAACTCAATGTGCACATTCTCTCTTAATAGTGTTTCAAGAAACTGTCCTGTATCTAAGATGTTCAAAACATAAACAGGCATGGTGAATCAACAATTTCAGCTAAAGGCAAATAAACCCCTCTCGACAGCTGAAACGGTAAGCTGTTACAAATTTCTGGGATATAGAAAGGAGATTACCTGCTCAATTAAACTGGTAGTCCTTTATAGGACCTTTATAGTCCTTTATAGGACATATTCCTTGTGTGTTTTCAACAAATTGTTGATAGTTCTTCTGTAATCTGCAGTTGCCAATGGTGGTTTTGATTACAACCCTCAGGCTTGCCATTTTCTTGATCATCTCTGTCTTTACCAAGTGACTCACTGAATCTTTCTTTTCTATTAAAAATGTTTATGCTGCCTTTCCCTTTCAATCTATTCTCCATTTTCTTCTCACTTCATCATTTTTTTTCCAGGTTTTTAAAAATGTTCTTCCTGCATTTTGACCTTGCATATTTCCCATACCCATGTCTTCTTTTGCTTCCTTTCATGTGCTATTCATCGGTTCATCTAGATTTTTTTGACTCTGAACACTTTCTTTTTCCCTTCTATTATTCATACTTCTGTACCACAAACATTGTTCAAAATTGAATAGTTCATGAAATGTAAATCTTACTAACTCCTTTTGGTAGTTTTTAACTCTTACTTTTATTCTTTAAAACTTTACTCTTGTTTTAAAACAATAGTAAAAAGTTTTAGTCTTCCTCCCATCAAGTTAGAAAGAAAATTAACAATCATTTTTTCCACTACGCTCAAGCTACACGGTTCACACAGAATTTTCAAGCATCTTTTTTTCTCTTCTTCCATAGTTCATTGCTAATTTTCCCCTAAAACTTCTGCATGAAGTTTCTAAAGAGTTCCCATTCTATTATACAAGAACTATATAAATTGAAGAACTAGTAATAAATGTAAGAGAAATAAGAAACAAGATTGCTGTAGTAGGATACGATTCATCACTCTGGATAAGGAAGAGGGCTGTAAAAAAAACTTCATTTAAGCAAATAGAAGGCTCACTGCTACTGTGTAAGTACTGCTTTTCTCTTTATTACACATATCTGCTGTCCTAGCTTAGGTTAGAACCAAATTAATTCTGTTCAGTGATTTTACTTTTCAGCTGAGTTTCTTCTAACTAACTGCACTTTCTGAAATTAACAGTATATTTTCACAAGCAGTGTCTGCTTCTAGCAGTGATAACACTCCATGTTTAGAGTTACTACCAAGGATTGATGTGTGCAGAAAGGCTCCTTGTGCTATATCTTGTTTACCACATTCAGGGTGCAGAAAGTGAAAGGCCACACCTGTGGGGAGGAGCAGCCAGGGCAGGTGGCCCTAAACTGACCAGCGAGGTATTCCATCCCATGTACATCGTATTCAGTATAAAGCTGAGGGATTGCAAGGGTCTGTCAATGGATTTCTCTTTTTCAACGACAGGCATCCGAGGAGGACTCTTTCCATTCTACCTTTGGCCCCAATTCATGTGTTCCTGAATCCAGTTCTGGAATCCAGCTTCTGAACCTGGTTCCTGTCCACTGCTGAGTCCAGTCTGGGACTTCCCCAGTGCCTAATATGGTGATGTAATTGCCATCAGAGGGGATGTGTGGTGTGTTGTGTGTGCACAATTCTGGATTTGTGTATATTTGTATATATTCCACTTTATTATTATCATCTTCATTAAAGCTGCCTCAGTTTTCTAATTTTAAGTGTTTTTTATTCTCATTTAGGTGTCTCTCTCTCATTCCCTTTCTTTCCTCATTTGGGAGGGGGGCCAGCAGAGATCCATAAGTTCCTTTCCCTTATTCCCTTTTTCTTCCCCTCTTTTGGGAGGGAAAGAGGGGTTAACAGAGAGTCTCCGTTATAGGTCTAATAGACTGACTGTAAACCCTGACACCTGCATACTTTGCCTTCACTACCTAGAACATGAACTACACTTTGGTAACCTATTCTTTGCTCAGTTCACTTTGGCTATACTGCTAGAATTTGGTACATTTTCTAGTAGACCTCTGACTTTTGTATTAAAACCATTCAGTCCTTTGTGAAAAGATTAGGAGCTAATCATTTTATAGTAAGATCTTGCTTAGACTCAAGCTTGAGCTGAGCTCTTGGCTCTTTATCACTTTTGAGTGTGTTGGAATCCCACAAATCGTTCTATCTTTCTCTCACATGACATTTAATGATGTCATCTTTTGTCCATCAAATCACAGCTGAAGTGAAAAATCCTTTCAAACTGTTATGTTGCATGGGTATCGTGTATTTCTTTTCTAAAGCAATCTCTGCAACAAAAGCCTGTAGCTCAACAATTTATTAAAATGTACATTTATAAGGAAGCTCAGATTACCACAACTTGAAGGGTTCACAATTAACCTTTGTGTAAAGGTTCTCCATAATTTGTGAAGTATGTATCATTCCAGTAGCATTTAAATGGCCAGCAGGGAGCTTGTGGATCTTCAGCTGAGAGCTGAATTTCCTCTGAGCAAAATATTTTTATAAAAGCCTCTATGAATACACAAAATACCATTTTGTAATGGATAAAGTGGTTGAATTATCAATGTCTTCCACTTTTAGAAGAACAGAGCCTACATCACAGGAACATGAAGGTTTTATTTCTAGCCAAGCTTCAGCATATCTAAATGAGCATTATATGAGCTTTCCAAGTCAGCTAACAGCAGGAACTTCTCTCCATGCCAAAAATGGCTTTTCCTTAATGAAAGCTGCATGCTGAAGTGCAGACAAAGAATGGAAACTAATTAAAGTAGGGTAGTTTGAAAGATTGCAGATAGAAAGACCTGGCAGCACTTTGAGAGAGGAAACATTGTAAACAGATACTCAACTGTTCAACAAACAGTTCAAGTGGGATGACTAGGAGAGGTAGAATCACTCTTCATCTTGCCAGCTAGACTTAACTGTATAATTGTTAATGTTGTTCAAAATCTGCTTACTTAACAAAGACATTAAAAGAGCTTCATGACTGAAACATTAACTGCCAAAAGCATGCTAAACCAAGCTGAAGACACCCATATGCTGAACTATTTATCCAGACTTGTGACTAACCATGTTAGCAACATGAAAATATAAATCACACTTTAGACCACAGGGTTTTTTTCTTCTTCTCTTCTAGATAATTTTCAGAAAGGCTGAGAGAACAATTCATTTGTTGTATACATCTGAACATTTTAGTAATGAATATTTGCTAAAGGTTAGCTGAAGATATTTCAGACTTTGAACGGACAAGACTTTGTATCTGATCCTTGAAAATCCACTGTCAGTGAGCAGGAAGCAACTTTCCCTATTATGATGCAAATCAAGCTCATAGAAAAGAGTTATCAGTTAGTATGGTATTTAAATTGCAACCAGGCCCAGAGGCAACAACTATACTGGACATTGTGCAAATTTATATAATAAGATGTTTGTCCAAACACTGAATCAAGTGGAAAAAAAAATGTGGATTTCTGCTTGAAATCTAAGACTGTTTTGTTTTGCTTTGATTTGTTTTTCTCTCCCTGATTTCTTATAAGAACTTACTCAACCAGATTTAAAAAAAACATGCTTCATTACCTTCATCACTTAACCAAAAATTATTCTGTATATCTTAGTGACATGAATATCCAGCCTAACTAAATAAATGTATTTCAGGTCAAGTAGTAAAATTCTCACCCTGACACTTCACCACTTAAGACCTGTCCTTTATTCTCAGCCAGGACAGATCCAGTTTAATTAGGAAAGAATTATTTACCTGCCAGGTTGCATATGAAGTAAATCTTAAATGAATGTCCATATACTGAACTTCAGAGAAACTTTTCTCTAAAGATACTGTTTGTGTAGCCTGAATGACAGCTTGCGTCAGATTTAGTAACTTGACGACTGATGGTACAAACATTGAACTAAAAAAGCCTCAAACTATTTATTTTATATGCATTTAGATGCTTCATGGATCAAGTTAAAGGTCTGAAAATATAATAATCAATGACAGTAATGCCAATTCATTCTAGGAAGGAAATGACCTCTTAGGAGCTTGAATTCTGTTTTATATTGTTGTGGTTTAAGAGTGCTTATGCCACTCTTAGGGTGGCTGCTGTAAACAAAATGAGATTTGATAGGTAGGACAAACCTTATAGTGTCTGTCTGACATTTAGTTTGATTATGACTGTCTGAGAATTGAGGATCAGCATAACAGCATTGCACATTAATTTGGTGGAGAAGAGTAAAGGGCATTAACAATATAAAGACATTGCAATGATGCCCAAATTCCAACCACTGCATGCTGGTTTCGAGAAGCATTGAACGTGGCAGACACTGGATCAGTAAGACACACCTACATTCTAATGTACTAACACCATGGATTGTAATGCTCTCAAATAGTTTCAGCTAGATGGGAAATGTCACAGTGCCAATTTAAGTCATTATGTGGGTGCAAGGTTCCAATATAAGGAAATGGTGGGAAAATGAGAGAAACTGGTGTTTTGTAAAATTAGTAATCTGGCATCTGTTCTGACTTAACAAAATAATACTCAAACTATTAAGATGGAACTACTGGACCAATTCAAAAGAAGTCTTCTTAACTACAAAAATTAAAAGAGTCAGAAAGTTTGTTGGCTTATGAATTAGTGTTTATTTCTGTTCATATTTTATATTATTTGTCCACAAAGTATTAAGATTATACTAAACAAGAACCAGCTTTGCATAACTACTGCCTGCAGTGCGTATAGGAATATTTACACATACTGTCATTGAAAGTGCAGAATTCACAAGCCAGAAAAGTACATGCTTCTGATTCGGAACATTTTTCCACATGCAACAATTGAGAAGTTTGTGCTATGGAAGCTACCAGCTGGTGCTGGTATCACACAGAGCTGGGATGGGAAAAGATTTCTATCCTATTAGCAAAAATATGTGCTTCCCTGATGATAATTTCACACTGAGAAACAGTTTTTCAGATATCCCTGTATGATGGAGTCTAAAGTCAACCATGATACGTCTGTCAAATGCCTAGACTCTGTTCTTATATATACTTTCATTTGGCCATAAGGCAGTAAATGAGACCAGACATCACTCCGATTTGCAGGAGAANTCCGATTTGCAGGAGAACACCATGTTAATAGTAAAAGAAAGGAAACAAAACTGAGTCATTAGGCTCAAGAGTGATGGATGTTACCCTGCCAAAGACTGTGCCAATCTCCTTGACAGTGCCAGATGGTTTCCTTACAAGGCTGTTTAGTAATCTCAGAAATCTTATTGTCAGAAGTTCGTTGTCAATCAACCCATATTTCATTTTGCATTTTCATTCCATTATTTCTATGTAGTTTTAAGCTTATGTAGTAT
>VZZY01022536.1:14317-94799 GCA_013400335.1 Eurystomus gularis
TGTGCCCCGCGGCGGGGCTCCCCCCGGGCGCCCGCCCGCCGGGATGGCGGCTTCCTGCCCCCGCGGCTGTCACCTCCGGAGTGGAATGACCGGTTTGGGGTGTTGGGGTCCTCGCGTCCTGCTGCCCGGGGCTGTCAGCCCGGTTCTGGGGGGCTCCTCAGGCACCTGTGGAAGGAGGTATCGTGAGGAGATGGGTGCCACCCCATGTCGTGGTCCTTAAGGGCCAGAACCCACCGGTGTGAGCCTTGTGTGCTGCCGGTCTGCTCGAGGTGGGGTCCCGTGTCAGGATGGGTGTCTTGGAGAAGTTGCCTACAGACGGGCTATGGGAATGTTGTACACGTGCCTGTGAGAAATACCCTCCATAGGACACCTTACATGAAAATCACGGGAAGTGCTTGTCCCATTCCCACCTTTTCTTACACCGCTCGGGTGCAAGTTCTCTGAAGGCGACACAGTTGGTGTGTCACTTCGTGGTGTGTGTCACCTCCGTTGCTGGAGATGGTGTCTAA
Source organism: Eurystomus gularis (assembly GCA_013400335.1). Taxonomy (NCBI): domain Eukaryota; kingdom Metazoa; phylum Chordata; class Aves; order Coraciiformes; family Coraciidae; genus Eurystomus; species Eurystomus gularis. The sequence goes on from VZZY01022536.1 coordinate 14,827, forward strand.
GTGACAGCTTATTGCTGGATTGTGTCTTCCCTAAGCAAAAAATACCATTTCACTGCGTTGTCCCAAGCGTGTATCTGTACGACCTCCTGGAGCTTGTGCTGTGTGAACCTGGCCTGTGATAAGTCGGTTGGGTTAAAAGTTGAGGTGATGATGTTCAGTTCCCCTTTTGCAATAGGGATAACAGGGTGGATTGAGAGTGAGCGTTGGCTTTGTGAGGATGGACTGGCGATGGACATGTGATGGGTGGAAATAGCCCAAGTGTCCTTAAAAGAAAAAAGTTCAGGACCATTCATTGTGAATAAAATGTGTGCCAAACTGTCTACCCTTATCACTTCAGGGTGTTGCCCGCATACAGAAAAAGTGGTGTACAAATTGCCTGTATCTCTCGCTTGTGTTGATGTCCCCGCCCACAGTGAGAAGGGCAGGTTCAGAGTGTGGTCTGTGTTCTTTTAGTTTGTATTTTCATAAAGTTGGTGATGGACTTATCTGCGTTCATGCCACGGTACGCAGAATAAAAAGAGCCGCAAGAAATGCGGTGGCGTGGATCCATACAGCCCGCGTGCCTGCTGCAGGGATCATGGGCGATTTGATACCCTCTTCCCTCGAGCTGTTTACGATACCGAGTCTAGTGCGGAATGAAGGCTTCTGGGCTTTGTATCCATCGGGAAGGTCCTGTCGTGGTCTTCAGGGGGCTGGCAAGTCACAGCCTTGCAGGTTACTTAATTTCTGGTGGTGTCTAGAGTTGCAAGTTTGACAGCTTTAGAGGAGAAACTGGCAGGAAGGAGCCTGCTGGGACTGACGCTGTAGTGGTAAGAGGGGGTACAGGACCTGCCTTTAGCAATGGAGAAGCAACTGGTCAAAAACAAGAGAGGGAAAAACTCAGGTGACAAGATAAGGTGGAGAGATTGTAAGTACGCTAGTCGGAGGAAGATGAAGGTGGTAACATGGCTAAGCATGACCATAGAAACAAGGTTATCAAAGATTAGGAAAGAATCAGTGGAAGGAGGAGTTCAAGAAATAGGAGGAGAGGAAGGAAGATAAGGATGCGGTAGCTGGAAAGGACAGCGAAGGAAAATGGGACAGTGTGGAACAAAGGTGATGGTGCAATTAACTTCTTTACAGAGCGCAAAACATGTCTTTTCAGATAGATGCTAAAAATACTTCAGTGAAAACAGTTGCAGAGAAGCTGAATAACCGTAAGTGAAGGATGGGTTTGGGGGCTGCCGAGCGATGACAGCGGGATGCGAGCCATACTTTGAAAGTTTTGGATTTGTACACTAGGTCACATCGTACTGTAAATGTTCTTCTGATAACATATGGGAACTTATTTGGTGGTCCTTCATGTGAACAAGTTGTATGTTGTCAAAGTGTAAATATTTTCTTCCTTTTTTTTTCCCCCTTAAATATAGTTTGTTTCCATAAAATGACATGAAGGTTACAAGTTGTAAACTCAAGTAAGCTTAATTATCTGCATACTTTGCTGTTCCCTGGGGACAGGCAATCTGGTGCTGGGGATCTCTGCCTTGGAAAGTTTTGGTGGTATTTGTTATGAAATGTTCCAAGTTCTGTATTAGTGTGGATTTCTAAACTCTTGGTATTATTTGCATGAGAATTTTAGGTACTTTGCGCTATAATGTCAAGGAAGCCTTTATATTTGTTTTAGATGTACAGCAAAAGAAAACGTGAAAAAAATCCCCAGAATTAGTGATGCTGTCTCACACGTTTGAGACTATTTGCTAGCGGAAGAAGAGCCTAAAAACCCCCTCCTTGGTAGCAGTTGTAGAGTGCAGCTGGATACTTCTGGGGACCAAATTATTCTGGTGTATGCCAAACTTTGCTATTTAATTATGAATGGCATGTTCTCATCTGGGGGTCTGGTATTCCGTTTGTAGAATTTGAGGGAGTAGTGAAATAGTCAACAACTGCTGTTGTGTTCTCTGGGTTGCTGGATTAGAGATTCCTGTGCGTGGCTGCTCCTCGCGGTCCCACAGCAGGATGAGGTCGGCGTATCTCTTGGATCAGAGGGGCAAGATGGGCTCGTGTCTGGGCTACCCGCGGGCTGGCCTGGCTTTGATCTGCTTCGGGCGATGTGCTGTGCAAGTGTTAGTTAATTGCTCATAGTGGGAAGTGGATTTGCTGTGGGTACATTCTGTCAAACCTCAACTAAGTATTGACTTTGCAGCGTTTCTTAGCTCTGGCTGGCATGGTTATTTCCGTTTCTATCTCTCTCTGTCTCTAATATGTTACCTACAAATGGGGATAGAGGCCGAGCTCAAGGAAACTGAAAGCAAGCCATCAGTCCCTTGGAGTTGTAGATGCTGAGTACTGTCGTGTGGTTTTGTTTTGGTACGGTCTATCCATTCAGCTGTTGCCATCCTCATTGGTTTTCAGTCAGATTGGCCTCTTTAATTGTGATTTGTAAAGGTTGTATCCGCTGTTTGGGTGTTTATTGATCTGGCAGAATTTAGATAAGTGAAAGTGGAGCGGTTCTTTGTTCACTGTGCATTCACCTGGAAGCCAGACAGTTTAGTAACTGCAGGAAAGCAAATGTTTGGGTGAAGATAATTAAAAAATGAAGAGTGCCTCCGTTCTAGTCTATTCAAATACACATGCTCAAAAGCAGGGTCGAAAATATTCTGATTTAGGTGATAGATAAATTCTTTGGGACACAGATTTATTGGGTATAACCCAGTTTATCACTACCTGAGATAATTCTCTTGAGTGTTCCTGTCTTAAATATAAGCAGCCTTCCTGTCATCAAACGTCAGGTTTCCGTGTGCCCACAGGCTGTACGCTTGCTCGAGTTCTGGACCGAGGTGCCTGGGAGCACATCCTGCCCTCCTTTGTAGCACAGCTTTGCCGTTATGCCTTTGCAGCATAAAAGACAAAAACTTGTCTTTCCTTTTGCACCAGGGGAGGAACTGTGGGGAATTCCTGAAGGATTAGGACCCTGGAAGTAGTGCTAGAACTGCATCCACAGGGTGGGTCGTGCTGTCCTTCTAATGACTGCTGGCTTGTGCTCACCCAGGCTGTATCTTGCACCCGTTTTGATGCCAGCTATTTAGAGGTAGAAGGACGAGTGCATTTGAGCGAAGGATGTTTTAAGTGGGGATGAAAATCAGGTTGGTGCTATACTTTAGGTATAGCTCCCATCAAAGACATTTTTTGTATCTGTGTTTTTGAGTAGTACCTTGTCTGCTGGTTTCTCAGTCTGATGTTGGAACTCTGATGAGGACAGCGATGGAAATATCGGTGAAGAAATAAAAATGGCAAGATCATAGGTGAACTTGGATTTCAATGAAGAGCTTGCATGCATGGTCTTCTTTATCTCAAAATCTTATGTTTAAATTCTTACTCAAAACCAACAGCGCACAAAAACGCACCTCGAAGCGTTTGTAGTAGCAGAGAGTAATCCTTATCTTCTTATCAGTGGACAGTGTCTTATCGCTGGCAGCGTGAGCACAGCACGTCTGATCTCAAATGTGCAGACTGACTGTCTGTGGAAAGCAAACCAAAAACCAGATGTGTCACTAACATGTTTTTAGAGTTGCTGGGTTTTTTTTGTATGTGGCTTGCTCTTCTAGCGTTTCGCTGCATGGTCTGTTAGGTTATTCTTTTGATGTGCTTGAATTGTGTGGTCTTCACAACCTAGCAAATAAGTTTAGGCTTTTGAAATTGTTTTTAGAAACCTTTTGTGTTCTTTTTAAACCATCAAAACTCTTAAACTGTTGCCCTAATTCTGCTTTGGTTTTACTGGTAACAACCCTTAGATCAATAAGCTGATATGGACTTAACACAAAAATAGAAACTAGCTCTGTTGTTTAAACAAAAAAACAAAACCCAACCAAAGAAAAACCCAAAGAAACAAAAAAACCCCACAAACAACCAGAAAAACAAGCAAACAACAACAACAAAAACCCCCTTGCATCTTTAGGTTTCAGATACGGTAATACCCTTGGAGGTAGTTAGGAAAGCACAGAATTAAGTCAGTACTTCTAGGCCAGGGACTTACCAGCGGTCTACTACACTGTTACCTGTAAATGTCAGCTTATCAGGCAAGTATAAGCTGCTTATTATTGCTATTTTTTTAAGCCTTCACTGAATAGAAGCCTACCACAAACTGTTATTAGGAAGTATGAATAGTTACAGGAAGTTGGAAATAAAAGTACTGGAGTGTGAACAGGAAGGGCTGCCTTCACAGCGTGTGCTCGCTGCCGAATACATACACTGAGAAATAACACTCTAGGCTTCACGATTCTTCAGAGGATGAGCACCGAAAGCCTGAAGCTTGAGAGATGGGCTGGGGGGTGATGAGGGTCACTCGTGCCCAGTCAGCGCAGGCGCTGAGCAGGACCAGACTTGATGATCTTAAAGGTCTTTTCCAGCCATAGTGATTCCGTGTGGTTCTGTGACTGCGCTGTCCCGCTGGTGAACGCGGTGTTGAGGCAGTGAGGCACTTCTGCCTTGTGTTGAAGTGGGACTGCAGCTGTGGATTGCTTGCTGCATTCACACTGAATAACGGAGTCCTTTTGGATGTCAAAAGCAAGAGGGAATGCACGTATGGATTACTGCTCTATAGGTGGCATGTAAATATTTTGCAGAGTGAAAAGCTTCGTGTACGGCTTTGACATTTTCAGAATTGGTTTTGGTCTGGCAAGGCTTGGTATTTCGAAAATCCAAAACTGTGAAAGAGGAGAGGGTTCAGTCACGCAGAATCGTTCCAATATGGAAAATGGTTCTTTCAATTTTTCGATTTAAAAAGTATTATATTAATGCTTATACATTGCTTATGTTAGCATATAGGATAATTTTTTATGGCATGTGAGACAAAATTTAAATTAATAATTATTTTAAAAAACCCTCCAAGCTTAGAGTTTCTTATTATATCACTGTCTCATTTTGTAGGTTTCTGTATTGTCTAATATTTTTCATATCATGTAGCTTTACTTTAAGGAAAATTCTGTTGGAATTCAGTATTTTGTTTTCTCTAGATCTATTCTTCCCACCAGAAGAAGGTTTTTCTAATTTTTGTGAGCAGCTGAATTGTGTGGCCGCCTTGTTACAGAGGGTCTGGCCTCTGGAAGCTGTCCTCGCAGCACATTACAGCGTTTCTGCCCGGCTGTTGGATGTTCCTACCTCTGTAACTGCGTGGCAGGAAGGAATGTGTCAGTACATCAGTTAATCATGTTTATTGTGTGGCATGTTAGCACGAGTTAACTGTCAGTGGTAGACTGTATTAATATACCAGGCTGTGAACTGGGGCAGTCAGAGAGTGGGCACATGTTCCCTCTGTTAACCCTGCTACAAGGAGCTGTAATTTCTGAGAGAGGAACAAAATAAAGAGCTAGAGCAGTAATACCTTAAATTGCTGCGTTGAGGCTCAGGAGAACCTGCTTGTTAGGAGGACCCCAAGAGCTACGTTCATTTTCAGAGGATGCCAAGAAGGTGTTTGGTTCCTTGGAGTAACTTTTTCTTTTTAAAAACTTCATGAATCTTTTCGAAAGCACAAGAGACGAGGCTGAAAGATGGTAAGAAGTTACTTGCTCCATCCCTTTGCCTAACAGAATCATCTTCATCTAAACTATCTCTACAAATTTTTGTGTCTAATTGTCATTCCTTTTTTAACATTGTGTCAGTTCGTTTCCTCCTTAAACTAGATTTTGGTGAAATTGTGGACTACAAGAGGGGGACAATCACAAAGTGGGGTTTCTATCCTATAAAGACTTCATAAACTTTTTGTGACGTTCAGCACATCACTTGTGAATCGGGTACAAAGTCGTTACTGAAGGCCATGCCCTGTGCCCAGAGCCAGCCAGCAGTTTTCCTGGGGTCCTGAATTAATGAATGTCGCAGGCCACAGAGCAAGTGCAATATCTTAGCTACCTTTTTTCTCTACTTTACTGAGAGATAGTTTGTCTTTTGTACCAAGGCAATCGAAAACACAAAGGCTCTCCAGAAGGGTACGCAGGGACATGCTAAAGGCTTGTACTTTCTCAAACTCCACCTAGTGATGACAGCCAATTTAGATGCTTGCGATAATTTTCTCAGCAATCTCTGTGGTGTGTATTTTGATCAGTGCTTGATGCAGTTAATACCAATTGGACATTTGAAATATCAGTTGGAATGAATGTTCCCTTCAAATGAATACCAACAGTTTCTCCTCTTCTTAGCTTTGTTGCAGGCTGTCTTCTGACTCATGCACCCTCACCCTGCTGTAGCGTTCATTCAGGTTTAGGTGGTCATTGTTGCAACAAGAAAGGTTCTAGGTTTCCTTGGAAAGAAATATTTCAGTTTTAAGTGCTCAAGTGCAGTGATGGCAGTGGAAGAGCTAGCTCATTGAGATGCTCGATACTGGCTTGATTCTTATCTCTTGTTAAAAGTCAGAGACGTTTCCTTGAATATAGTCGTCAGAATACTGGCAAAAGAGGAACTTCCACCGAGTCTGTGGTCAGACAAGAAAAATCTTAGCCAGCCCTCGCTATCTGTTGGTCAAAAATTGCAAATGTATTTTAGTAGAACATATGGGCTTATTAAGAATGATGGCACTGTTAATTACAGTTAAGAAATCAAGGTTGAATTGCTTTTTATCATCGTATGCCTAGAATTTCTTTAGATTAATAAGCAGTCACGCACATATGGAAAGAGAAATAGCTTCTTGAAACTGTACCTGGTGAATATCTGCAACAATCTGAATTAATTAAAATTGATACTGTTTTACTTGTTAGCCTTCATCTTCAGCATGTCACCACAGTTCAAAAGAAGCTGTCAGTCCACACCCAATATGCTCAGAGGTGATTTTTCTCCTCTAATTTTCAACAGACTGTGAGCTTTCATTAATAGCACTTGAATATTACCATCATAGCAGAAATAAAACCAGCAGATGCCTCAGGGCAATTGTGCAGCTTTACAGCAACAGCAAAAAAAAAAAAAATAGCGTTTGCACGTTTAAAGTATCTTGACGAGTGCCACCGGATTTATTCATGTAGTGATTAGTCAAAGTGAGGAGGTGTGGGACAGCCTGGGATGTGACTGCTTCCCCTTGGTGGAGAGCTGGGCCACATCCTGATGTCAGTGGACCTGTTGGGAGCATGGTCTGGCCTGGGGCCGTATAATGGTGCTTGTTTGGACCCGTGTGCGTGTGCAGGACTCTGAGATGTGCCTGTCTTACGGAGCATCGAAGGAGTCTGCTGGGCTGCAGCAGACACAGCCAAAGTCTGACTGGAGTGCTGAACGGAAAAGAAAATCGATTGAATGGCTGACATTGATTCTTCCAAATCAACCAGTAAGAGTTGGCTTTTATCTTTGTGCTGGCGCACGTGTTATGGGACGCAGGTTCATGCTTGTTAGATAATCGCCGTGTTTTGTTTCAAACTCACAACAGAAAATGTCTGTTCACAAATGTAATAAGCCTTTCCAAAGAGGCTGCTGCAAATCTGGTTGACATTTACCCTGAGAAGAAGCAGATGCCATTTCATTTTCAAATGTGGATTGCTCTGGATGAGAGCACCAGAGAGCCATCATTTCTTGTGGAGTTTTGGTTTTCTGGTTTTGGTCCAGTGTAAGTACAGACCTTCAAACAGTTCAGGTACTGTCTTAAAACTGTTGTGAGTATGAGGTTGCAGTTGATCTATGAGCTGTTTGTTAAATCATGAGGGTTCTTGGTGTGGTCAGGAGAAGGAAGGCTCCTGTGCCCTGTTTCTGTAGTGCTTCTTGTGATACAAGATGTTGATGGTTAGCTGCCTCAAAATGCCCGTAAAAAGCTGTAACTGAAACCCTGAGCTATGTAGTGGCTTGTATGGAAATAATATTTTTCTGAATTAGCCTTTTTGAATTCTTGCATGTGGGATGTTTTGTTTTAGGGAACGAGCAGAGTGAGTAACACCAGTTTTAAAACAGCCCAGCCCTGTTCCCAGCCTTCACTAGTGTTTCTACAGTTGGTAGCCCTGGGTAAGCCTTGTTAGTGATTGAATTGATGGCAAGAGGAGTACAGCGTGCAAAAACTTTACTGGAAGCTGGAACTTTAATTTTTTGCAGCACAGTATACTATTCAGACCTTAATTCATTGTATTCTAGTGCAGCAAACCTGATGCACATTAACTCCATTCGAACTCCACCTTTCTGCAGATGTTCTCCGTGTGTCTGAGACTACAAACACTATAGCTAGGATAAAGAAGCATCATCTATCTGATCCAGATAGAAAATTTACCTGGAGATAAGCTGAACAAATGACCATAATAGACAAGTCTGTCATGGATGTTTTTGTGAAGTCATTAGTAGTAAAATATTTAACTGCTCATATTTAAGCACATGTTGATCTCTTGTGCGAGGTCAAAAACGAGGTATAAACCTTCAACAGGGTACAGCTGTCTGGATGCAGTGAGCTCCAATATTTTCACTGAAATAGGCTCAATCCACATGTTACTGAAGAATAATTACTTCAACATGATGCTGTTTCCTCAGACTCCGCACTTGCAGAGGTGCTGTAGGGAAGGATTAATGGCAGTTAAATTGTAGAGCTAAAACCGACCGGTAGCACGGTGAGGGTTGTCTCAATGGGGGTGATCCATGTTAGAAAACAAGGAGGTGCACTCGGGCACAGCTGTGGTGGTTACACACACCAGCAGTGTCAAACTGAAACAATGTCATTTAAACTTGGAAAAAAATTGCTGTGTTTGTTAAATGCAGCTAATTTTGAGGTCATGTCAAATACATATTCATGGCCAGCTAATTCAGGGGAAAAAAAAAAAGAGGTCAAACTCAAGGAATTGTAGATGTAAACTCCAGGCTTTATGCAAAGTTCTTGATCTTGCCGAATGGCTTTTAAGGAAACATCTAAAAATGTAGTACAGTTAAATGTTTGCATGTGCCCGTGCTTGGATTGTCTTAATTAAAAAGGTGAAAGCTCTGTGTAAGCAAACACTTGTGTTTAAAATGGATTTCATTGGTATGGTTGGTCATAGATGTTTCACGGTCCATTGACACAACAAGCTTATGCTTTTTAAAGACAGCACACCGCCAAAAAAATGACTCCAGTTGTTTTATTTGTCAGGTTTGAATGACACAACTCGCTGTATGCCGAGCCTAAGGGATGTGGGGCTCGAGGAAAGACTGAACGTCTTTCTCCTGACACCCACAGACTGTGGCACAATTGTAACTCGGTGGAGCTTGTGTCTTGGCCACTCACAAATGTGATGAATGTTCATTTTATTGAGTTAACTCAAAATTGAAAGCCTTGATTTTTCTATCCTCATCTAGACAGAGCGTTGGTGAGCTGCGTAGCTACAACATATTTCTCTCAAAACAAAGCCATTTTTGCTGTAAGTGTGGCAACCAAACAATATTTTGCCTGAAACTGGTGCGAGGCTGTCTTCCTGTGATGGGCTGGCACCACGCTGGAGTGTCTCTCTGTTTTACCTCAGCTTTTCGGACACAACTGTTTGTGCCTGACACTCTTCTTTTGGTTGAAAAATGCCCCGATCATCTCTGAGAGTTGCCAACACGTGTTATTTTTAGCGTGGACTTTTGCAGTGCCTCAGTTCTTATCTGTAAAGTATTGGTAGCAGATAGTTCTTTCCTCAGGGCTGAATTGTATTAGTTGCATTGTTGTCCACCCCGTGATCTCCTTTGAAATCCAGAAATAGAGTTACAGTAGTGGCCAGGTTACTGTTGAGTACGACTGTTGTACTTGTTGGTGTGTTATCCTTGGTTTTCTGTAATCTAGCAGCCTGTATTTTGGCTTCTGCAGTACACACTAGCCTTTCGCATTTATTTGGAAACACCCAACTCAACTTTACTTGCTAAATCTATCAGATGCCAAGAAAAAGGAAAACCTGTGAGTGCTGTCTACCCATTTCTGTAGGGAAAAGTGGGGGAGCCGTGGGCTGTGGCTGTGAGCGGTTGCCTTTTTCATCACTAAGGTACACAATGAGTTATATGAACTCTTTTAAAAAAAAAACCCGTCCAAGCAAACAAGCCCAACTCATGCATCTCTAATAAGTCGCTCCAACTCTCACTTTCTTTATTTGCCCTTAGACTGACATTATTGTCAAGCTCTAATGGAGAAGGGGAAATCTAGCAGCTTTAAAGTCATACAGTGCTGTCTGCTGTGTGACCTTTTTCCAGTTGATGGTTCAATTTATTTAGGTGATAAAGAAAACACTGAGGCATGTGAAGTCTATCTTCTTGACAGATGTGAGCGCGCTGAAACTTTTTCCTCATCCTTTTCTCCTTCCCCGCATTCACAGTCAGCCTTTTGTTTTAACAAAGCGATCCATATATTTTTCTTTGAGATTTAAATGCTTTCTAATCTTTTCAGGGTTTACAAACTGTCACCTGGCTGTTGAGGCTATGGGAAGGCAGATAAACCAAGAGCTGCAGAGAGGTACTGAAAAAAGAGATGTGTGCCTTTTGTGTCAAGTGCTGCGTGGTATATGCAAAAGCCACGGTGTGAATTGTGAGGGTTTGGTCAGGTCTGTGAGGTTATTTAGAAAAATACCATTGAATAGGAAAAAAAAAAGGGAAATATCCGATAGTGGTGAGCCACAGTAACTCATGAAGATTACTGGTAAAACCTGGTGAGAACTTTTCCAGAAATCATGATGAAAACCTTCAAGATTGCTGCTAAACGTGTTTGTTATTGTTTGATACTCAGCAGTGATTCATGTGAGGCTCTGTTTCAATATTAGATTACATCTGCCAGTAAGTAAAAAAATATTGTTTATTGAAACAGACTTGTTTTAACTACTGCTCTTACTAGAAGGAGGCTAAACATTTCCTTCAGGAGGTTTAGGCAGGCTGTAAACCAGGCTGCTGGGAGGCTGCAGCTGTCAGCTGAGGGATTTGGTTGCCTTGTGCCCACCCCTGGGAACAAGGAACTACAACTCCCCATCAAGTTAGATTGTTTGTTTCACTTTTTTTTTTTTTACTTCCCAAATCCCAAGAAATCTTAAGAGTCAGAGGCTGTGTTCCCCGTCAGAAAGCTTGCTTTGTATTGACATGCCAGCGTTTTATAAGATGTTGTGGAAATGCTGATATCAAACCCTTTCTCCAAATTATTCTGGAACAACACTATTCTTTAAATACCCCTTCCCGCCCCCCCGTCTTTTTTTTTGTTACTCTGGGATATCTTCTTTGCCCTAAGAGCAAAAACTCCTGAGCAATGTCAGAGCTGCATATCATGGTTTTTCTCTATCAGTAATGATATGTTAAACGGAAGGTGCATTAGTAGGATTTTTATTGAGTATCCTGTCGGAGTAAGTAGATTCTGTCATGCACCACTGACTCATTTCAATTGGAATACCACAGTACAGTAAAAGAAAATAATTGAGTCATGGGTTTCTTACTTAAAGTGTGTCTGATATCATCTTTTGCAATAAAATTTTATGAGGGTGAAATGAATTTAGAGAGCTGATTAAATTTGGACAGCTCTTTTTCTCTTGGGGTGGCTGTTTGAGCTTAAGAAAAAAAGAGCAGTTTTGAAAATATTTTCAATAGACAAGCATTATTGTATTGGAAACATCTATATCCATGGCAAGGTATTTTCTCCTGGGCTTTGCAGGCAGTCTGTTGGGTTTACTTCAGATAATTTTATCTGTGTTAGCTCATTACACTGATTTAAACCTTAAAGCTAAGATAGCTATTTGGGTTTTGTTTTGGTTTTCTAAAGTGAATTAGGAAAACTTTCTCCATCCTGCTATCTGGACAGATTGGTGCCAACAGGAGCTTCTAGTAAAGGAAAGCTGATGAGCAGCTGAGAGCTCTTTCTTTCAGACTGGCTTTTTCATGGATGTCCGTTTACAGTGGGGTGAACTGGGAGCACATGAAGCTTTACGAAGAGGTCTACGGCTTCATGCAGTCCTGCCTGAAACAGCAGGACATGACTGATAAAAAAGTGCCAGCCCAATTCCCCAGCATTCCCATGTGCTTTTGTGCCGATGAAATTATACCTTTGCCAGTGTGATCCTCTGCTGAGAGAAGGCAGACAGGACTGAAATAAATGGCGATGGCAGAATAGCGTTTTCTTCCTGATATGTGAAATCTTATCAGGAACTTGAGCATTGTCTTAGAAAAAAAACCACACAACCAAACACTTTATTTATATATTTCTTGGTTAGATTTTCCTGTGTGGGCTCTTTTGGCCAGCAGCTAGTACTAAGAATCTTTATACAGCCCAGAACTAGTGATTCCTAAGGAAATGAAGTGTCTGCAGCAGGCCGGACTTGACAGAACCAACCAGAGCCTGCGCTGTCAGAACATCCCCTGGGCTACCTTCTAGGGGTTAGTTCCTTGTGACCGAGGACCAGTTGCAGGGCTGGAACCCCACTGACAGTGGCCAGTGATTGGAGTGTGGACCTGCTGGCTGGTGTAAAAGATGTCTGGCGTTTACACTGGTCGAACAGCAGGCAAACACACCGGTACCAACCACTGAACGTGGGCCTTTGCGCCGGGTGCCGGAGCGTAGTTTTGTGGGTGCAAACACACACCCACATGTACGTGAAATCTAGGTGAGTGGTGTTAGACCTCACCATTGTCCTACATTTGTAGACCGTGTCCTAGTCCGGATTAGCCAAACAATTACCTAATGGTTTTCTCTCTGGTATTGTACTGCTGCAGAAGATTCAGATCCTGTTTATGAGCTCTCTTTGGGCCCGAAAGGAATTTTGGCAGAAAGAGGATTGACTGGGAGGAGCAAGGAGGGCTGCAAGGGAGAGGAGCTTGTCTTATGGCCTAAGTAAAGAATTCAAATAGCGCAGGGGGTGTTGAAGCAAAGGAGGGCCCAGCTTTGCTTTATGGGAGCAACAAGGGAGTGGAGGAGTTGATTTTAATCCTTTTATTTCTGTGCTCTTTGGTATTGTTTCTCTTCCCCAGTTTTCCTCATCCCTGTTTCCTGATCCTGTTACAACGTAGAGACTTCTCTGGTGGTGTCAGTGTGCATCTTCCAGTGATTTCAGGGAGCTTTGGGTAAGGCTTTGAATGAGGAATTTAGAGCTCAGCTGTCTTTGTGCGTTACCAGCACATTCTCCTGGATTGAGCTCACGGCGCTGCACACAGTGACTTATGTCAAGTTTGGCAGGAAGTTTGCAGCCCTGGAACGTGGTGTAGATGCAGGTATCCTCTCGTACTGAGCTGCTTGAGCGCGCTGGGTGTGAACAGAGCCAAACCAGGAGAGCTGCAGCAGGGCAAGAGATCTCTGCAGCGGGAGGCATGAACGTGAGTTTAAAAAGGAAGCTTCAGGACTAGAGTTTCTGCTTGGTTTCTCTTTGGTTTGTTGTTTTTTTTTTTCTTCTCCATCTTTCTAGGTGTTTTTTGTTTGTTTTTGTGGTGGTTTGGAAGTATAATTTTTCTTTTTTTCCCCACCCCGCTCATCTGTTTTCCTGCAGCTCCCAGAGCAGGTTGCTGCTCAATTCCTCTGGGGCAGAGGGAGAACTCGGTAAACACTTACAGCCCTGCCCTGGAGAGTCGAGCTGCTGCTGGCAATTAAAAACTGGCTGGCAGTTACCCAACTAGTGTAAATTCTTGCAGAGAATAATTACTGCCCCTTCCCACATCCCACCATGAAGGAAGTGGAATTCTAGCAAGGTAGCTTTTTTTTTTTTTTCCTAGTACTTTTCTGCTCCCATTGGTCTCTGGGAGTTCCCAAAGTTCTAGTCTAAGAACCTCCCCTCTTGTCTTCCTAGTGAAAGAAGCTTTCTTTGCCAGTAGCGTCCATCCTGTTCAGCAACAAGTTCAGTTCAGCCTGGGGACTTTGATCTGCATTGTTCTGGCCACTCTTGTCCTAACTGTTTAGAATTGCATTTGTCTTTGTTTAGTAGGACTCATAAATGATAACATTTCCTCCAGGAATTTGGCTGTTGATGTTACTGTAGTATCAGAAGAAGACCGAGCTATGTGCTTTCCACTTTAAAAAAAAAATCGTATAATTTTGAAAATATGAAATATATACATATGCAAAAGAAAGTGCATGTAAAGTAGACCAACACACAACTGATTAGCTTCACCTTTTCTCTTAAATAAATACAGAAGTGACTTCTATATAAAATGAGGGTAATAATTCTTCTGTCCCTCATGTAGATTTCCTGAGATCTCGAAATGCAAGTTATCATTGCTGGATTTCCTCTTCCTGTACAGACACAGCATTCAGCTGACACGCTGCAAAATGTGTACCAGTTATCAACATGTTTTCAGTTTCAAGGGTCATTCAAAAATTCCCTTTCTCAGCTATTCTTGGAAAAAAAATTTACAGAGACCATTGACACCAGAAGGATCTGTCATGACAGTGTTTTCTGTGTTTTTGTTTAGAGCCTTTGCAAAGAGGCTACTGAAATATTAATAGCTTTCTGCTTTGTGAGACATCACATTGCGGTAGTGCGGTCTGTGTATCCTTTCTATGTTCCCAAAACACATGTGGTTTAGATGCCTTTCATATATTTTAATGCAGAGTGGCTGGTTGAGTGGTCCATGTTCTCCCAGAGGAGCCAAGACTCACTTCATGGATCAAGAAAATAGAGGGCTATAAGGCAATTTACCATTCAGGCTATTGTGGAGGAGGGTGATTTAAAATGTTGTAGTGGCTTGAAAAAAAGAAAAGAAAAACCCCAAGCAGTGATTGAAAGGCTTGAAATGACTGAGTTAATGTGACAACTCTCCTTTTCCTCTGTTGGGTCTATTGGAGAGTTGATTGTGCACAGTTAATGTGTTGTGCGCTGCTCAGTGGTACCTGTTTGCAGGACTTGCTTTGAAGTTAAGAGTGAGAGATCATTTATTTAATAGACAGCATTAAAAAATGAATTTCTGATGAAGCAAGCTAGGTGTTAAACACTTTTCAGGTGAACCATTTACTTATGTAATTATCTCTCATTTACATTATAATAAATGTTTCTCCAGGGAGTTTAGCCAATCATGAAATGCAATTAATTTTCAAATGCTCTTCAGCAACAATTGACACTCCAGAGACCAAAATCCCTAGTCAGTGTGTACGTTTTTAAACTCTCCTGTTAAAGGAGTCTGTTTCAGCTCCATTGATCATGCAGTTGTTAAATTTAAGTTTTGTTGGTTTTTTTTTTAACAGTGTTTCACACATGCCTATCAATACAAGTCTGGAGTGATGGGCTTGATACCCAGGTTGAGCAGGCCTGATATCTCCCCTTAGTTTCCAAGAGCACTGAAGAGGTTCAGGATGCTGTTCTTTGGGTGAAGTCCAGGACTCCCTTCAGTGCAGACAGAGGAGTTTATATGCCCTTGGTTTCGGTTACCAACTCCGATTGCTGTATGATACTGGCCGGAGCACTAGCCAGCTGTTTTGCAGCTTGCCCAGATGTAACAGGGAAGTAACCTAAATCTCCTGCCTCTAAGGCGTACGTGGAGATGTGTGGGTGGAAGGGACTGGTTGGTGGCTGTGTAGTATCTGTGGACAGCAGTCTAAGCATCATGCTGCTTGAGTTTACTTAATTCACCTTCTGTCCTAAATGTTGTTACAGTTACTTTTGTTCTAAGTCTTATTAGTGTGCTGATAAGATAAAATAATCTGTGGAATTCCGCCTTTTACAACTGTACTTAGTCCAGCATCTTAGAAAGCTTTTCAAGAATGAATTAATTTTATTGTGGCGTTCAGTTTTCAGATGAGTTGCTGCTGTGGTTGGAGTAGAGACCTCCTCTTGAACGGAGCCAACTTTTTAAAAGTGAGAAAGAACAAAGTGATGTTGTTAGCCCTCACCCACTCCAAACAGACCTGTTTCTGCACGCTTGCTCCAGTTGTTCTGATGTTAAGCCTTGGGCCCCAATGCAGATACTGTTCAGCCGCGCTGGCTTGCAGGGGACAGATGGGCTTGGGTTGAGAAGAGCTTACAGCCGGCTGCGGAGGCTCTCCAGCCCCGAGCGTTCGCAGATCCGAAGTGGTGGAACCCCCAAGTCTCGTGTATTTGGAGGCTGAAGAGAAGGAAGAGCTTTTATCCTTTTGTGCTGCAAAATCCAGTGTGGGAAAGCTTTTGCCAGTGATATTCTCTCTTCATTGCAAACAAATAAAACCACTTTGGTTAAATTCGTGTCTTTTCCTGAGGCTTTCTCTTCAGCCAGGGGTAAAGAGGCTTTCTTTACAGATGTTGTTTTCAGAATGAATCTAGCATGATGATGATATTATCTGTAAATACATCTTTGAGCATCAGACCTCTTTCCATTTATTTAGAAACACGATAGAAAGATCGTCTGATATGGGAATGAATACTTGATGAATTCCTATATTCTGTTTTGTTGCCTCAGAGTACATACACAGTTTAAAATTAGTCCATATCTGCTGTTACATCATCCTGTTGCTTCCAGCAGAATACCAGCGCTTTTATTTTGACCGACAAATTTTGTTACTTGCTGTTTAAACCGACCTCTAAACATAAGGGACCGGAATGCTCTGGGCCTTCGGTGTTGTTTTGGGAGGTGTCTCTGAGACTGAACCCGGTGGGATTCGGGTCTGAACTACTTGAACTGTTCATAGGTTCCCTATAAACACAAGGCAGCTCGTGGGTTTCAGGCAGCGTGGATTTTGTAAGCACCTACACACAGATCACAGTCAGATCATTATGTTGATCTAAACCATTTTGTAATCCTCTACAATCTGGGTTTAGAGACTGTTATTAGTGTCACAAATAAAAGCTTGTGACTTCTTTAGTTCTCTGGATAAAAGAAGACACGTACTTGCAGAGAATTACATATTAAAGTTAAAGCGACATAAACATGCAGGAGTTTGAGGATATCAGACTGAGTCCTGAATTCACAAGATTGCAAGAGAGAAATGGGTTCATTTTAATTTCTTAGTCAACCATGTACTGAAGAAGCCAAGGTAAACCAGGAGAACAGGGCCTGAAAGAGTCTTTTAAAAATCTTTCTCTCAGTAACTTGAAGCTTTAAATATGGGTACAAGGAAGTGTATTTTATTCGGGTTTTGTTTTGTTTTAAACAACGTATGGGAAAGAACCCCCTTTTTACCCAGACAGGCTTCAGATTTAGAGGTAGAAATGGATTGAAAGATGCTTAAGTTTGCTCACAGACTATTTTCTAAGCTCACGTCTTCTAAATGATACCGAAAGGCACAACAGAAAGTGATTTTCACTATCAGCATTCATGTTTGTTAACTGGCCTGGTAACTGATATCCTCCCGTTAGGGACAACCAGGGCTTCCCGCCTCCATCACTGAGAGCGAAAGCAGGAGCGGGTGTGGGGAGGACAGCGGCATCTCTGTGATGGATGCAGCTTGCTTTGGCCTGGACGCTGCGGGGTGCTTGGATATTGCCTCTGACCAGCATCCTGATCCTGATGTCCTGCTGTTGGGTTTCTGCCTGCAGTTACCTGAAGGAGTTCCGCACGGAGCAGTGCCCTCTTTTCGTGCAGCACAAGTGCACTCAGCACCGGCCCTACACTTGCTTCCACTGGCACTTTGTCAACCAGCGTCGTCGCAGATCTATCCGCCGCCGGGATGGCACATTCAACTACAGCCCTGACATTTACTGTACCAAGTATGACGAGACCACGGGAATCTGCCCAGAAGGAGATGAGTAAGTAAAGACTGCACCCTGCTTTTCAGGCATTAGGCTTTTGGGATCAGTCCAGGTGATGATTCCAGCCAGTTCTTGTAGACATGAGGCAAGGCAGCAGTAAAGCAGCTTTGTAACATACGTAACATGAGAACAGCTGTAAAAACTGTAACAGCAACCCGTGTGCTCCAGGCCTGCAGCAGAGATGATGCTAAGGGTGACTTGGATGGGAATTCAGCTCTTGTATCATTCACTGTCCTCGTGAGCCTTGGCATCTTCAGCAAAGCTGAAGCTCACTGACGAATGGGCTCAGAAAGACTCTGTTCCTGTAAGTCCCTGTCAAATAATAGCTCTTGCTCACTAACAGAGTAGCTTAGTTTTTCCCAGAATGAAGAAAGAGGAGCTTTGTCCTCTAGTCTGCCCCTGAATTGTCTGTCCCCAGCTTTTAAAATCATATCAGTTACTTACCCGTTTGTTTTGGCTTCCTGAACTATTAAGAAGCCAGTAGGGAAATGACAGGTACCTAGAATAAGGCAACGTGAGGAAGAGTTTGTTTTACTGGATCTTCTCTCCCTGTGACTGTGGCAAGTTTAACTGGAGCAGAGGGGCAAGTGTTTCTGCTGTGCATGTGGCACACTCCAGCAACTAAAGCATTAACCCAGTAATATAATTTTAGGCACGTGACAAATATGGAAGAACAAATAGTGTAGCCAAACTGGTCAAATACAGGGAGTGTTTTATGTAGAGATACTATAGAAAGATGAAATTTCAGTTCCCTTTCATGGTACCAGTATAAAAACACAGAAAAATGCTATTTATCAGGAAAACAATATTTATTTTTTTTTTTACCCAATTAAGTAAAGATCTTGTGACCACAGCAGAATAGAATAATCCCCCAGCCTGAAGCCTCAGTTTCAGTACTTTCTTTGTTAAAAGAGGGCTGGAAGGGACTAGAAAGAGGGTATCTGGGGGCTTTAGCTTCTAGATCACTGCTTCACATCTGGCTCAAACTTGGTGAATGAAAACTGTTGCCATCTCAGAACTCTTTGCTGATTTGTATTTTTAGCTTGATGCTGCAATATCTAGGCTTTACCAGTTCCATCTTGTTCTTTTTCTATTTCTCAGCGTATATTGTTCTTTTTCTGCCGAAGAGGGGAAACAAAGCCTATCTTAAAATGGTAGTGTTGTAATTCTCCTTTCTTGTCCCATGCTCTGCATAAAGGATGCATCTGGCCCTAGCTAGGCTGTCGCAGCCCTGTAGGAGTCCAGCATCAGGAAACAGCACAACCCTGGCTGGGCTGCTGAGGAAATGGTATGTGCCATGTGATGTCCCTTCAATCATGGCTAGTATACCAGAACACCTTGATGGTGTCCTTGCTTTTTTCCAGATCCCTGGCAATCACTAGACTAGAATAATAAGCT
Source organism: Eurystomus gularis (assembly GCA_013400335.1). NCBI lineage: Eukaryota > Metazoa > Chordata > Aves > Coraciiformes > Coraciidae > Eurystomus > Eurystomus gularis. The sequence goes on from VZZY01022536.1 coordinate 33,768, forward strand.
GCTGCTGGCTTAATAATCCAGTTGTCTTTTTGGGAGGGAAACTATTATATACCGTGTAGTGACAGGTTTAGGGGTTCTGTGTGGCATTGGAAGGCACAGCATAAAGGAAGGGACAGAGTTAGCGAAGGTATTGTCACATGCATCATCCTGTATCGGCAATAAGTCTTCTGGCAGCGTTGAGTCCATCACCTGTGTGACTAAGCTCTGCCTGTTCTTCCCCTCCATCTGTGCCTCAGATGCCCCTTCTTGCATAGAACTACTGGAGACACAGAGAGGAGGTATCACTTGCGCTACTACAAAACTGGAATCTGCATTCATGAGACAGACTCCAAGGGAAACTGCACGAAGAATGGAGTCCACTGCGCGTTCGCTCATGGGCCCCATGACCTACGCTCTCCGGTGTATGACATCAGGTTAGTAGAGGCTGGGGCTCTGTATGAAAAAGGTAATTTCTGTACCCAAATGAAAAGTCAGATGACTGAAGGGCATTATTTACTTCAGCCTGAAATGCTTAGTGTTGGAGTGATGATGGTACATCCCTTCCTAATAAGGCAAATCTACAAAATCTCCAGGGAAGGTACTCAAAATGGGGGAAGGGAGGACACTTTAAACTAGTTGTACTGTGGTTTGGAGTCTGATGGGGGGAGGATGTCAAAATAATGCGTCTGGAATTCCTGGGGAATGAAGAACATGCATTGCAGTTGCTGTTCGACTAAAGATGTTCTGGCAAAAAATGCATGACTGAAATGCACCCACTTAGGAATTGTTACCACGCTCCAGTATGACAGTTTTTATGCGCATTTATCTGTCTCTTCACCTGCTCACTCTGTGTATTCATTTAATTCTGTCCACAAAGGGAGCTTCAGGCGATGGAGGCTTTGCAGAATGGTCAGCCTGCATCAGAAGGTGGCATAGAGGGTCAGTCTGCAGTCGCTGCTAGCCACGCTATGATAGAGAAAATACTCAGTGAGGAGCCAAGGTGGCAAGGTGAGTGCCATTAAGGTCTGTGGGGCTAGGAAGGTCTGGTGTTTATGGAGTGCCTGCTTTTGTCAAAAACTTCTGTGTAGTAAATTTAGATCACGGTAATATCCCACTAACTGGTTGCTTCTTTTGCAGATACAACATATGTGTTGGGAAATTACAAGACAGAGCAATGTAAGAAACCTCCCCGTCTCTGTCGCCAGGGTTATGCCTGTCCCTACTACCACAATAGCAAAGACAGAAGAAGAAGCCCAAGAAAACACAAATACAGGTACCGTGGTCCTGGATATTCCATTTCCCAGCTGAGTGGTGAGATGGTCTAGAAGTCTGTAATGATCCTTCAGGATTTTGTCCACTAGATAGTTTTCTTCAGTGTGTCTCCAAGACCTGTACTGACAGATGTGATAGACTGTTTTTTCTGCCTAGGAGATGGATAACAAACTAAACAAAGAGTTTTCCTGTGTGTAGGAACCAGTTTCTCTAATAAATGACTAGCTAAATCACGTTACAACTCTGTTTTTATGGCAGACAGAACCTGTGTCTGGCTTCCCTTTACCCTATAAACTCCAGCTTTAGAAAGCAGTGCAGGAAAAACAAAAGACAGTTTTAATCCCCATCTAGAAACAAACTCCCACAGCAGTGTTTTCATGGTAAGGGATTCAGAATCAAGCTGCTTGTGTGTGCCTGGTGATGGGGATCGTGAGGTGTGACCCGTGCTGCAGCTGGACATGCATTCCTAGCCAGCTGCTGAAGGCTCTGCTTTTGAGGCACCAGGGTGTTCTCGTCCCTCAGCTGCCGCTGGGTTTTTCAGCGTGCCGTGTGTCCCTGAACGCGTTTCATCCAAGTTATAGGCCCTCATTTCCTCCAACACAACAGAGCTTTTGTTGTGGTCTCAGTGGGGCTTTTCCTTAGTTCTTTTCTGAAAAACATAAGAGCAGACCAGAAAGCCAGGAGAGAAAAATACATATACCATGGATCGTCTCACTTCCTTCCCTGCCCCCAACCTTCACAGAAATTTTTGGATCGGCACTGAAATCTCACATAAAATAAAAAATATCAAAGAAACATTAATCCCAACGCTTTCAGGAGAAACAGAAACACTTGAGCCAGCCTTCAGGCATTATCTGTGTGCATTTTGCCCCTGCCTGGGCCCTTTGGGAAGGGAAGAGGTGAAAGCTTCTCTCCTCCTGATCTCCACTCACTTCGGTGTTGCTTTCCCCACCCCCAGCTGATGTGGCTGCCTCTCATGCAGGCCTCTGCTGCTGCTATCTGCTTCCCTCTGCTGTTGTTGGAGGGAATGGTTAAGAGCATGAAGAGCAGGGGAAGTAGGTCACAGCAAAAATTCAAACCTGGGAAAAGGAACTGTTCCAGACTAGGGAAAAGACAAGTCCATTTTCTTTCTCCCAGTGACCTGACTCGGCCGCTTTTCCACATGGCCATATTATAAGCCTGGAACATACCGCTGTAAGGGTATTATGTGTTTTAGGATTAGCCAATTAACTTATTAGCTTTCTATGAAAGTAGAGTTCCAAAACAGAAACCAGACCCAGCATCTCTGATGCTAATCACATCAGCTGCTAATATTGTTAAGTTATGTTGATTCGGGTTGTATTTGGTTTCAGATGGAGAGCTAAGCCATGCTTCTTTCATTGGGAAATTGGAAGAGGGGGAAGAAGGTGCAGTAGCAGCTGGGTGGGGGCTGGGGAAGCAGCATCCAGCCAAGCAGATTGTACAGCTGAGGGTGGAAGCCAAACCTGCTTCCCGATTGAGGATGCAAATCTCAAAGCACATTTGTGCACCTGATGCAGGCTCCTGCTACCTTATTTCCACAGATCTTCGCCATGTCCCAGTGTGAAACATGGAGACGAGTGGGGAGATCCCAGTAAGTGTGAAAATGGAGACTCATGCCAATACTGCCACACTCGCACAGAACAGCAGTTCCATCCAGAGGTACAGTAACCTGCTCACTCTGCTTGGTAACCGACTGGAAAAGCAAAACCATTCCAGTCTTACTAAGAAAATTAATGTGCCAACTGGGAGAGTGTGTGGGCTGCTTGAGTGTGGTCCTGGGATACAGAGAAGCTGCATGTGGAAGCAAGCTGAAATTCAGCTGCTTGACAGGGGTAGCTTCCCGTTAGGTAGACCGTATGGGAGGAGGTAAGAAAAATAAGGGAAAACTCAAGTGTAAGAGCAATCTCATGTATAGAGGTCTTCTGGAAAGCATGATGTGGGTTTGCAGGTGAGCATGCGACACCTGTTTTCTTGAGGGAAAAAGTCTTGGTTGATGATGATCAGTCTAAACCATAGATACCCACAAACTGGTGCTAAACACCACAAGCTCTTAGTTGTGAGCGTGCCCAGAGCATGCCAATATCCTTACAGAAAGTGTAATTCAGACCTTGTCCTAGTCTGCTTCATGTTACAGTGTTGAAAAGCTTTGTTGGGCCTGTATCGGCAAAGTAACCATTGTCACCGCCTGTCAAACTGGGGGGAAGGGGAGTAATCCATTTCCTACAGTCATTGTCAACGGTTTGTTATTTTCCTTGCAAACACGTGGCTGTAGCTTTCTATGCTGTCATCTGTCAACTATTTCCTACCTTTTACCATTTGTAATATTCATGGAGCTTCCAGCAAGACTGTGGCATGAGGGACTTTGTGGCAAATGGTGACCTTTGGGTGAGCTGATGTGTGATGGGTTGGTCTTTGGTGAACTCTAGCTGTGATGGGTATATTTTGGTGTTTCTGTAACTACAGTGGGTTTTCCTTTCTTTGAAGCAAAGCACTGAAATGGTCACCCTGAACTCTGCTGGCCTCTGCGCCTTTTATCTGTGTTCCTATCTTGCTGTCAAGTCTCTTCGTAGTATTTTTGTACCTGGGCTGCTGGTCACTGTTTTTTCCTGTTCATGTCTGGTTTTTTTGTTTTGTTTTTTTTTTCCCATCCTTAGATCTACAAATCCACCAAATGCAATGATATGCAGCAGTCTGGCAGCTGTCCCCGAGGACCCTTCTGTGCCTTTGCACATGTAGAACGTACGTGGGCTGCTTCTCTCGTCTTTCATGGATATTTGCGCTTTGGAGACCTCCTAGCCAAAATAGATAGTTTAAAATATAGAGCTGCTAAACTAGAGCTTCTGTGAAGGGTTTTCAAAACCAAAGTATTAACTTTGATAATTCCTATAAAACGGTGCTGGTGTGGGAGGTGTTGGCAGAGCTGAAGGCAGCGGGTAGTCTGTAGGGCTCAGCCCTTCGCTCTCACTGCACTGTCTCCTGAAGTATCTCCCTCTGTTCCCTCTCGCTTGCTCAGTTCTCTGTCAGTTTAGAAGGAGGGACACAGAGAAAGCTGCTTCTCTTCTGTACATGGATGAACTGTACCTAGCCAAGTTGCAAAGTGTTGTATTTTAAAAAGCTGAGGATAAAATTGCTAATGAGAATGTATTGATCTGTTTTTAAAATTAAATACTACTTGACTATTTATGAAGTTTTGCTTAGAGTTTAAATCTTTAAGTCAGGTTGGAAAAGAAAAATACGCAGCTTTTTTTGCCTGCTTTTCCTCAAATCCTCTTTTCTCAATAGCTCCCTGATTTATAGGGCATTATTTCAATCCTCGCTTTCATCATCTGTAAACTAGTGATGCCGTTTTGGTTGTGGGAGTTCTACATTCAGGTGGGTACTAATATTCATGGATAAATGATTAGCTCCTGATCCTGTGGCTCCTACTCAGTTTTCTGCACTCCAGTCTCACTGTGGAATTTGCAGCGATTAGAGCAGGTTTCTAAAATTCAATAGATTGGCTCTGATACTGACTCACTGCACAGCCTTGAGCAAATCTCTTTGTTATTTGATTATCCTTTGTAAATGGTGGAATTAGTAATTGCTGCCTTTGTCAAGGAATGGTGAGAGTAAATTCCCTACAGGTTATGCAGCTCCTTTTATAGGAAGCCTTGTCGACAAGCAGTAATTATAGTTGGAGCTGTGGGCTGTAATGGCCCAAAACACAGTAGTGCAACTACACAGTATGACCCAGCAACCTTGAAAGAGAATGAAATCTTGATAAAGAAACAGTGTTTAGCAGTCTCTCTTGTGTATAACATAGTATTTTTGTTTAGGAGATGCCTTATTCCCACTAAGATTGCTGCACTTTATACTTGATCTATACCGTTTAAAGCCAGAGTAACATTCTGTGGCATTTGGGTCATTCCAACCTGGTCATTTCTTGTGCTGTCTTATGGAATTGCATTTTTTAGTCATTTCTCAGCAAGGTGAACACTGAGGGCCTAATTCAACTAAAATAACAGGAGTCCATTTATTACATCTGCTCTTAGCATGAGTTTTGATAATTATTAGCAAGAAATTTGTTGAAACCAATACTTTAAAGATACTGTGGTACAGGCATAGTGTCAGTTATGTAGTTTTTGTAAAGATGCTGAGTTGTGTTAGATGTAAATACTACAAGTCTACAGCATCTCTGCTTTACCTCGAGCCAATGACGCTTTCTTTTTGTGTATGCCTTTCTAGGTACATTACTTCTTTTTTGGTAATGTTTTATACTGAGCACAGCTGGAAACTTGCCTCCCTCAGCTAATTATAATGCACCCATCATCTTTGTGCCTAGCAATGAAGGAAGCTCTGCTTGGTTCAAGACAGCTGAATGAATAGCACACAATTCATGCAGGGAAGATAATTTTGGAGCAGTGTTAATGGACTAAAGAGCAGCACAGTTTACAAGTGATGGCAGTAATAGCCTAAGGAATATTAGATAAGTAGTAGCCATTTGCCAGATAAAGTTGCTTCTTGCTTCTATTCTTACAAGTCGGTGCTTTTGGAATATTTATTCTCTCAAGAATATCTAGGTATTCTTGTTCCTAAATGTCTTGCGTTCCGCTACAGTTGTATAGCTTTGAGTAATGTTCCATGTGCTTTTATTTCTTCCAGAGCCTGCACTCAGTGAAGATTTACAACAATCCTCGGCTGTGTCCAGCCCGACACAGACAGGTCCTGTGATGTATATGCCGTCGGCAGCTGGTGATTCTGTGCCGGTCAGCCCTTCCAGTCCACATGCCCCAGACCTTAGCAATGTATGTAGCACTGTGGGGAAGCCTTGTCCGTATTTGATAAATCTGGGTTTCTCCGAGTCGCTGTACTTCTTTCTGCCAAGTAGAGAAATCTTAAATAGCCAAAAGGCCAAAGGATATGGCATTTCTCTTTTAGATCTCAGCTCCAGACTTTTTAGAGGGATCTGTTTGTTTGGAACATACAATTCAGTGGCTTTAGTATTGTCCTCTCACCTATAAAATTTCTAAGCCTTCCTTTCTGTACAGCGTTTGTTGATGTACTTTCAGGAAAGTGGAATACATCCGCACATGAACTCCTTCCTGTCTGGAGGTACATATTGGGCTTAGTTTCCAAGTACACTAATTAAAGGCCACGAGCCAATGATGTCTGAAGTACATAACTACAATCGAGTTTGTTTACAAATGTAATCTCAGAGGCTTAGCCTGTGCATATTGTGTGTTGCATTATAGGATATCCTTGATTCCTTCCCTCTCCTACTTCTGGAGATAGCTAAACTCTGGAATATGTTTTCAGTAATGCCCCAGATTGTTGGTAGTACTTGAGTTGTACCTACAAGGAGGGAGATCTTTAAATGCTGAGCAGATAGGCAGAGGCAGATAAGAAACCCATGGAATGCTAGACCACTTCATTTTTGCTGAAGTCTTTTTTTGTTCTTTAAGTCTTTCCTGTTTGCACTACTGTTGATAAGGTGTGTAACCTTTTCAAAGGGTTGGTCAAGGTTTTGAGAAGGTAAAATAACACCAGTTTAACTCATTTGAAACTGGTCAGAATGAGATGAACTCATTTAGGACCTCTGTTTTATCTTATTTCCCTTTTTTCAGAGAAGCTGATAGTTTGGTTTTTTTTTTTTATTACTGCCAAAGCCAGCCTAACAGTTCATAGTTCTCCTGAATTTGATTGCAGCTAGAATTCCAAACAGATTGTGAAAAGTCTGGACACAATATTTTCTCTCACTAAATAACACCATGGAAAGCAGTAAAAAACAAAACCCCTTCATCTTACGAACATATAATTTAATTTCTCTGAAAACTGCAGTGAAATTGAAGATGCCTTCCACTTAACAGACCGTTTAGGTCTTTTCTTTCTCAAGCTCTTAGTCTTTTAAACAGTCTTTCCTAATCCTTGGATGTATGCCAAACAGCAACACATGTCTTTCTGTGACTTCATCACTCCACAGGGCATCTGCATGTAGCTTGCAAACAAATATGGCTTTGCTGGTGATCATTTTACATGATGAATTAATCAGAGAAAAAGGTCCCTCTAGCAGCCAGCCTCACGTGGCCTGTTCTGTTTTGTATTTGTACTGTAGGTGTGGAATAAATCAGGAACTCTGCCAACTAGCCCCACCTCCACCACAGTGAGTAGTATCTTTGCGACTGCAGGGAAGCGTGGACAGCAGAATGGCTGTATAAAAATAACATCAAAACATTGTAGGATGCTGCTTCTTTCTAATGCCAGCCCAGACTGTGCCACGTTTGAATCTGTGGTAGCAGTAGCTGTCTAAATGATGTCTGAAGCACAGTCATGCTTGCCAGTGCAGGCAAATAATTTCTTGTCCCACAGAAATGGGATATCTGCATTGATCCAGGTCAACCCTCTCTAAAACTCATCGTAATCTCCTTTGCTGCTGTCTGTGGCTTCATCTGCAGTGCAAAACCAGCCTTGTTGCATGTGATTGTGATCCCTGGTATTAGTCTGAAGAATGGAACTGTTGGAAATCCTTGTTTTATTTAATGCAGCATTTGATACTTGGTTTGTGCCTGCATTAAATCATTTTTATTTCCAACTGGAAATCAAAAGATGCAGCGTTACACGTAGTTCAGACATGCTTGGTTGTTCTGACTGCCACAGCACCTTTCCAGGTTTCACACTACTACTCAGAGTGCAGACAGGATCCACCGTAGCCTAAGGAGGGCAAAGAGAGTTTTGATCAGACTTGGAAACTTGATTAGTCACCTCTGAGGCCTCAAAAAGAACAAATGTCACTAGAACTGTAGGTTGTTTTTTATAAGACTGCACTCCAGTACAAAGTAATGAAAATAAAACCATAATTGTAGGACGGTAGAACTCCAGTATCTACTGGAGCCTTTTCCTGGTTCTTAATGACTGTTTACTGGAAGCTTGTATGCTTGTGTTGACTGTCAGGATAATCGATGCACAAACAGTGAAGTGAATGAGCTCTTCCATGGGATGCCTCTCCTCTTCGAGTTGTTGCTACCGGCTGGCTGTACTTTCCTGACACTTGTTCCTTCTATTAGATTCTTTGTAGGAACAGCAGTCTCGGAAGCCCATCTAATATATGTGGGTCTCCTCCTGGTGCCATTGGAAAGCCACACAGCTTGGAGACCATTGGTTTTCCTCCAGACTCAGTAACAGCAGCTGGCAGCTACAAGAAAGCACCGGGGTTTGAGCGAGAAGATCAGGTGGGGGCCGAGTATTTGAAGAGTTTCAAATGCCAGGTTAGTAGGGAATATTGGCTGGAAGAGTTGGGGGGATGAGGAATTGCCCAGTCTAGCTTGAATGTGTTTTTTATATTCCAGAGAACAAAAATGAGAATGCAGTTCTCAGATCTTTGCTGTTGGTTTCAGCCTCCCTCCCAGTCTCTTCCATCTTACATCTGTTCTTGTCTGCCTAGCTGCCATCACACACTCAGTTCGTTGAAGTCAAGCTGCTGCTTGTTTTCCTAATCCCTCACAACTTCTGTCCTGTGTTGACCCCGAGTAGCTTCCCATGTATCACTTCTTGCTCTTTCTTTTTTTCCGTATTTAGGTCCTTGCCAAGAGCTGCTGTTTCTTTTGCTGTATTGTCTCATGGAAACTCATCCTTCCTTCTCTGTTCTCACTCCGAACTCTTACCTTGATCTCCGTGGCTTGGTTTGTCTTCTGTTTTCACCATTCATTTCTCCAGTGTATTAAAAATGTCATGGTAGTTGTCTCTTGCTTCTCTGGCTGTATCATTCTGATCGTTGATTCTTTCCTGTGGCTTCTGTATTAAATTTGAATTCCTCATTCTCATTTGAAGAACCCTCTGCAATTTTACCCAACACGTACATGTAATGAAATGCCCTCTTATACCTTTGGGATATCCCAGTCTTGCCTTGCTGCTTCATCAGTCTTCTCCTTCTTGGTATCATGCCTTACTCAGACTGCTCCCTAAGCCTAGATCGGTCTCTTCCATCTCTTCTGCCACGCATGAGCTTTTCCCCAGTCAACTTCTTATTGTGAATTTCCTTTCTTGATGTTACAATTAATAATTTATCTGCAACTTCCTTTCCAAGTGAGCTGAGTCCAACCCAGAGCTTGGATCTCAGTTTTTATTCCCCACTGGGTTTGTAAATTTAATAAAAGTTCATCTCAATTTAGGGCAAGGAATAGGTACTTTTTATGAAGAGGTGCCTGCAAAAATTATTTCCTACAAATTCTTCTTAAACGAGAAATAAAACAAAGGAGTAAAAATACCTGGTCTGTGTTGCTTGAAAACAGAGATGACGAGAAATGCTGCTTTCAACCTGGCTACATTTAAACTTGTCTGTAATATTAAAGAAGCTAGCCCTGATAAGCTTAGACTGCTGTGTTTGTTTTCTCACAGCAGTGCAATACTGTGGAAATACCCTGTCCAGACAACGTCTTGCATAAGGTAGTTGGATTTAGAAGCAGACTCTGTGGGTTTTGTTTTATTTATTTTTACAACTTTGGGAAAATATGACCAAGCATTGCAGTAGGACCGGGCTCGAACACTGTTTGGTCTAATTAAAATGATTTAGAGACAAATACAGATTAAGCGATGTGCATGTGCGCTTTCTTATAAATGCTTCCATTGTCTTGCTTAACGTGGATGTGGCTTAGGAAACTGCAAATAGATGCAACACATCTTTGGGGGTAAAGAGCAGACCATGCTGTGATCCTGGCGCTTCTCGCGGGCACAGCAGCTTGTAGCAGTTGTTTAGAAACAAAAGAAGAAACATGTGCTCGTTCTCTATTGCCTCTGTTGCAAAGGAGGAGTGAACCCAAAGGCAAAGGACTGAGAGAACCCCTGTTTCCTGCCAGTGGAGGCAGGGTGCCAGGGAGGCCCTGCTTTGGAGAAAACGGGCAGCAAGCCTAGGCCAAGGAGAAAGGGGATGGAGCATGAATAGGACTTTTAAAAGGACAGCCAGATGACGGGCATTTATGTCTGAAGTCCAGGCTGTGCTACAAAGATACTGTATTCAGGTAGCTTCATACTTATGTGGCTTTAATTAATCAAAAGCCTGTGTTAAATGACTGGAATAAATGGCTATTAAGATATAGACAGAAGTAATCACAGTTGCCTTATGCTAGGCTTCTATGGACAAAATTAGGTGTCTCCTAAGTGTCCTGATTTAATTTTCTTTTAATCTATAATTACTTTTTAAAAATCCTCAGCTTCCCTTTGGCTGCAGCGAGCACTGGAGATTCTCGTGTATCCTGTAAATTAGACCAACAATTAGGTACTTAAATTTGTTCGCTTATATTTGAAAACTTAAGAGACGCTCTGGCTCAGCTCTGCAGTAGGCTTGACTTTTTTCCTCTGTAGAATTAGGACAAACATTTTCTCTCTTACTAGAATGAAAAATGCACCTTCTGTTTCAATAGGTTCCACATAGTTTGTGGTAAGGCTGAGCCAGCAGTTAAAGCTAAAAATACTTTTCCTGAGTCCCAGAAGATTTAGCAAGCTGGAAAAATGCTGGCTTCGCTGGAAGGACTTGAGTGCCATGACCAGGAGGTGTTCCTAAGGCCTGACACACAGCACAGTAGGTTTGTTCCATGCTGGTCAGAAAACAGTTTCACTCCTGATTTATGTCGCCTGTTTTCTGCCTTGACTGCAACAGAGTGAGGTGGAGAATTTCAGCCTGCCCTTTTGAATTTCTGTCTTTGTGTATGCCCTTTTTGATAGTATCCAGAGCTAAAGGAGACTGGCTTAGTGGTGACAGTTGGTTTGCTCCATTTTTCACTGGTGTCACATGAATTCAAGCCAGTGGGAATTGGGACCAGCTTAGAAATGCATTCGCTTTTTCTCCTCCTTAAAGGAAAAAAACCCTTCCAGTAAGACGTTAACTGCACCAGAGCCAGCTCGCTGCATTGGCAGGAAGCCTCTCGGTGGGGGGGGGCATGGCCGCGTATGTGCCTTCACTTGAGCTGCTGACGTCTGTTGATAGCGCATCTTGTGTTCAGATGAGTGTCAGACAGGGTAGGGATGTGTTGGGTAATCTCGCAGGCGCGTTATCAGACACACGCAGACGCGCTCGCGTAGCGCATCTATTGCACACAAAGGAAAACAAGTCCCGTCGGTTCCGTGGTGGTTTTGCTGTGTGTAAACGCGCTGTATGTTGTTCGGGGAAGCGTGAGAGAATGGTGCCTGCCGCAGAAGGATCTCTGCATCCGTATCTCCGCTGCCTGTTTGCCGCTCTGCCCATAGGCATACTGCTGAGCAGGGAAAATGATTTAAGTAAAACCAAGGGATGAATTCTTTCGCTGCTCTTTCGCCTGTCTGGTTATGTCATTCCTCTCCAGCAATCATTTATCTTTCTCGTAAGACTATTTAAGCCAGAAAGTCAAGGCCCATCACTTCAGGTCAGCGTGGCGTCTCATGCGCTGCTGTTGCACATCATGTCGGCATCTCCCTCTGGAGATGGTGACTGCATTTGCCATAAGAACAATTGAGGCGACTTTATGCCTGGAACGTGTCTCGGATTCAGACTTGGGGTGGGGGGGTGGACAGTGAGTAAACAGCAACCCTGACTCTCAGCACTTTTTTTTTTTGCCCGCTCTCTGTGTCCAGAGGGGTGATTGATCTCCCTGTGCCTTATGCATGTAGCAGCATGGGACGAGCAGTGCCAGGGCTGCAGAACAGACCGTTACACACTGACAAGCTCATGAGGCCACATCCTTCCCAACTCTGGTTATTGTAGCTCAGAATTGACTGATATCGTGAGGCAAGAGGGTTGATATCCGTTAAGGATATAGTCCTGGAAGGTCCTTAAGCTGAATTTTTAGGCTGGAGAGTGTAATTCCAAATGCATGTTGTCATTCATGCAGTTCTGCAGTTCCAGACAACCTTGACCTCACTGTTTTATAGCTTTGAGCGCTCTGTGTTAACAGATGAGGGAAAGATTATTTTTTTAAAATGAGCTTTGATGATGTTGCTTTTAAAATTGGTTAGTTATCACTGTATTTTACTTTGCAGTCCTAGCTGGAAAAGGTTGAAGGAAAACATAATCTACATGCTTTATTTTCCCAAAGCTGAAAAATGTTTACATAATTTAAAAATATGGTATGCCTCCCGCCATTTCTGGCCATTTCTTTGAATACTAGTAGGGCTGATGAGTTATTTATAGCAAGGCAAAATAATTCATTTTTGGCCTTGGTTCTTGAAATGTCCTTTATGCTAGCAGAGAACTTATAGCAGCGTTGAAGGCAAGTGTAATCGTGACAAGTCTTTCATAGAATCATTTAGATAGGAAAAGGCCTCTAGGATCATCTAGTCCAACCTTTGTCCAACATCTCCCTAACCCATAGACCATGTCTCAAAGTGCCTCATCTACCCATTTTTTTTTTAACACCTCCAGGGATGGTGACTCCACCGCCTCCCTGGGCAGCCTGTTCCAATGGCTAACAGCTGAGTTTGCATAACTCTAGGGGTGATGTCTTGGTATCTTGAAAGCAAATTACTTGGAGTGTTTTCAGTTTGCTCTGCTTTCTCACTCGCCGAATTCTCTAGTGCCCAGAGCAGGCTGTGAGAGAAGGTGGGACTGCATTTCCCATGGCCTCTCTAAAGCCAGCAGTCAGACATTCTTAATTTTTCTACTAATCCCTTGACTTATCTTTTCTTCTGTTTCTCTACTGCAGCAAGCAAAAATGAAGTCACACTCCCTGGAACACAGGAGCCAGGAGCAACCTTTGTTACAGCCCAAACAGGTACGGTACTTCTGGCAGGGCTGAACCTAGCTCAGTGTTCACACCTCTGCAGACAAGGACACGAGAAGTCTCTGTGGATCCAGACAACTCTGCAGGGACTAAATGACAGCCCAGACACCATTAGGGACACTCAGCTTGAGGGATTACTTTATGAAGATGGGCTGAATTGCTGGAGGTGTTATTTGTGAATGACTAGACCTGTGTGAATTCAGGACAGAGTCATTGTCCTGGGCTGTGCTGGATAGAGTCTCCAAATTACAGAAAATTGAGCTGGAATGAATCTCTGGAGTCATCTACGTTCAAGGATTCAGTAAAGAGAATTTAGTATCAGGTTCTAAGTCGTGTGCTGAACTAAGTGAGTAAGTGATTGTATGACCCATCCCTATGATTGCATGCAACCTGTGGGTCACAGGAGTTAATTCTGGGGCAGCCTGAAGGATGTTTTAGTACTGGGGGACAGGGGGACATGGAATGGAGAACAGTTGGCAGAAATTGAAGAAAAGCTGTTAATCTCTCCCCCACCCCCAGCCCAGTAGTAGCCCCAGCCATCTGTCAAGTTGGAAGCAGGCGGGAACAGGTTGGCCGCTGATCTTTGGCTTATTCCTGCATGTTTCTGAAGGGGTTCTCCTATAAAGATGTTTTATCTCCTACCGCTTTCCTTTTTAAAACTCTTGTTTCAGGACATACTGGGTATTCTCCCAGTGGGGAGCCCGCTGACATCCAGCATCTCCTCTAGTATCACCTCCAGTCTGGCTGCAACGCCACCAAGCCCTGCCGGCACCAGCAGCATACCAGGCATGAATGCCAATGCCCTTCCTTTCTACCCAACCAGTGACACCGTTGAGTCTGTCATAGGTAACTTTGCCTTTTTTGACTTACGCTGATAGGGCTTCCTCAGACGCAGATCACCAGGTAGGAGCATTGGAATAGCATGGGTGTTCCAGTGAACTCCAGTTTTTCGTCTCTGTCAGTGTTGGCAGACTCCTGAGGCTGCAAGCTTTTTCTGTGACTGTGACACATCTGATGTTTTCTGCAGGTCATTATGGATGAGATTCACCCACGGGACCAACAGAAGGCCTCTGAGCCACTTACTCAGTACGTCAGATAGTGTAAAGGGCCTTAGGTTTAGGTTTGTCCAAGTAACAAAAAGGTCTTGAAGCAGGCAGGAAATCACAGGGGTATTTTCCACAGTTACAACCCCTTACGTTCTAAACGACAGTTCTATTGCGAGGGCTCCCACCAGGTAGAGCGTAAGGACTTGCCCTTCATAGACTGTAGGACAGGGGCTGTAAGAAAAGGGAGAACAGGAGAGTCCAGAGAGAAGAATCACTCCTCTTAGATAAGTACAGGTTTTTCGGTCACCTGTTTTTCTTTTTTTTCTTCTTCTTTTTTTTTTTTTTTATAATTTTCTAAAATCAAATGTTTCTGAGGTGATCTCACTAATTTGTTAAAAATAATAATGGAAATGAGTGGGCATGTGTGGGATGGAATTATAGTGATCACAATCAGCGATGAGGCATGTTTGAGTAGATGTAACCCTTGCAGGCATTCATGAGATTCCTTTATTTTACACTATCTTTGAACCTCAGATGTTTTTCAAGTGTTCCCTTCTACTGGTATTTCTTTTCTGAGTGGCTCTTCAGCAAAGTAAGGACAGAGCACAAGCCAGACCCAGACATATCAGAAGCCAGTGTTACTGCATAGCATGGGCAGACTTGAAAGAGCAGTTTGGAGAAGAGTTATGGGAACTGCTGTTATTTCATCAAATTCTTGTTCTTATGTGACATCTGGGAGTACTTTGAGACAAAAAAACTAGATCAGGCAAAGCAACCTGAACTGAAAAGCTGCCCATGACACTTCTCCCAAACGGTTTCAGAGCAGCGTTGCACAGGGCGGAGAGTAGGGCTGTGCAGGCTGACAGATAGAGAGCGAAGGCTCCTCTGCATGTAGGCTCTTTGGGCCATCCTATCTCTTGAAGTTGTTGGTCCTTTATAACATAATTGGTACCTCTGTGTCTGGCAGAGTCTGCCTTGGATGACCTGGACCTGAATGAATTCGGAGTGGCTGCCCTGGAGAAGACATTTGACAGCAGCACAGTGCCCCACACGAGTGGCATCATGATAGGTACATGAAAGCAACAGAGCTTTCTTTATCTTCTGCCAAGCAGTGTTGCCCAGTCACCTCAGTGGAGCCAGCCCAGCAAAGCTCTAAAACCATTCCCAAAATAATATTGGTTAAACAGCAATTGTAACAAACTCTGTCAACTGTTGAGCGTCTTGGAAGTGAAAGCTTGTCCTTACTGACTAGCAGAGCTGAGTTCTTGCCGTTGGGCCCTGGTGTCCTGGGGATGTTTCTTGAGACTTGCTTGATTTTTTTTTTTTTTTTTTTTTTTTTTTTTTTTTTTTTTTTCTTTTAAGTATACAAGTAGGCTCTAGAAGGCATCTGATACCTTTTAAAAACAGGCCAAAGTGTAATGATTTGCATCTTAAGCAGAAAACTCTCCCAAGCAGTAACAGGAAACTCACTGACCTGGTAACGCTATCCGTCTGTCACAGAGTGTCATCATGGTCTGCTGATTTGATTCCTGCAATGTCTGTCTCATTTTAATATGTGGAGGTAGGCTAAGGCCTCTTCTGCCTGTCTCTGATGAGTATCCAGGGGAAAAACAGAATGTCTCATAGCTTTTTTGGAAGTGGTTGTAGTATCTGGCTACTTCTGCTGTGTGAGGTTTTGGATGAGAGCTGACTTTGGTGGTCTAAAGGTTTCCAAGGGAACTACACTGCCTGGAGCTGTATCGAGGTAGGAAGGGACACATGGAAGGAACTCTAAAGAATATCACTTCCACTTCTCTGCCAAAGATAAGAGCCTGGTTGGAGAGTTTACTGTGCATGTCTGCTGATGGCCCTACTTCTGCAACTGTCCATCTGCAGTGGCTTAGAGATCCTCCACACTGCTTTTCCCTCTGTTCACATCAGGTCTGGGTGTTACCTGGTGATTTTCTAAGAGGGAGATCAAGAAAGAGCGGGGAGCAGGGCTGAGATATCCCTCGATTTGTGTGTGGCAGACAGAATACTCCCTTGCGTCAGGGAACTGGGCTTTTGTTTATTTGGAGGCTTTTATTACTGATAGATCCAGGCACTCAAGTATGTCTAAAATGACTAAAGCTAGGTGCTGATTTTTAGTGGTTAAGGTCATGACCTGACCCAGCATGATAGTCTTTTCCTTACAGGTTGTTTGGAAGTTAAAGGCAGAGGCACATGTTTAGAAGTTTAATTTCTTATTGCAAAGTGTTTCACCAGATACCAAATTCATCTTCTCTAGAGTGACAACGACTGAACTCTGCTCAGAAAACCTTTTGTTGCTTTGGCCGATGAAAGAGTAGTCCACTGAACTCTGGAGGGTCTTAACCTACGTGGTTCATGGGATGGCAGCTTCAGTGCTCCTCTTAAAGACTGAGAGGGGAATGGAGCATGATGAGAAGCGGAGGGAATCCCAAGGGGCTTAGGAAGGAGAGAGGGAAGCTAACACCTTCTGCTCTGAACTCCTGCACTGTGCTCTGGCCCATACTTCATGGTCATACATAGCCATCCTCTCTGTGTGTTCTTTGTCCAGGTGGGAGTTTGCTGCAAAGTTCTGCTCCTGTAAATATCCCCGGCTCCCTTGGAAGCTCTGCCTCCTTTCACTCTGCCTCTCCTTCTCCACCGGTCAGCCTCTCATCGCATTTCCTCCATCAGCCCCAGGGACACTTAAGCCAATCAGAAAACACGTTCCTGGGGACATCAGCTTCTCATGGATCATTAGGTAAATGCACAGTGTGTGTGTCCCATGTACATGCCTGTCTGTGCCATGTAAGTATTTTCTTTTAAGTTAGCTTTAATGTATTATTTCACTGCTGCCATTTGTTTCTCTTCTTCCCATGAGACAGCCACAGAACTAGAAGCTGCTTAACAAAAATCAGCTAATACCTTGTGAACAAGGGAGCTATTTCCTCTACTTGCCATGTTTCTAGGCTGAGAGAAAGGGACAGATAGGTTAAGTGACTTGCTCTGATGATTTTTCTGCCTTTTCCTGCCAGCAATGCTGTGCTGAGACTTCACTTTACATAAAACTCAGAGTTGGGTCCTCAGCTTTGCTTAGTTAAGGCGGGTATCGCAGTTTGCCCTTGGGACTGCTGGTGGGTCAAATTGGTGTCTTGGAGCTCTAGAGCAGGCTTGGGTCATTGTATTTTTTTCTGCTATTTGGCACTCTGCACACAGTTCTGCAGCGTGGACTTTGGAAAAAGTTGCAGTGCTCCAGCTTTGTCACTCTTGCTCCCTTTTTTCCTTTGCCTCTTGAGGATCTGTTTTCTGTATGAAAGGCTGTGAAGGGAAGAGAAATTGCTTTGGAGCTTCAGCTGTATCAAGCAGAACTGGGAACTGAGGGGCCAAATCTGTTTTATCATCAAGACACAGGATTACCTTGAGAAATAAAACTGTTTGGGCTCAAGGCTGCAGTGACACTGTCTCTGCTCATTTCTGTTAGCAACAGTAAATATTAGCTCTCTGTATTGATACTAGACGTAAATGCTTCTTCAAATCTGAGGTATGCTTTAATTTTTAATATTCAGCTTAATCTAATAAAGTGATTACATGCTTTTGTAACCTATTTCTGCATGCACTTACCTGTGTAACTGCATCCCTTGTTTGCATAGGCCAAGCCATGCTTCCATGCCTTGCGACTGCTATTTGTTTGGCTTTAACAGCTTTTACAATTACTGTAATAAAAGAGACATCAGAGGGCATCTCTGCTATTAATTAGTGTTGAGTCTGGCTGTTCATCCCAGTTTCAGTAAGAAAAGGAAAACTTTCTGATAAGGCCTGCTTTTAATTTGAGAAGAAACCAGTTAAACAGTTATATTTGTCTTGACTATGTAGTTACACAAATAGAAACCCGAAGAAATGCAGGAAATTCACAAATGCATTTAAATACTTTATTTTAAAGGAAGAAGTTAGATATTTTCCTGTAATACAACAAAACCATTTTTGCTGAGGTTTTGACTAAGACATTTAAATAGTAACTTAGCATTTGGGAAGCTAGAATCTATCTATTGCATGTGATTGCTGAGTGCACATAAGTTAGTGGGTGGTGTGTGCAGTTGTTAATTATTTGTATTGCAGTTGAGTTACAAATACCTAGTCCTGGGCTAGTTCCCACTGTGCTAGGTGCAAACTGTGCAGAGAAGACATTCCTGACCAAAGGGCTTTGCTGCTTTGAATGGGAAGAGACCAGCAGGTGGAAAGAGGGAATAAAAAGGAATGACGAGATAAGCTTGGTCAGCATTATGGCAGAGTTTGTGGCTTGGCAGCATCCTGCTTAGTGCTAGATTCCCTTTCAAGAAAACTGGTGCTTTAAAAACAAAATGTAAGTTGAGGTTTCATTAAAACTTCTTGCTGTCAACTGAGCATGCTTCAGAGCCCCTGGAGTAGATCTATGGTAAGTGGCCTGAGCCAGTGAAGAGCCCTTGTTGCTCTGCTGAATGGCTTGTGAATGCTTCTAAGTCCTCAGTGAAGATAAGGTACTATTTTTCAGCTGTATCTGTAACTGTTCGTGTCTTGGCTGGCACCAAATGGGAATTAAGTGGTGTTGGGGTAGTCCTTGCTGAGAGGCCTTAGGGCTTGGTTGCAGACACAGTTAGTTCGGCTGCTGTAAGGTCAGAATTATCAAATGCAACTAGATTTAGGGATGTCCCCAGCCAGTGGTGAGCACCACCAAATGGAAGTGACTGCTGTGTCCAACTGGTGCGTGTCTGTGTGCCCAAGAGTCCACATCACTTGGTAGCTCTGTCTCAACAGGAGCTTTTCCTACTAGTTCTCCCCTGAGTGCAAAGTGTGGATGCTTATTTGAAGTAAGAATATTTTTGTTGTTAAAGCGGTACAAACCTTGGAGTCTGCGGAAAAATAGCCTGTTTTGTTTATAACTGGTTTGTGTCCTAAGCCTTGAATTTCTTCCTGAAACAAGAAGTTATATGAACAAGTTAAAATAGGGAAGTGGTTAGTTAGTATTCTCCAGTGCAAATCGCTAACTTTATGCTAGACCTCTGCAGGGGGCAAAGCTGATGTCTGTCCTCAGCTGTGATAGACTGTTGCCTCCACTTGTTTATAAACAGGGTTTTCCAGTTAGTGCTGTTTCTTGCATATGCAGGCAGTAATGACATTGGTGTGTTTTAGTCTCACTGTTTGGGAGTGAGACTCTTTTTCTGAGTGCCGGCTGAGGAGACAAAAGGAGAAGTTTTTCCTAGGGTGTAGCATGAGGGGAAGCAGCGCCTGGGTTGGCGGTGGGAAGCAGTCTGTTCCCCACCACTGATGGTGGTGCTGCACAGGAAAGTGGGAGGGTGGTAAGCAGTTCAGAGGTTCTCCTGCAAGTAGGGGGATTCAGGCTGGTAGTCAGCTCTGCTCTAAAATTAATGCTTCTAAAAACAGCCTAGTTCAGAAGTTGCCTCTGCTCCAGTTCTTGGGTCCTCCCTGTATCATTAATGATGAGGCCTAATGCTGTGAAACTTTCCCTACAAAGTCCCTCTATGACAGACTCCTGGGGATGAAAGTAATTCCTCAGATGATCTTCTTTTTCCTATGTATGCATTTTTGAATCCTGGATTTCACAGGGGTAGGGAGGAAATGGGGAAGTTGCCAGCACGTGTGACATAACCCTCTCTATTTCCCTGTGAAACAGGTTTAAATGGGATGAACAGCAGCATATGGGAACACTTTGCTTCGGGGAGTTTTTCGCCCAGTACCTCACCTGCATTTCTGTCAGGTCCAGGTGCTGCGGAGCTGGCACGGCTACGACAAGAACTGGATGAAGCCAACGGCACAATAAAGCAGTGGGAAGAGTCTTGGAAACAAGCCAAACAGGTACTTGGGCAACGCTTGGGAAGCAGGATTAGGGAGTGTAAAGGAGTAGGAGGATGTCAGCCTTTAACGAGAAGCTTTCCAGATGTTGAGGTGATGGGAAGAGCTGTAGGTTTTACAGATTCTCTTAAGCATTCTTACTCTTTCTTCTGCCTTGGAAAGAGGGACTGGGTCACTGTGTTCAGATGCTGGAGGTGCAAGGCCGGGTGTTGTAACAGAAGCACTGAGGTGCTTGAAAGTCTCTGAGACCTGCCAGCTGACTTAGATCCATGACAATTTACCGGTGTGCAAAGTTCATCCCCTTAAAGTGCAAGCCAAATATGTAGAACCACAGCCTAACCAGATGGGCTAGCTGGATTGAGCAGTGCTTTGAAGAGAAGCTCCAAGGATATTTCAGAATTTGGGAACAGGGCAGATTGGACAGAACATACTCCTGATGAGGAGTGTGTGGAAATTGATATTTTTGCCTGGGATTCTCTTTTTGAGGCTGACCAGGTTTTCAGACTGCTTTTTTAAATCCTTTTTGTTGGAACTTGTAGGCTTGTGATGCTTGGAAAAAGGAGGCAGAGGAAGCAAATGATCGCGCCAACACAGCTACCATGGAATGTGAACTGGCTCGGGAGCAGAGGGAAGCCTTGGAGCTGCAAGTGAAGAAGCTGCAGGAGGAGCTGGAGAGGATCCACGCAGGCCAGGACCCTCAGTTTCTGCGCTCCTTCTCTGACCTGGAAACGCTCTCACTCTCTTCGCTTTACACCCTTCAGAAACAGCTGCGGGCAAACCTGGAGAAAGTTGATAAGGTGAGTGCTAGGGATTTGCGTGGCAGGGATTTGCTCTCTGCTCCTACAGGTTGCAACTTTTTTCCCTTTTCTTTAATACATCCAGAAATCAGAAACCTTTGAAAGCAATTCCTTGTGGATGTAGCGAAAATCAGTTTTAGCCAACTGCCAGGAAAATTAACCTGCATCTTTTTTGTGCCTTAAGTGCAGAGTTTAAGTCAATCCTAAAGATCCTAAAAGATACCATCCTGTGCTGCATTGCTTTTACTTCAGAAAACGCATGGGCAAACATCCGCAAGTCCTCCCCCCGCTGCCTCCTTGCTGTTCCCCAAAGTGTGTAGCACAGGACGGCAGCTCCTTTGCTCTGTGACTCTGATGCTTACGTTGTGCCCTGTCCCCCTCTCTTGCAGGCGGTATTTCAGATGCAGTCAGTGAAATGCCTTAAGTGTCAGGAGGAGAACCGGGTGGTGTTACCGTGCCAACACGCAGTGCTGTGTGAAACATGCGCCGAGGAGGGCGAGTGCCCCATCTGCCATCCCAACAGGCCCCACTCTCTCCAGTCGTGACCTTCCAAGGACACTCGTTCTGATCATATCGTATAGAACTTTTTAACTTTATACATACGTACATATATATGTATGTGTACATATATATATGTATGTGTATATATATGTATGTGTGTGTGTATGTGCGTGTTTGTGTATGTATATATATGCACACACACGCACATACACACATAAAACAAAAATTAGTTGCAGAGCACTTTTTAATATTTTACATCCCGTATCTAAACTGCCCCTCACCCGTGCCCCACTAATTTTAACTCTTGAGGAACTTTGAGAGCTGTTTTTAATACAGATCAAAGGGCCATTTGCAAGGAGTGTGTGTTTCTCCTCTTTTCTATTTAGGTGATAACAAATTTTTGACTATTTCCAGAAGGATTTAGAGTGGGCGAGAGGGGCTTCCATGTGCTTTCCAGAGGAAGAGTTGAGATCACAGGGTGGATTGAAGTGACTTGTTCATGTCTTCGGTCTCCCTGCTCTTTCACTGACCCAGCTTGGTTAAAGCCGTCCTCCCTGATGGAAGCTCTGCTGGGTGCCTGCCTGGTGGGCCTCACATTGCCCATCTCTGAATGTGCAGGAACTTTGTCTGTCGTTTAATCAGCAAAGTTCGCTTTTTAAAATTTTTTTACACACTTTGTATATTTGTATGAAAAGAAGAAAAGAGGGAAAAAATTGTATTGGACCTAGAGCAAGCCAAGGCCCAGAATTCAGTGACTAGTGTTCATTGCTGATACAACTAACATGTTCCAGGTCTACGCAGCCCTTGTGTCAGCTAAAGCCCTTTATGAAAGAAATATGGATGCAGAGGTTAGGTCTCTCCAGGTACCCCTTTGTCTGGTGGCTGCCTGGAGACTTTCTAGTGTTTCAGACCAGATTAATTTTGTTCTAGCCACGAGGACCTGATTCATAGTCACTGCTGAAATGCATGAAACAATTCCAGGTAGTCTGAGGACACTTTTGTTGGACAGAGTCGATGCTGCCTGTGTCAGCACCTCAAGGATGGTTTGTGGACAACTGGGTCCAGAGGCCCTCATGCTGGAGATCACGTATGGCTGTGGTAACAGAGGAAGTCCAGCGTGACAAAGAAGTGCCACCAGCTAAGACCTGTCCAGTATCTGAGCTTTCCTGTGACTTTCTCCACCAGTGTGTCCACTCGATTTGGACATCAGGTAGACTGCAGTAACCTGCTGGGATCTCAACCAAAAGGCCACTCAGTTGACTAGAGATTTTGA
Organism: Eurystomus gularis; assembly: GCA_013400335.1. Classification (NCBI taxonomy): domain Eukaryota; kingdom Metazoa; phylum Chordata; class Aves; order Coraciiformes; family Coraciidae; genus Eurystomus; species Eurystomus gularis. The sequence continues at coordinate 56,212 of VZZY01022536.1, forward strand.
TTTTGCACAGAGATGCTGCCTGTGCTCCCCCTCCCTGACCTGGAAAAGCACTGGAACCTCCAGCAGCCCACTGTTGTAGGAAAACTGAATTTTTACCAGAGCCTCTCAGAAAGCTTCATATTTAATGCAAAGACATAATTAGGTTTGCTTCCATAATTCCACCTTTCCTTTACATGGAAGGGGTTAATATGCATTCCCAGATGATCTCTTAAGTGCAGCTCTGTGTAGTTCTTTTTTATGTTTTTCCCATTAACTTGTTTCTGGGTTTTTTGTTAAAAATGCTTTTTTTTTTTCCATGTGTATTTTATTGTAACTAGCATCAGGTTTTAAATTTTTTTTTTTTTTTAAATGGAGAGACACTGTCGAGTGACTATTGTGGCTATGTTGTTTGGTTATAGCCTTTTGAATGTCTGTGCCATGGGGCAGCACATCTGCCTTGGTCTGATCTTAAGGAAAGACCTTTTAATAAAATATGTGAACATTTCTTTTTTTAGAAAAAACAAAAGAAGAAAAAAAAAAAGAGAAAAAAGTGAGGGGAGGAGGAAAAAGCCCCATAAAGATAAAAATTTACTAAAAAGTTTTTGTAACTAACTTAAATCATAAGAAATAAACTCTTGAATCAGGTCTTTAATATTTATAAGGAGCAGAGCTAATCAGCCTGTTTTGGCTGTTGGTTTGTAACACTTTTTATTAGCGTGCTGGTTTACCTGCTCTCCTGCCTCCCGGGGGGACTGTTCAGGGGAACGCTGCCTGTGACCAAACCCTCTTATCAGAGCTGTCGGGCACCCGGCTGCGTGACTGCATCCCATTCCCACAGGGGCTCTTCACTTTGTCCCTTCTCTTCAGGTGGAGCTTGTCCACTGCTGGCAGCTCTGACTCTCAGCAGCACTCCCACTTGTGGGGCGATGCAGGGCTAGGGGGGCTCGAGGGAGGAGGTGTTTGCCCCCGGTTTCCATGGGGGCACATGGCTTAGGCAGGAGGGTACAAGGAAAATTCCAGGCCAGAGAAAGCACGTTTTTCCCTTTTCAGTAAAACAGTTTTTCTGTTTTATCACTTGTACTGAAGGACCAAAGAATTCAAAACTTCACCCACTTATGGCTCTTAAATTTTAACTTTCCATTGCCACACTGCACTCACGGCAGAACAGCCTGAAGGAATTAGCACTAGCCCCTTCCCTTGCCCCCACCCCAACGTATCTGAGCACTCTCTTTGCACATTAGACTGCGTCTCCCTTTCCTCTGGTTCTTTAAGAAACACTTCTGAAATTTTAGGTTTGTATGAATTTGTTTGCTGCTTTAAAAGACAAAAAGAAATTTGAAATGTGAATTATTTTCTTAAGCATCATATGGAAAAGATAACTTCATCTTTGCGTATTTTGTGAATATTTTGGGGGGCCACTTATACGACAATTTCATAACTGAGTGAGGTGAGAGCAGGGGGAGGGCGGCATTTCTGCCCCGCTCCAGCAGTTGTTACTGCCTGTCCCGGGCAGGAAGGACGAACCGTAATCACAGCACTGCGTTTAAGGCTTGAGAGTCTGTGGTCAGCTTCTGTATGGTGTAAAAAGAGTCTTGTTGAAATAAACCTGGTGCTAATAAGTACAGCCCCTCAACTGTACTGTCAGGCTTCTTTCTGAAGCAGGAACTCCCTTTTACAGGACACGCAGTAACACAGCAGAACTAAGGGGGCTTTTTCTTTTTTTTTGGCCGAGTCACACTTCAAAACGAAGCTTTGGTTCACAAAGCTTCTTGGTGAGCAGCCCAGGTGGCTGTTGTGAACAGCCGTGACCACGTCTGGGTCCTGCCTCTTCACGCAGACTCCTTGTTGGATAATGACATTTTCCTCCCAAAGTCTTTGGGAGCTTTGGAAGTATCAACCCCAGTGACTAAGTGTGTGGGTTGGACACTTCAGAGCTAAGAGCTGGGGAAAGAGTCTTAACTGTGTTGTGAAACCACAGTATCTTAAAGGTCAATAAACTTTTACATTATTATGGAAAAACAATATAGAAGCAGATGGCTTAAGGCAACATTATCCTGGGTAGATAGATACCAAAAAGCAAGGCTAGAGCTGTAGACGATAGCCAGGAGCTGAAGAATTGTGGCATCGCTTTGGGCTAACAGGACCACTTTTAGATCATCTCCGGCCTTAGATGATGTAGCCACATGCCAGCTGTGGCACAGGAGGGACCGGGGGAAGGCCGCAGAGCTGGAGCACAACATTTTCCTTAAGCAGATCCCCCACCCCAGGGGTTCACTGCGGCTGATCCCCTGCCAAAGGGTTTATACTTCCCGTACATCTCTGAAGCTGAACCTGAGCCACTTGTGAGGCTTGTACAGCTGAGACAATGAAGAGAAGTCCTTACCCTGTGAGGAAGCCCATAATGCTGAACGGACTCAGTAATTCATTGCTGTTCCACCAGCCTCCGAACCTCCTCTCTCTTCCTCCTTTTCCCCAATCTGAGAAGGAAGAATATTACCAGTGTTTTCCTCCAGAATTCTAATAATCCTTGGAGTGATGGCCAACAGCGACATAGATGTTACTGATGTAAAAACCTAGGATTTTAAAGGTGAAGTATTCCTGCAAACTAGTGACTGCATCGGAGAGATTTCTGGGGCTTCCCCACTCCGTAGCTTCCAATGTTAAAACAAAATAAATACAGTATACGTTAAAAAATAATAATAATAATACACACTGCAGTATTTCTGGTGGCAATTCTTGACCAGTCTCTTCCCCGCTTTCCCCAGGAGGAAGGGCACTGGGCAGAAGCGCCCCTAGTCCGTGTAGAAGTTGGCAGAATGGTGATCGGTGGTGTGTAAAACGTGTTGTTGATTCCATGTATAGAACTGTGATTTCAGCTGTCGTTCTCTCGTACTCTGTAAATATGTGTTTTGGCTGTCGGAAACCTGGTTTAGACTCTTTTCTTGGCAGAGTGAATTTGCATGTGGGGCTGGAAAGAACTCAATCTGTGTCACAGTTTCCAAGGGCAGGATGGATTTTTTTTTTTTTTAGAGGACAATAAATTTTTATTTTTTTGCTAAGAAAAAAAAATATATAATAAAGCGGTGTGTGAGTGTGTGTGTGCACATGCGTGCCCCAGGTGGATGTGCAGCCCTGCGCCAGGGCTTGGGGCTGGGTGGAGATGTCTGCGCGGTGGAGCCCTCAGAAGGCCAGATCTGGGGCTGGTTTTACCTTCTCCGTCTCCCAAGAACAAGAATCATTCCTTCCTGAGCTCCGTTCTGGAACAAGCCCCTTTTTTCAGGGGTATTGCCCTTCGCTTTTATGATCAAGGTGCAATGGAAGATGGGGGGAGTCGGTGGGGTGTGGTGGGGCTGAGACCTTTGGAAATGGTAAAATACCAAGCAAAGAGTGTTTTATCACCCAGGTTCTTGTTCTGGACAAGAATTTCTCCCTCCAAGAGCCAGGTTCTGTGGCTGCAGGGCCTACAACCATTAAAATCGTTACTTACGTAGTTCTGTGCATTGGCACCCAAGAGAACGTGCTTTACATATGCATCCAAGAATTACCTTTTATTTTTGGTCTAATTATTGCTTCAAAGATGCATCAGCCACTTACCCTTGGTCCAATCACAACAATAATCTGAATCACCCAATTTAGAGTATTAGTAATGCAATAAAATTGGTGGATGTAGATGCCTGCCCCCTTCCCTCCTGTGTTGCGGGGATCTGCCTGTGTCGGGGCTCCTCACCAGGACGAGGATGATGATGACGGGGATTTCTTCCTCCTCAGTCTTGCATTTGCTAGGCGTTGGCTGCGTGTGTTTCAACCCATAGTTTTTAATCCTTGGGCTATTGTTCCTCCTGGTCCATGGCGATAGTTATGCCGATTGTTTATGTTTCATTAGTCCTTCCCTATAAAGGGTGTGATTTCTGTTGGGGTGGGAAAAGAGCCACAGACCTGCCTGGAGCTGAGCAAAAATTAAGCTAAAACACCTTGGATAATAACAAACCCGAGGTTAGCCCGTGCCACCTGCTCCTGGGGACACGCTGGCTACTGCAGCCTGGGTGATGCTCAGTCCAGAGCACAATTTTTAAGCAGATGGCTAAAAATAAGCTAAACCCATGTTCAAACCTGCAGTCCCACATGGCCAAGCCTTGCAACAAAGCGTGAGGCCGGTCGCTGGCGGGTGCCAACACTGAATTAGCTGCTGAATGCAGGCGGGACGTTTCTTCTCTCCATCTGGGAGCAGCCCGGCTGGAATGACACCCTGGGACAGTGTCCCCTCTGCGAGCAAGGACCCTGCTCCAGAGTCTTATTTCTCTGCGGAGCTACAAGGGGAGACTGAAACGAGTGATTTAAGCCGGCAAATGGCTTCTGTGTGAGCCAGCAGCGCCTTAATCCCTCCTGCCGCGGGTTTGATTGAGCCTGGCCATGTCACACAGATACCAAAGGAGCTTTTTTTTTTCTTCCCCCACATCGAGGGCTTGACCTGAATTGACCCAGTGGCTGCTCTGCCCACCGAGAAAGCAGCTGGTGCTCAGGCACCCGGGAGGGTGATGCTTTAATTCCCCGGGACGTGGCAGCTCCCAGGGACCTGCTGCCGCTCGTGCACGGCCACCCCCTTGCAGGGTTGGGGCAGAGGGAGCTCCAGGTTTATAAATAATAATAACTGTAGCTAAAAGAAGCTCCAAAACCCCCAGCAAACAGCAGCCACCTCCCCTGCTGGGCATTTTTGCTGTTCCACTCGGGTGTCCCCACATGCGATGCTCCCTGCAGAGCTGCCACTGCTGCCTGGCGTAGCCAGAGGGACCCAGGTCCCTGCAGAGGTTGGGGGCAGCGCCGGGGACCTGCCAGCTCTCGGCAGCCCAAAGTGCTGCGGGGTTTGGCTGATGGGGCTGTGATGCTCTTCATTGCTGCCCAGGCTCCAGTAAGCTCCCAGCTGCAGGAGCTACCTCAAGGTCGATACGATTGGTGATAAAATACAAAAACGCGTGCAAGGGTCGTAGAATGGTTTGGGCTGGAAGGCACCTCAAAGATCATCTAGTTCCAACCCCCTGCCATGGCAGGGACACCTCCCACTAGACCAGGTTGCTCAAAGCCCCATCCAGCCTGGCCTTGAACACCTCCAGGGATGGAGCATCCACAACTTCTCTGGGCAACCTGTGCCAGTGTCTCACCACCCTCAGAGTGAAGAATTTCCTTCTAAAGATCTGTGCATGTTTTAAAGAAGAGGCGGGGGTGAACAACCCAACCACGAAGCCTGTCTGGCTGCATGGGGAGGTGCCAGGCCTGGAGCTGGCCGTGCCAGGCTGGGCACGGATGGCTTCTTCTCCCATCCCCTCTTGCTCAGCACGGTGCAGCCCCAGGACACACATATTTGCTTGAGGCCCTTTTTTCATCACCAAACCACCAGGCACTGCCCATCCTAAAAGCCTTTTGCTGCGCTTGGGCCTTACATGTGTCTTGTCAGGCTCTTCACAGGCCAAAACCCAGCTCTGTCAGCTCCATCAGTACGTTGATGGGCACCAGCCCTCCTGCTCCAACACTGCCGGGCAGCAGCAGCTTTCCCAGCCTCTTGGTTTAGCCCTCAGTGGAGGTGTTTTTTTGCAATGGCCTAGAACTCAAAAAAATACTACTTGATTCCAGTTCATAGAATCAAACACAGAGTCATAGAATTGTTTAGGTTGGAAAGAACATTTAAGATCATTGAGTTGAACTGTTAACCCAGCACTGCCAGGTCACTGCTAAACCACGTCCCTCAGCACCACATCTCCACAGCTTTGAAAGCCCTCCAGGGATGGGGACTCCACCACTGCTCTGAGCAGCCTGGGCCAGCCCTTGACAACAGTTTTGCAGAAGAAATTTTTCCTGCTGTCTAACTTAAACCTCCCCTGGCATAACTTGAGCCCATTTCCTCTTGTCCTATTGCTTGTTCCTTGGGAGAAGAGACCAACCTCCCCGCTTCATTTCAACCTCCTTTCAGGGAGCTGTCGAGAGCAAGAAGGTCTCCCCTGAGCCTCCTTTTCTCCAGGCTGAACCACCCCAGGTCCCTCAGCTGCTCCTCACAAGACTTGTGCTCTAGACACTTCACCAGCTTCATTGCTCTTCTTTGACCATGCTGCAACCCCTCAAAGACCTTCTTGGATTGAGGAGCCCAGAACTGACCCCAGGATTCCAGGTGCAGCCTCATAAGTGCTGAGTACAGGGGGAGAAGTTTTGGTCTACTGCCAAGCCCTGGCCAAAGCTTCTGGTGCCTGCAGGGACCAACCAAGGCTGGGAGAGAGGAAAAAGCATCTGCCGGTGCCAGCCACTGCCCAGCCAGTGCTGGTAGTCCCTGGGTGAGGACCCAGCTGCCTCCCAGTGCTGGCACAGCTCCTCGCAAGCAGTGCAGAGCTCAGCTCCCCATCCCATCTCATTTCCAAGGGGAAACATGGACAAAATCACTCATGTGCCACAGCCTCCCACTGAAATCCCTCAGCTGGCTGCCCCTTCCCAGCTTGACCCAGTCGGGCACTCCTGCTGAGGAACAGTGACAATTTCTCAGAGCCATTGTCCCAGAGCACCCGCTGCACAGACTCAGCCCACGCATCAGCTTTGTTGCTTTTAATTTAAAATAAGAAGCTTATCCACAAGAAAAAGACACAAAAAGAAAAAATAAAGGCAGATTTGGCCATGGATTGTCCCCATCCCAAATAAACAACGATGCGTTTGCATTGCCCTGACACAGTGCTGCAGACAGGAGGGTTGAGGACACAGCCAGGAGATGTGGTACTGGCAGTGACAAGCTCATGGGGGGTGGGCAGGGACAGCCACACACTTTCACATCCCCCGTGTAGTGTTGCTAGTCCAGAGAGACAAAGGAATCCCCTGAAATACTGTGTGTTCACCCTCCCCAGCCTCACAGGAGCATTGCTACCCAAAGGTGGGGGGTGAGATGGGTGCTGGGAGGTGACAAGGGGCACAGGGACCTCCTCTGTCCCCCTGGCCCCTACTGACAGCTCCAGCAAAAGTCCTGGAGTCCCACTGGCCAGATCTCCCTCATTTCAGGACCTTCTTCCTCCAACTCCCTCACTCTGTCTCCTTGGACTGCTTGGCTCGTTGCTTGCGGAGCTTAACGAAGGCCTGAGCCTCTTTGTCCCCCTTCCTGGACTCCAGTAGCTGGAGGATCTCGTCTCCTGCCAGAGAGGAGGGAAGTGATGGTGGGAGATGCTCACCACAGCCCCCTCCCCACAGTGCGGGGCTGGTGGGGTCTCAGAAGGGCTCGGCCTGGCTGTGACACACATACCGGTGGGTTTGGGATGGGTGAGAGGGAGGCGGGTCTGGGGCACCCGGCCCATGTCAACCTGGTCCTCCTCGGCGTCGAGGCCGGGCAGGTGGCAGAGGGGGAAGAAGGCTTCGCCCTCCAGGTCATTGGCGCCCAGCGTGTCGTAGTCAAACACGGTCAGCAGCAGGCAGGCCCCCTCCTGCCGGCACTTCTCGGGGGGGATCAAACTGCATGGGAACAGGATGCGAGGGGTCATCACAGCCCATTCCCTCCACCCTGAAATTCAACCTTCCTGCCAGGGGCCAAACAGGCTCTCCCAGGGTGATGCCCCATGGGAAGCCACCACACTCACCGTGACCCCCTCAAAGCACAGGGCCCTGGCACAGCCCTGCCGCAGCCTGCAGGACCCGGGTGTTTGGGGTGCCCCTACCCCAGCTCCCACTGTGGGACCCCATGGCTGAGCCCCGGTGGGGTGCAGGAGCTGAACTCCCAGGGCAAGACCCAGTTCCTGGAGCAGCAGCCCCACAGCAGGGGCTGGGTTGAACTGTGGGGCTGCAGGGATTGGGGTGGGGGCCCGGTGGGTGTCGGCCCCTACGTACAAGTCAAAGGCTTCGTCGAAGAGGGGGTGCAGCTCGTTCCTCTTGCACTGGGTGGTCCGGGCCACCACCTCGGGGAACTCGTGCCGGGGCTCCAGGGTGAGCTGGACGAAGGGGTCACTCGAGCCTGGTGGGGTGCAGATGTCAGCCCCCTCCCACCACCCCCCGGCCCTGGCACAGCCGGACACAGTGTGGGGGTCAGGGCCCCCCCACTGCCACCCCCAGCCCCAGCTTCTGGGAGGGTGCAGGAACATCCCCAACCCTGCCCACGCGTCGCTCGGCCACGGGTGGCTGCTAGAGGAGTGACCTCTCCTGGAGACCTCCCCAAATGACAGCCAGCCCCGGAAACTGTCCCTTGCCACCCTGGCATATGTTTTTTCGTCTGAGACGTGGTTTGCGCGATGGGAAAAAGCCTCCTGCCCTGGCTGCTGCCTTGTGCTGCCAACCGAAGGCAGCGGGATGTGAACAGTGTCCTGCCTGGTCCACCTCGGGACAGCGCAATAACCCCCTTCTTCCCCAAATCCGCCTCCTTGGATGCAAAAGCGGGTCAGGACAGATTCCCCTTACTCCAAGCACTGCCAGCATCTCTCCTCCCCAGGGTGTATCAGGAACAGGGGGTCCCGGGGCAGTGGGGCTCCCCAGCCCACCCACACCCACCGTTGGAGTCCAGCGGGATGAGGTTGACGGCGTTGAGCACTTCCACACGGAGTTTCTGCTCCGAAGGGCGGTACAGCGCTTTGATGGTCACAGCTCCATACTTCTCCGAGCTGGTGTCCAGCTGAGTGGTGGAGTACAAGAATAAAGGTGCTGCCTTTTGGCACACTTGTGGAGAGGATGCTCAGGGTCTGGGGAAGGCTGAGCAGGCATTTTGGGGTACCAGGGGGTGATGAGCATCCTCTGGGATGCAATTGAGCCCCCTTCTGCCCACCACTGGGGCAAAAACAGCCCCCGGACTGAGATGGTGGTGGGGACAGCCCGTGTTTGCACAAGCAGGCTGTGCCAGGCAGCCTCACATGTGCAAGGGTGGAATGTGGGAAGGGGCTGGGGGGCACCATCCTGACTCCTACTTGCTGCTGGATCCTGTTGCTGAAGTATTTCTGGATGAGCTTGCGGCTGGTGGAGGAGCAGAGGGCCAGGTGGGTCTCCAGAGACTGCAGGGAGCATGAGGAGGTGATAGTCAAGCACATGGATGGATCTGCAGCCTGGGGATGCCCTCCCAGAAGAGCACCCAAAGGAAACCTTTGGGGACCCTCTCAACTCCCCAGGACCCCATACCAGGAAGGCTGCAGTGTGGAGGGTCTCCAGTGGCAGCCCGCATCCCTCGGCATGGAAGCACAGCTCCAGGCTCTGGGGAGAAGGATGCTGTTAGCTGGCATCCCAGCACCCGTCCCTGATGGGACTCTCTGTGTCCCCCCACCCAGTACCTTCAGAGCACAGTGCAGCTTCTTGCAGTGCTGAGCAGAGCGGACCTGCTGCCCCGTGGCTGCCGACAGCACCACCAAGGTGTGATGCCAGAGGAGAGCAAGGAGGCTGTAGGGACAAGGGAGGAAGGATGTGAGTGAAGGCCCAGGGGAGTGGGCAGGGGGGGTTTGGTCCTCAGGCAAGGGGCTTTGCAGAGCCCCAGAGGGAACAATCTCATCCCACTGGGCTGAGCAGCCAGCCCCAAAGTGAGATGTCCCCGAGCTCCATGGGGGGCACTCCTGCTGAGGAACAGTGACATTGCTGACCTCCACCATGCATCCCTTGGGTCCCAGTCACCTTTTGAAGTTCTCCTGCACCAGATGCTCATTGAGATACTGCAGCTCCGACTCCAGGAACTTCATGAGCGGGGTGATGGACTACAGTGAGAGGAGAGGGGCGCTGGGGAGGGCAGAGAGGGGTTGTATCCAGCAGGACACAGCGGGGAGAGAGGTGGAGGGCCAGAGCTGGCAGGGCAGGGGGTGGTCTGAAGGGGCTGACCCCACAGTGAGGATGTGGTTAGACTGTGCCCAGTCTGCTCCTGCTGCTGACATGGACATCAAACAAAGTGTATGGAGGTCTGGGTCCTATTGCTGGCGTGTCCTGTGTCCAGGCACAGGGCAGGGAGAGGTGGGGAAGGGTGACGGGGGCCTCCAACAACTAGGCAAGGGTTATTCACAACTGCCCAAAAAAAGACGGTCCAGGAGGAGCCAGGTACTTACATCCTCAGGCTCCTGAGTGCCACTGGAAGACGAGAGCTCCTGGATGTGTCTGGCAATGCCCTTTTCCAGCTGTCAGGGAGAAAGGCACAGAGGCACTTGGACTTTGCTCTCTGCACCAGTGCCCTATGCCTGGGTCCAACTTGTCTCCACCCCAGGAGAATTGTGAGCTCCAGGCCTGCTTAGGTGGAACCTCCCCACTTTGGGCCAGGCGAGGGCCAAAGTGGGTCAGTGGTGATCACCTTGGTGGCCAGGGCTTGCACCACATCCTGGACCTCATGGTCCAGGCAGGAGACAGTGCTGTCGAGCTGGTTGTGCAACGTGTGCTGGATCTGCTGAGGGTCAATGACAGCTCCTGTGCGCTTCTCCAGCTGTGCCCAGTCCAGCTGTGATGGCAGCTTCAGGATCAGCAGCCGCAGCTGCTTGATGTTGTTCACCACAATGCAGAGCTGTGGGAGGTGGGTCTGCTTCAGTGTGTCCTACAGCCCTGGCGTATCCCATGCTGGCTCCATCCCCATCCTCATCCCCAAACCCATCCAACTCCCATCGCCATCTCAGTCCCCATCTCCATCCCCACCTCCATCCTGCTCTACCTGCTTGCACCATTTCCCTCCTGATTCTCCAGGATTATAGCTATTGGGGGCCAAATGATCCCTGTGAATCCCAAATCCAGGATGTCAGCTGGGTGCTCAGCAGCTCATCTCCCTCTCTGCCCCAAAACCACAGCCAAGTCCTGCCGCTCCCTACGCAGTGGACCCTGCCCCAATACCAACCCTGTTGGCTGCTTCGCCCTCATTCTGCTCTCTCAGCGACAGAGCCTCAGCCCTCTCCTTGATGAGTCGGCAGTACATCAGGGCAATTTTGCACATGTCCTGCAGGATAGAGAAGCCAACAGGATTGAGCTGGGCAGCACAGGGACCACTGTGCTGCCAGGGCACCCCACCACATTGGTGTGGGACACTGTCCCCATTCACTGGGACCTGATTCCAAGAGCAGGAGAGGAAACTCTGGCTGCTGGTGCCTGTGAATGTAGCATCTGCCAGCAGAGCCCAGCATACAAACCTCCACGAGCTTCACCATGATCATGAAGGCTTCCTCAGGGTCTGGCCAGTTGAGCTGCTGCCAGGTCTTCACAATCTGGGCATAGCAGGTGGACAGGTCAACAGTGGATGTGCTGTGCTTGTTGTGCTCCCCAAAAGGCGTCAGCTGAGAGGGCAGAAAAAGTAAAAGCAACTTAGCTTGTATGGAAGGAAGCCACCCCAAACTGGAGAGCTGCTGCTTTACTTTGGGACTCTCTGGGCCATCATCAGCTCCATATATCCCAGTGTCATCACCCAGTCACTTTGGAGAGTGGAGGAGACAGGGGTGGGTGGAACAGCCTGAGCTCCTTGCATGGGACTGTCCTCCACCATACTCCACCCCAGCGTTGTTAGGCCACACTGAACAGTAAGGCAAGGACCCCATGGCCCCATGGCTGCCTTCTCTCCCCTCTTCCTCAAGGCCAGAAGTGAAGGAGATGCTCACAGCATGGCCCAAATGCAGGCACATCAGTTGGCTTGGGATGCCAGGGACAGCAATGGAAGGGGCACAGGGATGCAGTGTGGGGCCAGGGTGGGACCAACAGGGCCAGGAGACCACATTCTTTGTTATGCATTTGGAAGAGGAGCCACCCCACTCCTGGGCTGCAAGAGGCACCTATGTGGTGGCTTCAATGCTCTGAGCCAGGCAAGGTGTGGAGGGAGCTGGAGCGTCCTCAAAGGGTGGAGGAAGATAATCTCCTCCCCAGGTTACCTGATCCATCTGGACAGCTCTCTGTGCCCTCTCCAGCGCGATGGTGTAGGCCTTCTGCAGCCACTGGGACACAGCTTCCTTAAACCACTGGTGGAAATTGCACAGAGCCAGAGGTCCATCCCTGTGAATGAAGGCACCAGTTTCTCCAACACACAGCTACAGCACAGGACCATCACCCATCCTTGCTCTCACATACAAGAAACTGCGCCAAGGCAGAGACAGCACACAGCACCATGTTAAGGAGAAACCTCCCCTTGTCTGGAAGTTGAGGTCTCAATGAATCCCATTCAGAGACAAGCCTGAAATCCTTCCAGTGCTGCTCACATCAACACCAGACACCAACAGCGTGTTTGGAGTTCCTCTTGATAAACTGCTCGTTCCCCGGCTTTTGCATCTCCCTTCTCTCAGGGATGGATACCTGCTTGGGAGGAAGTCCTTCATCCGATAGAGCTCCTGCAGGTTCATGTAGAGCTGGAAAAGGCTCTCAGCCGTGGGCTTGGACATGCTACTGTCAACCTCATGCAGTTGCTCCTGGACATGCTCCGCAACCTGGCAGTGAGCAAGGGAAGGGGGGACAGCTGTTAGTGGGGGTCCAGTTGGGAAGGCTGGGTCTGATGGGGTGTCTCTGGAGGCATGGGGTGATGGTTAGCTTAGGGGACTCCTCTTCCTTTTGGGTGGCGTTTCAGGAGTTCCATTGGGCAAAGTAAGCAGGTGATGGACACTTTATGGGCGCACAAGGAGAGATGAAGAGTTTTCCTGGCTTGCTCCCTTTCCAGGCTTGCAACAACTGGTTGCCACCTGAAGGGTGGCCAAAAACCTCAGCCTCTCCTTGGTCCCATGAGTGCAGAGCAGCCCAGGCTTGCTCACCAGGCTCTCCAGCTCCAGGTAGGCGATGGAGAAGAGATTCAACTTCAAGGTGCTGCAAGGAAGAAATAGGGAGTCAGGAGCCTGCCACTGCCATAAGGGTGAGGATAATACAGCTCTAAGAGCCAGAGATAGGACCAGAGATGTTATCTGTGGAGCCCAAGAGCTCAAAGAGATATCAAAGTGCTCTGTTGCTGTTGAAACCAAGGAAGGGGAATGAGAGGGAATCAAGCTCTGAAACCTACCTGATGAAGAATTTATTCCAGATTTTCTGGCACTGTTGAAGATCTCCTATCACCTCCAGAAGGAGTCTGGACAAGGCTTTGCCATTCTCCTCCATGCTCTGCAAAGGAAGGAACAGCTTGTTTTGAATACTCAGTGATTTTAAGATGACCTGGTTTATTTCTATGATTTGTTCTCATAGTGTAGCAATCTATTATTAGACCCACATAAGGAGCACCAAGAAGTTGTCAGTAACATCCCTGTCACCCTGTGCTTGCGTGGTTGGGCTGGGGACCACCTCCTGTTCTCCTAAGCATTGCACCAAGGCTTTCAATGAACATAAGCTTCAATGCACACCAGCAGCTGCAGGTAACATGGCTCATGGTATTTTTAAGTTGGAAACCCAAATGTCTTGACTGCATCAGAAAACTGGAGAAGCCTCGTCTCAGTCTTGTCTTCCCAACCTTTAGGACTTCCCACCCCAAGCCCAGCAAATTTTTTCTTAGAATGTCAGAGAGGCAGAGATGGGAGCTGACCTTCACCATGGGCTTGAGGTGCTGCTTCTTCATGTGAAACCACTCTGTTGTGCCTGACTGCAAGAGAGGAGTCCTGGTGTGATGGCAGGGAAGCAGGAGGGGCAAAGCCAGATCTGTCACTCCTTGCATTCTCCCTGTCCCCTGGATGTGGTCAGGACACAGCTCTATGTGGTAGGACCACATGGGTGAAGAGGGACAGTTATTCCCCCCCCCCGCCGCCCCATAGTGGTCTTTGTGGCTTTGATGAGGTGTGGGTGTTGGGCAGGAGATGGATGGGAAGGGGGAGCCACAGAGTCCCACCTCCCCAGGACTGGGGAGGGCAAGACCTCTGGTCCCACTACCTTTAGTGCTGCGGAGAGCATCTCGGGGAGATTGGGGCTGAGCGTGCAAAGCTCATGGAAGGCTTTCATTTTGCACATCTGGACCAGGACCCTGCAAAGCGAGAACCTCAAGTGAAACCCAGCATCAGCCCATCAGAAACAAACACCTCTTTCCTCAGAGACTGTTCCCAAACAGACCTTCCCCTCCCTCCAACATCACCCATGAGGAGCCCGAGAGGAGGGACAGGACAGGACAAGTGTCACAGCAGCCTAGCATGGGCCAGAAAGGGCACACGTGGGTTTTTGATCAAGCTTACAGGCTTGTCCATCATGGCGATCAAGCCATGTGACCCCATGAGCAGCTGTGCTCAACTCACCGGAGCAGGGACTGGAGCCTCTCCGTGGACCTCGGGATAGAGAGTGGGAAAATGATGCGGTACCTCCGGATGAGGGAAACCCCATAAGTCAACAAGGACTGGAAGGACTCAGCCAGCTCTGCTTTCTGGGAAGAAGGAAGGCAACGCACATTGTCCTCCTCAGTGTCAAGCAGAGATGCTGGCAGGACCTTGGCACAGTGGTGGTGGGACCTGGTGGCTCCTGTTCCTTTCTAGTTTGCTCCAGGGCTGGGAAAACCACCTGATGCCTCCAGTAGGTTATCCCTTGAGGGGCTGAACTGAGCTTTGTAGCTTCATTGCCATGTGTGAAAAATTCAGAGTCTCAGCAGCGTGCTGAGATGGCCTGGGAAAAGGGGTGCGGAAAAGTAGGAACTGGGTCATATTTAAGTTTTGCAGGGGGTTGTGATTGACTTGATGGCTGCAACAGAGGAGGGGGATGTTGGTACAAAGGGTAAGCACTTCTCCACAGAGAGGGGAAACAAGTCCCAGGGCAAAGAGGCTTCCTGACCTGTGGGTTGTCCCAGTTCCCATGGCTGGATCTCTCCAGAAATGCCCTCCAGCCATCCCAGCACCCCTGTACCCCACAAGCTTCTGGCCTTTGGGAACACAGGGAGGGAAACGGCGCCAGGAGCTGGGAGGAGAGGCTCAGGGTTGGGTGTATGGGGCATGTTTCCCCAATCTCTGCACCCTACATGATGCTGGAGCCACCTCACCTGCTCTGGCCTCAGGCGTTCCTGCACCCACTGGTACTCGATGCTGGTGATCTGGTGGAGCAGGCAGTTGCTGTTGAACTCCAGGCTCTGGTAGAGCTTGCTGTACGCCAGCCACTGCCTGGGGAGGAGGGAGAGGCTGGGCTGAGGCCCCGGGGGCTGGGGGTACCCAGGAGCTGGCGTGGGGCTCCCCCACCCACAGCTATGGCTGGCACTGCAGGGACAGGACCCTACTGGTGCTGCCTGGGGCAGGGGACAATACCAGCCATGCTGAGCTCATGGGAGAGACCATCGGCAGTCAGACAGCACCAGGGAAAGCACTGGGGCCCATGACCCCCACCCATGATGCTGCATCATGGCTCCCCGGGCATGGGGTACTCACGCCATGACCTGGTGGAAGTCGGAGAGATCCTTCTGTGTGGCATGCAGGTACAGCACGGTGCTAGCATGTCTGCTCAGCTCCCCGTTCCAGGCAATACTGCCAGCCTGCAAGGATGCAAGAGGAGGGTGGTATGCCCTGGAGTCAGCTGGGCTGAGCGAGGAGGGGGACAGGCACTGGGGTTGGGTGTGTTTGCAGGACCATGGGAGAAATGGGTGCCCCGTAAGGATGGCAGGCATCATCATGATCCTCCTCTCCATCATACTGCAGCAATGGGTCAGACTTGATGGGCTCCAAAGGAAGATCTCAGCCCAACCCAGCTGCTGGAGAGCTGCTTCTCCCCATCAGTACCTGATGCTGAAGGATCTCATAGGACACCAGCTGCTGCAGGAGGTGGCGATGGACTGTGTAGCTTGGCTGCGTGCGGCTGCTTGTGGTGGCCCTCTGAAGAGATGAGGCACAAAAGCAATACCCATAACTTGTCTGAACAAACAGGGTTGCAGTTAGAGAGTGGGGACACAGAAACCCAAAAAGGATGAGGCCAGAGAGCCCCATTTTATGTCCTGTTTGAAGCCGAGCCAAGGTGTGCAAGTTCACCCGGATTAAGGTCCCCATGCTAGCATGGGGCTCAGGGAAGGGTTGAGCTGGTTTCCAGCACATGCAGACCTGGGTGCTGGCACCTCTGGTCCTGGGGCAGGAATCTGTGACCCCCAAGACAGGCCCCAAGGGACAGGCAGTTGCTTCATCCTGCCAAGGCAATGGAAAGGGACCCCCTTCGCCATCCCCTCCTACCTTCTTGTGAGTCAGCAGGAACTGCAGGTGACACTGTCCCCGGTTGGGGTACGTCTCTGTCCGTGGCTCCAGCTGATACCACTGATCATCCCAGCAGTGCAGGTCCTGCACACACAGAGACAAGGGTGAAGCCTCAGGCAGCCTTCCCAGGGGAAGGATCCCACTCAGGGACCAGGTCCCACTGTGTTAATGGGGCAGGAAGCTGTTGTATTGGATAACTCCAGAGTTGGATTTAAAACAAAAGCTGTATCATCACTGAGCGAGTGTGTTGGAGTGCCTGGGGCACCTGCCACCAGACTGAGGGACCTGGCATCAATCTGTGGCTCTGAGCAGGGATCCTTGGTGAGCTTGGTGCTGCCGCGGGGCTGGGATCCTGCTCAGACCCCGTGGGGTTTAACCGGTGCGTGGGGAGTCGCTCAGACGAGAGGCTGCACCGTGGTGCTCACCTTCAGGCGTAGGACCACGTTCCCCAGGAAATCATCCTGCCCTTTGTCTTTGCGAGCATCTTTGAAGATCCTGAAAGGCACGATGGAAGGAGGGGGTGAAAAGGTTTCCTGCAGCTGTGACCTGCAGGGTCAAGGGAGAAGAAAGGCAACGCAGCCCTGCTGTCCTCCCTCCCTCTCTCCCTCCTTCCAAAGGTAATTTTAAAAATCCAGCAGACAAATAAGTATTTCCCAAACCCTCTCTCCTCTGCAGCCATCAGGGCCACACCAGCACCAACCGTTTGAGGCCATGGAGGTCCGTCAGCTCCCCCAGCTTGTGCCGCACTGACTCCACCGTGTCCGAGTCCCTGCAAGGGTGGGCAGAGAAACCCACCACAGGGGAAAGGAGGCAAGTCAGGTGATGGCGAAAGAGTTCAGGGAGTTGCAGTGATGGCGGAGAAGGGAAGGTGCTGTTGGGGGCAAGGTGTCAGGACTGAGGCCACCCCAAAAACCAGTTGTCCAGCCAAAATCTGCAAGCACATGGCTTCTTTCCATAAATAAAATGAAGGCTCAGGATGAAAGCCAGCCTGGGCTCTCTCTGCTCACACCGGTCACAATCCTGCACTGTGCACTGCTCCAGCAAAAAGTGGTGGTGAAAGGGGTCCCCAGCAGGTTTCTGGGGCTTTTCTAAGAGTGTAGGTTGAAGGACCATCCCAGGGAGCCTCCCAGGAGGCAAGACCCCACTCAGGGCTGGGGTTTGGGGGGTGCTGCCACTCACCACATGTCCAGGTGGAAACTGGCTGTCTCCATGTCTTCAAACTCCCTGCAAGGCACCAGCAGGATGCTGTTACTCAAGCAGCATCCAAGGGACTAGCAGCAAGCAGGCAGGACATCTGGGGATTACAGGCAGGCAAATCCTCCCCAGGGGAGACCCCAAACCACCCCACACAGCCCAGAGATGTGGTGGGAGAGACCCAAGAGAAGGATTTTTGCTACACTTTTGTTTTTCACCTCCCTGGACCTGCTGCATGGATCAGACCAGAAGCCGGGCAAGCCCAGTGGGCACGACCCCAGCAGAGCCCAAGCACCTGGCTGGGGTGAGTGGTGAGCCCTTCTATCCACCCACGAGGGCCTTGGCACCCCTTCCAGTCCCCAGTGAGCAAAGCCAAGGCATGGCAAATTACAGGATAAATGTCTCATCCCACACCGGGTTGAGGGTCTGGTTTATGACTTGTGTGCGATGGATCTGGTCTTCGGGGATGAGGTCTTTGACCACAGCCTTCATCCGCTTCCTGTGGTCGAAGTGGGCCAGATCCTGACCCCTGGTGTCGATGCCCAGCAGGCAGTACGGGTCGCTGAACCCTGTGAGGATGGAGGCATGCAAGTCCCCATCGGGAGAAGCATCTGTCCCTTTTCCGGTGGGACACCCACTCATCTCCACTTACCGCTGACGTCTTTACCCAAAATCCCCTTGGCTTCCTTCACGGTTGCTTTCAGGCAGAATATTGGGCTCTGGAAGAATGAAAACAATAATTATTAATGTGAGGGGGTCACTAGCCCTGTGAGGAAGGATGGAGCTCAAGTAGGACCACACCATCAGCTGCTGCTTGGGCCAGCAAAGCTCCTGGGTGACTTCCCCAGCACAGTCCAGGACACCCTGTAGCCCAAAGCCTTATCACGGGGGTCAGGAGACACTGCAGCCCCCACCCCAGCATTCCCCTGATGTGGTGACCACAGGATACTGGGGAGATGCCATTTCACCACATACCTCTAGTTCCTTGACCTGCTGCATGATGATGCTGTGCTCCTCTGCATCCTTGCCAAAAGCCTGTGTAGATATCAGGGCTGGTAACGATGCTGCCCTGTCAACACTGGCTGGAGAGCAGCCAGGGACTTCCCTCTGCTCCCTGGGAACAAGCTGCAGCTCAAGGGTAGAGGAGAGGAGCAAAGAGCCCAGCCAAAAGCTCTTGAGGAAGAGCCTTCTTCACACCATCCCTAGCCAAAGATGAATATTTCTCCCTGAGGCTAGTATTTCCCAGCCACAAGCTGTCCTGGCCCTGCTGCTGCTACAGCTTTTAAGGTGGTTGTTAAAAACTCCCTCCAAGTGACTCCCACCACCCCCTTAGCTGGGAGGATGGACAAATATGGGGACAGGTTTTGGGAACTCCATCAGGGAGGCAGGGACCCACCTTTTGCACATAAGCATAGAGCTCCTGGGAGTCCGCAATGTGGTGGTCCTCAGGCTTGCCCAGGCGGTGCCGGATGGTGTAGAGGACCTCCTCATAGAGCAGGGCCAGCTGCCAGGGGAGCACCGACACCTCATATGGGGCCAGGCCAGCGGGGACATGCTCCGTGCATCCCTCAGGATTAGCAAAGTGTTCCTCCCACCAACTCCTTGCCAGTCCCTGTTGCCCCCCTCCCAGCAAGCATCCAGCCCTGCCCAGACACCACTGCCTGTCCCTGGGGAGCATCTTCAGGAGCTGAGCCGCATCCTCAAGCCCCAGCAGCACTGCCATCTCTTCCAGTGCCAATGCTGAGGCCATGCTCTTACCTCTTTCTTGGAGAAGTGGTGGGACAGATCCATCTAGAGAAAGAAGAGAAGCAGAGAGGTTTCCATCAGGTTTCATGGTAGAGGGTGGTTTTAAGAGGAACCCACAGCAGGGCACAGCAGAACAAGATGGCATCACACGCAGCCCATTGGGGTGGGATGCCCCAAAGGATGCTGTTACACCCTGCAGACACCCTGTGACCAAGGGACCACTTCCTCCATCACCCACCAGCAGGAGAGCATGAGGCCTTCACCCCCAAGCCCTGTTGACTGATGAGGGGACAGTGAGGATGGCAACAGCAATTTGGTGTGACGCATAAAAGGCTTTAAAAGCTGGTCACCCACCTCTTGCCCCACAGAGCCAATCACTGACCCAGCCAGGCCCAGCAGGACCAGGCTGGAGAGCAAACCAACCAAGGGAGAGAGAAGGTGGCCAAAGCACCGTGAGGAGCTGTAGGCTGGGCAAGGCAGCTATGGGCAAAGAGACACCAAAAAGCCGTGGGGATTTGTGACTTGAGTCCCCCTGCCAGAAAGAAAAACAAGCACTGCTGCAATGGTGCATTGCTCATTGGTGTGCTGAAAGTCCATTCTGCACTTGAAGGATGACCACCAATAGCGCTTATTTTCTGAAAATTAAAACAGTGCTATGTGACAAGGCACAGCCCAGCTCCAGTGGTGTTCAGCCCTGGGGCTGGCCAGGGGGGTCCTGCTGTCGCCATCATCCCCCCTCTCCAAAGTCACCTCCCACTCATCCCAGCTCCACATGGGTCCGGCTGTGACACCAAGCCACCTCTGCCAGAAACACCCTCTTCCCTGGCAAACCCCAGCTGTCAGCCCAGCCTCACGCCCTGTTCCCTGCCTGATGCCGAGGCTGAGCCCATCCTGCATCTACTTCTAAAGCATGGTCTGGATTTGGCCACCACTGTGACTAAGCAGCTCGTTCCTGCTGTGGGGCCTGGCCGGGTGACGGTGACTTTGCTGCCGCCACAAGCTGAGTGATGCAACCAGAGGGAGGGGACCAGTGCCCCTGTGCCATCCGTTATGGCTCCTGGTGCTGGAGCCTCTGGGAGTGCAAGGAGGTGACAGCAAAAAATATAATGGAAATTTTCAACACTGGTTTGGTCCTTTCTGTGCCAAGGGGTGTACGCCGAGCACAGCCCCAGCACCTCACTCAGCCAGGGCTGGTAGGGATGAATGATTGGACAAGCCCGATCTGTGGGTCAGCCCAGGCCCTGAAATGACCTTAGGATCCCCTAATAGAAAAAAACAAACCAGCCCCGAGCTGGAACATTAACATTTGCTTATGGCAAATCTCAGGCTGGCATAATCCCCCGGCCATCTGGACTAAATTCAACTCTTCCACCCTCGTGCTCGCCCATATGCGCACGGGACTGGCTAAGCTAAAGCTGAGCTGAGCCACCAGGATGTGTTTACTGCTGCTAATCTCCACACCAAGGGCCCAGCTCAAATCCAGGAGCAGTGCTTAAATCCAGGTCGGGATATGACCACCAGCATCCCCCGACCCTGGCAGCATCAACGGTGCAGGAGGCCAGCAGAGACAGAGGCACTTGGGAGGGTGGACAAGTCACTGGGGAGGGGACACCACCAGGAGAGGTCACCCCAGGAGTCCAACACGGGGGATCCTGCCCACATGCTCCGGGCAGTGCTGGGCAGAGCCCTGCAGGTCCCATCTCCACGGGAGCAGACAGAGGGAGGCTGTCTGTCCGGCTACTGCAGAGGAAGTTGGTTGGGTTGGCCAAGAGCAGGGCTTTGGGGGATCCGCTGGCAGCACAGAGCCCAGGCGGGCTGGCAGACACAGGGAAGCTGTAGCCGAGCTAAGAGGGGACCCTCGCTGCCAGCACAGAGCTGCAGCCAACCCCACACACAGCCCGTGGGTGCACTTTTGCATGGGCACGATACTCACATCCCCACCCCCACTCCTTGCTCGCCCTTGCAAGCCACCCTGGCCAGGACACGGACTCGGCCCCTTTTCTCTCTTTTCCCTTTTACAGTCTCAGCACCCAGCTCTGCACCTCAGGGTCCCCCAGGCACAGCTGCCCTGACCCCATCCCTGGGACCATCACACCCCGAACACGCTCCCCAGCCCCAGACGCGCTCCCGAGCCCCCGGGGGTCAAGGCCACCTACCTCGGGGCTCCCGTCCCCAGGGAGGGTCCCCGTGGGGGTCTCGCCAGCAGCATCCATCCCGGGGGAAGAGGCTGAGCACTGGGCAGGAGAGCGGCTGCAGCTCTGCCTGCTGCTGCTGCCTCTGCCCCTCGCTCGCTTGCTCAAAGGAAACCACAGACCTTATCTCACCATGGCCATTTTGACAAGCGGAAATGTGCACAGGCCTCCTTCGAGAGCAGCACTGGGACGCAGGCGCCCCGACCCTGCTTCCCACCACCCTGTCCGGCGCAGGCAGCCCCTTGGCGATGGGGACTTCATGGCATAGACAGGATGAGGTCAAAATAAAGGTATCGCATCCAGTTTCTGCTATTATTTTTGAGCAAGGAATTGGGAGCAAGTGGACATAAATAGTCCTGAGAAGGCAAAGCCCAGCAGGGAAAGGGGCTGGTGGGAAGGATGGGTGGGGGTAACAGGGAGAACTGGGCTCCAATGTGTATTTGGGATCCATTGTGCCCTGCGAGTGCAGAGGGGGACCCTGCAGAAAGCAGAAATCATCTTCAGCCCTGGGGGATGGAGGGGATTTTAAAGCCTGTGCAAAAGCTGCAGGGTGGGGAACCCTGTGGTACCCAGGCGCGCTGGACAAGGTTGGGCTGAGAACGGATGGGGCTGGTGCAAGTGCTGGGAATGGGACCGGGGAAGGGTGCACGGCCCTTTTCCTGAACGCACTGTCCAGGCAGAGCTGGTTACTGAGAAGAAAAAAAAAAAAAGCCGGAAATGGAGTGAAAAACTTGCACTTTACTGTCAGCTTTCATTCTTGTAAACAGTTTATCTGATTGCAGCTCGCAAGGCAGTTGTCTATCACAGAGCGGCAGCAGCACCCACCCCTCAAAGATCCCTATCGAAACGTCTGCACTGGTGGCAAACAGGGGGAAGGTGTGGGTGAGAATCAGGAAGAGCTGCAGGAGATGGCCAAGGGAAGAGCTGGTTTGCTCCTGGGTGTCTAGCAGGAGCAGCGAAGCGCAGCCAGCTGTTCGGAAGGGATGTTGAGCTCTGCAAGCATTTGCTGCTCAGCAGCCAGACTTACAGCCCAGAGAAGGACACCAGCCTGCGCTCAGGACTTGCATGTCACTGCTGGGGCTGCTGAGGAGCCACGGGCACTGGGGAGCAGGGCTGTGACCAGGGCTGACGCTGCACTCTCCACTGAGGGGAGTTTTTGTCTTTCCAGCCTTCCTATTTCTGGCCCCCAGATGCTCCTGGAAGCCATAAACCAGATGTTTCAGATGCAGCGCAGTGGGCAGAGGCTCAGCGTGGGATTCCGTGATGCTGTGCAGCCTGCCGGGGATTTCTGCTTAATCCAAACAGGAAACCACGACCATGGAAATTGCACTGGAAAGTTTGTCCCCTTAACTACTGTACAAGGCACTGTGAAGAGAGGACTCCAATAGCACAGAGGTAAACCCTGGCTCGAACCAGGGCTGCCAAGAGCTGCGGGAGGATGCTGGCAGCAGCATCCCTGTGAGAGGACAAGGGAGGCAGGCAGCCAGCCCCTTCCAAACCTGCAATCATCTAGTCCTTTAATTAAGGCAGGTTGCACTGTTTCAACTGCTTTAGGAGAGACACAACTTCCCTTTGCCCTGAAAGCCTGCGAGAGCAGGTTATATTGGCAAAAGGGGTTCCCTGAAGCTGGGGGACAAGGAGATGAAAAAAGAGCTGCCGGCATTGGCAGGGGGTTGGCGTGGGGGGTCAGCTTTGCTTTATCCAAGTCAGCCAGCACAGGACTGGGGCTGTGAGGGGCTGCACAGCACGTGCACAGCAAGCTGCCAGGGGCAGGGAGATGCCAAACCAATCCATGGAATAAAAATCAAGAGCTACAGTGAGACACCAAAAAGCTGAAATCCATCCCTGCTCTCACAACGATCATTCAGCCTCATCCCCTGAAGCCTGAAAAAAGCTGCCCTTTACACTTCTGCTCTCTCCCAGGTCAGGAGGGCTCTTTTCTAGCTGTCCCCTGGCACTGGTGCAGTAGCCCCAAGGAGCTGGGCTTCAGCTCCACCCCAGTTTGGTGGTGGAGCCACCTCATCGCCCTGTGCCTGGGGAGGATGCTCGTCCCCTGAGCTGGCAGAGATGCTCCGAGGTGCTTGCCCAGCCCTGCCAGCCTCTGTCTTGACTTTAATGAGCCTAACATTTGTTCACCTTGGACAAAGAGTTTAAAAGCATCTTCTCCCTTGCTGAGGAGGGAGACACAGCGGAAGAGCAGATTTCTATTCTGCGTCCCTCTCCCTTGACACACACAAATGCTGTTTGTGTGAAATATTGATCCAGGACATCAGCACCATGCTCCACCGCAAAATGCTGTCAGTGGGAGGTAACGATGTAAAGTGCATGATGGCGTTTGAAAATTATTGCTGTCATCTTTGCTTTTAGCTTTGATCGCAAAAGGAAAATCTGGCCTAGCAAAGAGCAACCCCAGCAATAAAGGCAGGATCCTCGAGCTGCTCACACCTTCTGCTGCTTCTTGCCAACAAAAAAATAACAGAGGTCAAAGAAATGTCTCTTACCTCAACCAGCACAGAGAGAACAACTGGTAAGAGTTTAGTTAATCCTCAAATCCACCTCCCTTCTCCTTGTGACGCTGGAGAAATAAAATCCACTGCAATCCTAAGCATTGCTGAGCAGCAGGCAATCATTCTCCAGCCAGGAGCTGGTGGCTGTGCTGGGGTTTTGCAGGTTTTAGAAAGGCAAAGTTCCACTTCAGTGTGGAAGTGTCTGTTAAAAAGCAGTTTCCCCACCAGTTCCACAGCTTGTCACTGCATTGCTCAGGGCCAGTTTGAAATGACCCACTGGAAACACCTAGGCAGGGTGGTCAGCACACATCCCCAGCACAGTCCCTACGGAAGGTCTCTGTGCAGGGCTCACATGGTTTTTGAGCCTCTGTGTGTGCCAAAGGAGAGTTATTTGGTGATCCTGTTTCAACAACAGCAAATATCCTTTTTTTTCCCCCTGGGTTTTACCAGCAGCCACCTGCTCCACAAAATACCGGTGGCAAAAATCACTGAGCTCACATATCTCATCATATTTGCACCTCAGATTGCTCCTCCTCCAGGAAACAATAAGAAAAGCCCTAAAAGCAGGTCCAGAATTAGCACAGATTTCTGGTTAGTAGAGACAATCCCAATGCCTCAAATCTGCAGACAGCTACAAAAACATCCCAGACATCCCAGGTCAGGAGCTGTAAGACAACTTTGATTTCCAAAGAGAGTGGTTCATCTTTCCCCAGAATAGCTCTCCCTCCCCACAACATCGATCTGCCCCCCCAAAATAACTAACCAAGGCCACATACCTATATATGCACAATACAGAGTAAATCCCTCAATTTCCTTTAAAAACAACTTATCTTAAAGAAAAACCCTGTTCCTTCCAGGCTATAGGGCTCTACTCCTGTGGAGTCTGCTCCTGGTATGAGTAAAGTCCACGGTTCGCTCATGCACAGGGTTATAGGTGCTGGTGGCATAATCATCCTCTTTAAAGAAAAACCTGGTATGAAAGGACCCTCTGCAAGCATTAGTAGCGGTTTATCTCCTTACCTCTTGGCTTGATAATCCTGGAGCCGCAGCCTGCCCTCACCCTTATCTCAATCTCTCAGCTTGAAATGGGCAAATAGTCAAAAAATTGATTTCAACATGTCCCTCCCTCACTTCTCCTTTTAAACACGGGGTCCAATGACTCTGCAAAACCCGGCTGCGCCTGCCGGAGTTTGGCAAGGCGGACGGTGAAAGCATAGCAAGGAGAAGAGGAAGGTGGTTTCAAAATGAAAATAGGGACGCTCCTGCTTCCCCTCCCTGGGGCTGCCTGGCTGGGCAGTGACCTCTGCGTGTTGTGTGCTCTGGGACCAGCAATTTCATATCCAGGAGGGACATCACTTGGTTCCCCTCCTTGTCTACTCTGGGGCCTTCCAGTCTTTTCTGCCCTAACCCCACATCTTTCCTTCCACAAGCACTTTGAATGCACCTCACAAAAACAATGGTACCTGGGAAGAAGCGGGGGAACAAACAGCACCCCCCACCCCAACTGGGTCATCTTAGAAGGACATCAAGGCAAACCTCTTCCTTCTGGGCAGAGCAAAGGGGACCTCCAGCCACCCATGTGGGGCAGGGCGGTTACGAAATCCTGTGTTTTCCCCAGGAGCCCTGGGTGGGAGCATGGGTTTGGCGGGAGACTTGAGGGCTCCACAGCAAGGGCATGCGAGGATGACTCTGGCCACATTGCCTGCGAGGCAGACAGCACCCGGTCACGCGGGGGGACTTCATCGGCCAGCCCCAGCCCCTCCGGAGGAGACACTGCTGCGATGTAAGCTCTGCTCGGAGCTCCTCCAGCTCCCCAGGGAGCTGGCTGGGTCCCAAAGAGGAACGTACAATGTGTCCTGGCACCCTGACCCCATTTCCCTGCCGTCCCCTGGGGACCCAGAGCACAGGGCTGACCTGCCGGGGCCCCATCCCAGCTCAAACATTGCATGTGGCTCCCTTTATGGTGGCACAAGGCCTGGGGAGAGCACAGTCCCCCCAGCAGCAGCCTGCCTTGTCCTTTCAGAGGTCACAAACTTCATGTATTGACCTGGACACCATTTGTTTGGCTTGGGGCGCTCTGTGGCAGCTTTAAAATTTTTTCTCCATCACTGCCATGTGCCATTTGCTGCCATGCAGCAAATATTTCATCTGCCTCCTTCTCCCAGTGAGATGAATTCAGTGTCAGGCACTGGATTTATTGTCCCCTCACCGAGGGGCTGGGGCAGCGGAGGCTCTCACTGCAGCAACAGGAAAGGGGGGACACAAATGTCAAGGTCATTTCATCTGCTGGTTTGAGCTACTGAGTTCAGAGCAGCAGGACCTGCAGCATGTGTGTGAGCTGAGGAGGGGCCAGGGTGGATGCCTGTGAAGGTGGAAGAACCTGGGGCTGACACCCAGGTACGCCCCATGGGGCGTATTAAGCACCTTCATGCCTAGCCTGGAGCACACACGCCAAATTATTGACCAGCTTCAGCACTGAAATGGTCCCTCCCTGGCTTTTCCACCACCAACTCTCCCACACATCTGTCAAAGCGCCCTGAGGAGCTCACCAAGCCCTGTGGAGCCACATGTTTGGTTGACGGAAGGAGGCTGCAGGGCTGAATGCCCCCCGCCTCCCCCAGATCCCAGACAGACACACCAAAACATGGAATATTATTGCAGCCAGTCCATGCCGCGGGGAGAGCAACAGTGTCCCAGCCAGAGCCCAGCCCTCATAGAATCATTATGGAGCAAAGTACAGGGAGGAGGAGGAGGAGGAGGAGGAGGGACTGAACTTGAGCAAGGGAAAGGAAAGGTTTAGAAAGATGAGATTTGCTGAACCGAGCTTGCACATGGAGGCCAAGCTGATACCTTTTGCTTGAGTATCTGGAGATCGTAGGAAGTGGCAGGTGGGTGGCTGGCAGGAGGCAGCAGAGATGGATCCTGGTCCTTTTGCACCCTAAGGCAGGAGCTCCAGCAGCCGCGGCCAGCAGGTAGAGTCCCCGCTCCTGCTCGCCATTACGTGTGTCTCTTCACATGGCTTTGTGGCCTCTCTTGGCAGCACAGAGATGGCCCTTGAGCAAGGAGGGTGCTGAAATACCGGTTTCCAGTTCAGTCTCATGATGGCAACTTCTCGAGCTGACTCACGTAGGAGAGCAGACGGGTGAGTAATACCCAGTACGACTGTAAAGAAAACCCCTGCCTGAAAAGATCATCTCCGCCCTGCATGCCCCGGCATTTCATACCAACCCACAAAAACCCCACATTTGACACTTGGGCTTATTTGTACAGCTTTAAACCTGAAACCACCCCTCTTGATCACAGCCCATCTTAGCAAACCCCATCTTTTAATCCCAGCCTGGCAGTTGTTTACAGCTGCAGGTGCCTGAGATGTGGCCCCATCAGCCAACACAACTGGCTCACCGATGAGGGCTGGCCCCACTCCCGGCTGCTCTGGGAACAGCTGGGTCCAAAAAAGTTTGGCAAAGGTCGCATGCCTCCTTGCCACCTCCAACAGTGCTTGCGAAGTGCTGCAAGATATAGCTCATAAATCCCCATGTCCATCATCCAGCAGATTGTTTAGTGCCTAGAGAGTGGTGGGGAGCCCTGAAGGAAGACACACACACACACAGGGCAGGCGGGCACTGGCCAGGCTGGCTGAAACATGGTCCCTACGACGGCCCAGCACATCACCCTGCCAGCTGTAATGGAATTAATGCAAAATAATGATTTGGTTTAGTATTTTTTTGTGCAATAGGTTGCATGAAGCAGGAGTGTTCAAGGTAAAATTTGGGCAGAATGGTGTGGAGGAGGAAGAGGAAGAGGAGGGCTCAGCCTCTTCCTTCGACTGGAGGCAATCCTGGGCAGGTACGTACATGGCCCAGGGTAAAGACCTTCCCCAGCCCCCCCAGGACATCTGCAAGATTTCAGGGCTCACAGTAGGAAATCTGTAAGTAGCACCTGCAGTTCCTGCAGTAACAATTTTTTGCATAAGATCTCAAAGCACTTTGGAAATAGCTGGTTACACCACACTCCCGTGAAGGAGGGGAATCGCCACGCGCTCCGAGCGGGGACGCAGGCACCGGCTGCAGTGAGCGACTTCTCAAAGAGCCCAAGTCACAGCAAGGAGACAGATCTGTACGGTGGTGGAAAATCTGTCTACGCCAGAAGATTAACTGGATCCAACACTAACGGTTCCCTGTGCCCCCTCTTTTTCTTCAATAATATAATACCATCCGAGTATTGGACTTTAATGGTACCAATCAAGCTTTCGCATGATGGCCTTTCTGCTGCATAGCTGGTTAATCATTCCAGCAGGGACCAGCTCTGGAGATGTTTTAATGCACAGCATTTCCTCCTGCCCTACTCCCACCCCGCTCCCAGAGCAGAAGTAGGCTTTCAGTTGCACTTGCCTGCTTTAATATTTAAAATCTTCTACGTGGGCAGCAGGACTGGCTGACCCTTCCACTCTCTCTAGAGCCTTTCCAAAGCAGAGCACAGCTCCTGGTCCCCATCAAGGAGATGGCATCTGTGTTTTCAGGCTTTAACGAGCAAGGCAGAGATTCTCATCAGCATCTTGCTGGCCAGAATACTCACCCTCCAGATTCATGCTGCTTCTCTCAGCCTGGCACCCACATCAGCTTTGCTGACTGTGCGACTTGTCCAGCCTTTTGGCCCCACAGCTTCCGCATTCTCAAAACAGGCTTCACTTCTCATCAGTGTGCTCCAAACACACTGAGAGGACCATGATCAAGCTCTTTATTTTGGTTTGCTTCTTCCTTGGACAGGCAGGATCAAATGGCTGAGGCCAATGGGATGAGGGTCAACAAGGCCAAGTGCTGGGTCCAGCACTTGGGTCACAACACCCCCCCTGCAATGGGGGAAAAGTGGCTGAAATAGCCTGGTGGAAAAGGACCTGGGGGTATTGGTCAACAGCCAGCTGAAGAAGAGCCAGCTGTGCCCAGGTAGCCAAGAAGGCCACCAGCACCCTGGCTTGGATCAGCACTAGTGTGGCCAGAAGGACTGAGGCAGGGATCATCCCCCTGTGCTCAGCACTGATGAGGCCGCACCTCGAATACCAGGTTCAGTTTTGGGCCTGTCTCTCCAAGAAGGACATTGAGGGGCTGGAGCGTGGCCGGAGAAGGGCAACAAAGCTGAAGAAGAGCCTAGAGAGCAAGTCCTGCGAGGAGTGGCTGAGGGACCTGGGGTTATTGAGCCTGGAGAAGAGGCTCAGGGGAGACCTTCTCACTCAACAACTCCCTGAAAGGAGGTTGGAGCCAGGTGGGGTCGGGCTCTTCTCCCAAGGAGCAAGTGGTAGGATGAAAGAAAACGGCCTCAAGTTGCACCAGGGGAGATTTAGGCTGGACATTAGGAACAATTTCTTCCATGCAAGGGTTGTCAAGGCCCAGCCCAGACTGTCCAGGGCCGTGGTGGAGTCCCAATCCCCAGAGAGGTTTCAAAGCCACAGAGTTGTGCTGGTGAGGGACACGGTTTAGTGGTGATTTGGCAGTGCTGGGTTAATGGTTGGACTCAAATGATCTTAACAGTCTCTTCCAACCAAAACAATTTGATTCTGTTCAATTCTAGTTCAGTCTATTCCTACCTCCCCCCAGACCATGCCAAGCTCTAGCCTGGAGGAATGGGGACATTCACAAAGAAAAAAATCGTAAAAAGCTCATAGCTCACTAAGATCCATGTTGAGGAGAAGAACATCTCATTTATTCCAGCCTGACTCATCCTCTCAACATATTTTCCTTTTTCCAGGCAGCAAACTCATGGCCTCTCTGCAGATCTTACCACTTGTCCACCCCAGCGGAAGAGACACTCAGCTTGAACCATGGGGGCAAGGTCTCACCAGAGCAGATATCTAAATGTTTCTTCTCTCCAGCACACTTAGTTGAGGAAAGGTTTTTTAAAAACCCTCATAGGTTTGTGCCATTCATTGGCAGGAGCTGCACAGTGAGCGATGCTGGGCAAGAGACCTGGAAACTCCGTGCAATCTGCGTTCTCCACCATGATCTGTCTGGGAGTAGAGGGCAGCTGGGAAGGAGACATTTTAACAAACAGACCAGAGTACTGAGAGGTTTCTGCAGCATCTCACAGTCGGACTGATGTGATTCAGGAAACCTTGATTTGGAGTAATTTAATTCAAACAATTCAGGATTTATTAGGTTCCTGCTGGGCTGTAAAAATTTCTCTCTTAATGCTTTCCCTCCCCACCCACCTCTCGCTATAGAAAATGAACCCAAGTGCCTCAGCCGGCCTTAAAATGCAGAAAAACAGCCCCATGGGAGGACGTGAGAGTCAGAAGTGATGTAGGAGAGCAGAATCTGGAAGATGGCCACAGTTGATCAGGGTGTTCAAGATAATTAAGGTGGCTGGTGGCAGCTGGGAAGAGGAATGAAGCCAAGCAAGGTTTGGATGTTACCTGTAGAGCAGCTTCTGAGGAACTTCTGTTTGACAGGTGTCAGTGCAAACCAGAGGGACCCACTGACCCCAGTAGCCCCAGAACCAGTCCCTACATGGAACGCCTCTTCTCCTGCCCTGCCAAGCTCCACTGACAGGCCTAATGCTGCTCACATGGCAGGAGGAACAGCTCTGGTGCTGCTGCTGGACCACACTCAGGAGCAGCGCTTGATGCTGCCAGAGAACTCCCCACTTCTCCAGGGAGAAGAGCTACCAGATGGACACCAACTTAGAGTTCAGACCTAACTGAGCAGAAAACCCCAGGCAGCTCAGCACACACACAAAAAAATAAAGGGATAAAATGATGGATACTTCTAATCACAGACACGTTTTAGAGGCAACAACTGTTCCACGTCCCTCAACTACTTTTTCTAGCAACAGGTTGTAACTTCTACAAGGACAACTGGTCTGGAAAAACCGTCTGGGTGAAGAGCTAAGCAGCCACCTGACCAGTTTCCAACCAGCATTGTGAAATGAGCATTTGCTAAGAGATTTTAACATCTTATTTTCCTTTCACAAAGTCAGTCAAGAGAAATCACGTGACAAATGTCACCGATGAATCGCCACAAACAAAATCACAAACAGCAAAAGCTGCTTAATCCTCTCTCTCCATCCAAACTCACCCAGGTTTGCCCACTCCTGCACACACAAACGCACCAACACCGCAAGTTTTGAGCTGATTTCTCTTTACTTCACAGTCTCGGCAAAACAAATCTGCATTCAAAAGTCATTTCACATTAATATATTAATCGAACATTTTCAAAATAAATATATATTTCTTAAAATAATTTCTTTACATCACTGCAGCAGCAATTCTAGAAAAGTCAGTGCACAGACAGTAGCAATTTGATTAATCGGCTAGATTCCAACAAAAAAACCAAACCAAACCTAAGAGGGGGACCTTTCTCCTCTCCAAGCAGGCTGCATGCAGCAGGTCTCAGCAGTTTCCTAGCACGTGATCTTTCTTCACACCTGCCAGGAAGGATTTTCTCTCTCACAGCTGTCACAAGTCAGTGAAGTCTCGTTTGTGCAAAGCTTTGTACAACGCAAAGCTGTACAGCCTGGATTCTCATCAGTCCTGCAGAGGGTCTGCTTCCTCGAGACGTGGCTAAGGAGACCCACCCATCAGTGCCATGGAAGGAAAACACCTGAATCCACATTCAGGTCACCAGGAAGTAAATTCACAGCTTCAGGAACACCAACAGCATTAAACAACATTCGAATCGGCAGCGCAGTCGTACCAACAGCTTACTCCAACGTTTTGCATATCCTCTCAAGTGCTTCCAGGGCAAAAGTAAAGCAACCACGTTCTCCCCATGAGCTATTAATTCACCAGGTAAATCACAGCAGTGAGATGCTTCGCTGGCCAAAAAGGGTAACTCGTGTTACAGCAAAGGAAAAAAAGAAAAGCATTATAGACTAGAAAGAGAATATTCGGGATTTAGTGATCTCAAGCCCACATATCTAACCGGAAAAAAGAGACAACAGAAAATTAGTGTTCCCATATGACCCATAACTAGTTAGATGCTACTAATCAACCCTGTAAAGACTAGTGTGTTTTCTGAGGAGCTGGTCAGCATCGCCACACACAGCAGGGAAACTTGGAGGGCTACCAGGTTATTTGCTGCAATTGTCAGGAATGACTTAGCTTGGAAAAAAAACCAAACAACACACACCCAGGAAAGTTTAATAGGTATCTGAAAAACGTGATACCTATTTCCTCTGAGATCCCAAAGGTTCTCTTTGAAGCCCTTTCAGCAGCAGAGGGAAAAGCTGGATGCGATAGTCAGGGTTGAGAGGAATACCCAGAGACACCCTGTGTCCAGAAATGCCCTTGGCTGCACACTAAGGTAAAGTCAAGACACCGTGCAAGAGCGTTGTTTCCATGTTATGAGTGTCCATCACCAGTTTGAGCAGTTGCTTACTCTAAAGTGGTATCGTTTAAGCATCAAAAGAAACAGACGTAAGGGAAACAATCACAGATGAAGAGACTCTGCAGTTCTAGCGATGCTGTGCACAGCGAGAAGGGAACACTGCGGTTGGGCAGCGAACCTGCGGGGCTCTGAGGTAACCCCGGCTGCTGACATCGCTCCCCTCGCTCTGCACAGATCCACCTCCAGAGTCCCCACAAGCTACGCCCCCCAGGAAGGCTCTACTCCTCGGTGCTACGGACCATGCCCCAAGATTCTGCCAAAATGGGAAGTAAGAAAGCAATGAGTTGTGGAGAAGTTGTGCGTTAGCTTATTGGTTTTTATTGTCCTCTGGTGGAAAGTATGGAGGAGGGGGTGGCTGGTCCTGGAATAAAGACAAGAAGAGAACATCAGTTCACATGGCTAAGAGAAACCAACCCCAAAAACACAACACCGAAACCAATTCAGACAAACTTTGCTGTGTCACTGAGAAAAAGAACTGCAAAATACACACTTGGGCTCACACAGCAAACTCAGAACAAAACGGAACCTACCGTGGGCATGTAGACGTTATGTGGGTTGACTGGGCTGTAGTACGCGCTGGCAGCGGCTTCAGCAGCCTTCGCTTCAGCTGTCACAGGAAGAGGAGTAACGGATTTGGTGACACACAGAGAACTTTTACAATGAAGCAAAAACTCTACAAATTCCTGCCCATCGAGTGTTACTACTGGAGCAATGCTTGAGCTATTTATATATATTGCAAAATAGTCCAAATGAGTGCAATGGAGTGTTCTCTCCTCCAGTTGCCGCAGGATTGTCAAGTCCAAAGTGAAATGGACCACGGTTTGGTTTGGAGATGTCACCTGGGACTTGCCCATTAGCCAACAAATAAATGCTAGCAGCTGTTTTGCCTGAATACAGACAATACCCCCTTGAAAAGGCAGTCACAAACCATCCTTCTTGGGAGCAAAAACACAAGACAGAACAAAAATCATCACAAGTTTCTAGCAGCTCAGGGGATTCATGCTTTAAAGATGGTAATTTAGGAAGATAATCCAGATCCTCTGCTTCTGCAGAGTACAAAAATCTTGTACAGCAACCTGGATCAGCGCCGCTCTCCAAATAATAGTTCAAAGACGACTGGTTGTTTATTGTAACCAAAGAGAGAAGCTAAATGCTTATCCAGACAAATATCCTTACCTGCTGTAGATCTACAGAACTATAGCTCTCTCAATCTATAGCTGTGTCCAACCACAAAAGCTCTTTTCCCTCCCCCCCTACACACAGACCTTTTAAGGCCATGTTCAAAATAATTTTGATATCCAAATGAGTGTAAATGAGACTTATTTCCCCAGCTCCTTTCCACCATCTATTCCTCTGTTCCATATTGTTTAAGTAATCGAGTGAAACAGGGGAAGGGAGCATCACAAAGCCACGTTTGCTAACTAAAATAGACTAGAAACACATTTCACCATCAATTTCTTTTTATTTTTCGTCTATCAGAGCAAGATTACCACAACAGCAGGATCACAAACTGTTATTTTTTCTGGCACAACAAGAATAAATCCAGCTGCCAAATATCTGCTAATGGTATCTACCCTGCAGGGAATCAGGCTGGTCTCCAGACAGAGCTGGATATACCAGGCTGGAGATTAGGGCAGCTCCTTAATCCTTCTCCTCAACAATTTTAACTTCTAAGTGGAGCTTCTAAGTTGACTTTAAAAGATGACAGAGAAGAAACAACACCTGTTTCACGGGTAACAAAGCTGTTGGGAGGTAATTCACCTGAACACGGTTCTTACCTGCAGGAGTGGCGGGCAGGTCCGGACCGCTGACGGGGGGTTCCATGGGCCCTGGGTATGGCGGGGGTGGAAGCTGCATGTAACCCATGTCCCCATCCACCACAGGAGGGCCAGGATAAAACTCTGTCAGAAAGGAAGTAACACAGCGAAAGACTTAACTCCTCTGGGGGGGTCACAGCACAGAGCTAAAACAAGCCAAAGGCAAATATAATCAAGCTCGGAAACTAAAGTTGCACAAGGCATCAGATTTTAGCTAACAGATTATGTAAAATCTGTGGTTTTTCCCCTTTTTATCCAACTGAACCCTCACTAACTAGGACAATGCCCACCCTCAATTCCCAGACTTACCAGGAGGAGGGGGTGGGTATGGATAGCCCCCGTTAGCTGCAGCTGGTGCAAAAGCATAGGATCCATTCGGCATATAGGAATAGCCGTAAGCGCCGTTGGGTATTTCACCTCTGGAGACTGGAAAAGCAAGGGTAAGTTCACCTCATCAAAACATCAAGCCCGCATTGAATGCAGGCCAAGAATTCCCAACAGACTTAGAATCCTTATCTGGAAAACAAACAAGCTCCATCCCCACAAATCTGCTGTTCATCGGATGTGAAAAAAGTAATTTTTAAAGCAAGCAAGCTCCAGATACAGCCTGAAACTCGTACAGATTGGAACCCAGCCTGTCACAACCTAAACTGCCCTTGCTGGGAGGTGAAGGTAAGGCCTCCTGAAACCACAAGACTGTCTGGCAGACATGCCCACACTCCGTACCTTGTGATGCCACCTGCAGCATACGCTGCCCAAACTCGATGGCACCCCCAGCTGAAAAGGTCATCCTGAACGTGGCAGATCCTTCCCAGCCACCTGCATGGAGGAAAGACAGAATTCAGAAGCTAGAAGTTGTTTTGATGCTATTTAGCTTCCATGCTTTACCTACAGATGCCCTGTATATAATTCTTTAAAGAGCTAATCCGAAAAATCCAAGGAAAAAAAAAAATGCAGATGAAGTGGCAGAATCACCCTACTATCAGAAAATTCACACTGGGGTATTTTCAGGTCAAGAGACACCTGAAGAAGAAACATCAGCGGGAGAGACCCTCAAAAGCTTTCCCAAGTTGTGCCTGTTACCACACCAGCTGCCGACAGCCCAAGCTACCAGAAGCACTGGATTTGCTCTAGCTTTGTAGAAGATTAGTGCAGAAGACAGGGATTTTGTTAATCCCGTTTGCTAAAAAGCCTTTGCAACTACACCTAACTGTCAGCTATAAATTAGTTTGGGAGTTTGAGTGCCCAATGAAGCAAAGAGCTTAATGAAAAACATGGTCGGCATAAATCCATTAAAGGCCATAGAAGATATTTCAAGTCAGGATAATAATAATAATAAAAATAAATCAATGACATCTCATATTACAGACTGAAAAGGAAAAACACACACAGCCCAGAGCCCCAACAATGCATCAAAGCAAAAGCTGTGTCAGTGCCGAAACAGGGACATGTAGATTAAAGAGCCTTTTGAGCTAAACCAGACTCTCAGGGCTGTTAAAGCAACATCCTCATTAAAAGAGATGGCCTTTGGGGAAAAGTCACAAAGATTTAACTAAAGCTGTTTGCCTTTCACACAGCTGACAGCGTTTGTCATTACTGTCACGCTGGATGGTCCCACTTTGCTCCCAAGCAGAAGCCACAATGCTGATTTCAGTGCCACAGCTAATAGACTAAATCAAGCTGGGGGTGAAAGAGTTTACTGAACTATGTGCCTTTGGTAGAAAGAATTCAACAGTGATTAAAAAAAATTACTCTTCAAAATGTCAACTAGAACCTTCTCATTGAACATAATATGAAGCCATGCCTTGAAGGTTCCCTCATTTCAGGACAGTCCATTCTCTTCCAAGTGTCATCTCCCTGCTCAGACGCACTACAGCAATAAATGCCTCTCCTCGAGCTGCACGAGGAATTGGTGATAGAGAGCAGCGCTCCGGAGAGCTGCACCTGGAAAGCCAGATCCAGAAAGGCTCAGGAGGCTTTGGCACAGGATCTGAGCGATGGAGAAGTCACGGGTAGCCCCAACGGACCGAGGCAAACCGACACCCTCCCTCTCGCTGACTCTGCTCTGCTGTTTACCCAGTGAGATCACTTGGCTGGTTGAACTTGGGATTTTGCAGAGGGCAGGACTGAGAGCGGCTGCAGAACAGATCTGTTCATTGTGACCGTGCAGGGAGCAGATAAGGGGAATATTTTTAGCCGCTAGTTTCAAAGAAACAAACACATCCTAGCAGTACTGTAAAAACCTGTTTGGTCAGTATCGAGTTGCAGTTAGGCTGGATACTTGCTTTGCTATGAATTGTGTAGCTGGACTAAGCCACCAAACACACAGCTGTACTATACGTACCTCCTGCCTCTGCTTTCACTGTACCCTTGATGTAATTTGCTCCAAAGACAGGCTGCTTAATCTCACAATCTTTCAACAAATAAAAGGGCATCATGAAAGACTGCAGAGCATCCTTTCCCTTTGACACAAAGATAACCTGAGAAGAAAGCAACGTTACAAAGCGCATTTAAAACAAACAGGAAACGCAGCCTTGGTTCATTATCCAAAGAGACTTTTACAGACTGAAACTCCCTCCCACATCTGAAGCTTGATCAGTTCTGTGAGCCAAAAGCTACACAGATCAGCCACAAGGGTAAACTGAAGGCAACTGCCTCCAGGCAATAAAGCCCTCCAGAAAGACTACTCTGATGGTGCTTCTCCCAGCTTCCAGAGAACTCACTGCTCCACACAGCTATGATTTAGGAGCTGTGCTGTCACATTCAGTATTTCCAGACCATTGCTAATTTCCAATCTTGAAGATGCCTGAAGGACTAAACAGCTGCCTGGATAAGAACTAATCAGATTTATTATCTTTTGACAAACAGATAGGATATGCAATGAATTCATAATGCTCCCCAGAGGGAGAGGATGAGCCACACTTCAAGGGGTAGTAGATTACCCTGACTTTCATGCATTGAGGACATTTAAATACAGAATCACAAAGAGCCCTTATCTCCTTACACAAGATAAAGCCTTTTATTACTTACTCGGTAGGGAGTCAAGAAAACACTCCCTTTCTTGGTCCCTTTGAAGGCATCTGGCATAGGTTCGATATTACTGAAGGTAAATTCTACGTGATCATAGGTCATCAAAACGCTGCAAACAAAATGAGAGAAGAGACACGGTGTTACAGTGGCAGTTCAGGGCAGAAGTGCAATGTGCATATAAATTTGCTGACCTACCAAAACTTCCTTTATCCTCAGGCCAGTGCCTGGCAGAGAAAAATCAGTCTGGCTTGCCTTTTTTGTTGTTGTCAGTAGCACTTTAAGCAGCACTGGTTGCTTTGTGTCTCCTCCTCACCATGCTGGCACAGCTACCTACGTAGCCAAGCAGTGAATCTAGCCAACTGAACTGATCAAGATCTCAAGACATATTTATTTTTAAAGATGTGT
Organism: Eurystomus gularis; assembly: GCA_013400335.1. Lineage (NCBI taxonomy): Eukaryota > Metazoa > Chordata > Aves > Coraciiformes > Coraciidae > Eurystomus > Eurystomus gularis. Next base: position 93,506 of record VZZY01022536.1, read on the forward strand.
TGCATTTCTGCTGGATCAGTTCACTAATTTGGTTCACCACAAGCAACACAATAGAGGAAGGGCTGCTGAAGCGGGAACTGCTCAGGCTGCCTTATGCAACACGACTCTCGAAGGTCTAACCACAGCTTAAGCATCACTGTCACAAAAAATGTGATCAAGAGGAACTCCCCTTTCTCGCCACTAGACTCCATTAATCCCTGTTGTCTGTGCTGACTCCTTAATCCTCAATTAGAAACTGACCTGGTTGCACTAAAACCAGTGCAATCCCCTTGCACGGATACAGCAGGTACCTTGTATTAACATAACAGCATCCACATTAGGGACTGTAATCCTTAAAGCTGGAGAAATCACCACCACCTGTATCTTTAGCAGCTGACGTGTCAGCATCCTCAGTCACTCGTCTTTCGCTTCTGCCAGCAAGTACCTAGCTCTGCAGCAAAACCTCTGGAAGGGCACAGGGCCAGCAGCTCTGCTCAGGCTACAGCATATCAGCCAAATCAACTACCAGAAGCAGCCTGGGCTGCTGTATGAGAGCTAACCCCTGATCCAAGGCTGACAACTGGGAAGAGTAACACACTAAGCTGCCAGTTGTTTGTTTCAGTGAAGGCAAATTTAAGCCCTGCAGTTGATATTACTAAATTTTTCTAAGAAGAGTCACATCCCAAAAGGAAGTCAGGCACAAAACTGCTACACCAATGTTTAACTGGCTTTATGGAAAGAAGCCCTGAAGAATGAACTACTCCTTTGTCCCAGAAGCAGGTGACCGCCACGTCAGAACCGAAGCTGGCAGGCACAGAGGGTGAGGACAGCCCACTGCCATGCAGACAGAGGCAGCTCTGTGGAAGCTTTCTGTTTCCATGGTTATATCCCAGCACCTTTTCCCAACACTGCTGCTCCTTCCCGAACACACGGAGGGGGGCGCGCACGCAAGGAACCCTGCAAACCAAAGCGGGTGTGCGCTTCCCAAGCGGGCAGCTCTTGAACAGAGGCACACTGCAAGTGCAGCATCCGAACTCTCCCGCAACAAGAGAGCAGGGAGCCTTGGGTGCAGCCAGAGCCACTTGGCTGGGGTCTGAGCTCTGCCAGCCCTCACTGAGCACTCGGGGGAGAGGCTGAGGACGGCACTGAGAGCGGGAGAAGAGGGCGGGGCGGGGGGCAAGGTGCAGAAGGGAGCGACGCGGAAGGAGGCCTGCGGCTGAAGCCCAGCAGGGGCCCAGGGGCAAAGCGGACACGTACAGACCCTACCCCCGTCGGGAGAAGAGGGGAGGGCACCGAGAGCGTTAAACCACCCGCC
>VZZY01022536.1:94869-106683 GCA_013400335.1 Eurystomus gularis
GAGGGGTGGAAGGACAGCACCTCTCCGCTATCCCCCGGCCGGAGGAGGGAATGGGAAGTGGGGGGGGGGAAGGCGAGAGAAGGGGATGGCATCTCACTTCTCGCTGTTGTTAACGATGACGCCGCCGCCCTCCGAGTGGTTCCTGTTCAGCGCCATGGCCGCCGCCGCCTCCCCGCCGCGCCGCGCTCCCTGTANTCAGCAGCCGGGGTGTCATGGCGGCCGGCGCAGTGTCTGCCCAGTTTCACCTGGTTTGGGTCAGTACTAAAGAAAATAAAGTTTTATTAAGCTTCCTCGGTTTTCCAATACATACGAGGTAACCCCAAGATCCACGCTCCTCTTTGGGAGAGCGTTCTCTGCCGTGTTTGCAAACCCCCACAAATCACCCCATGACATGTCCCGCTGAACCATATATAATAAAATTATTTCAGTTATTCGGAGCTGATCATGGCAGCAGGTTTGTTGGTTTGTTGTGGTTTTTTTTCCCCCCAGCTTTTCTGCTCACAAGGGCGCTCTGAAATAGCAGCACTTCACGGGTGGGAGTTCTCAGAGCACCCTGATGGCGCTGACATCATTTTGTTTAAAAAGGCTGTTATTTTGCTGTGGTTTGAACCTCGTTTTTTAATCCTAAAGACATTTCCTGGCCGGCTCACAAGTGGATAAAGTTTTTTCCCTGGGACGCTGTCCAGTTTTGCATGTAAGAAGGGGCTGTTTGCACATCCCATGCAACCACAAGTGATTTTAATGCTTTTGGGCAGAATCTGCAGGGGAAAGCCCAGAATTAAGTGAAATGGAGACAAAATTGGTCTTTCAGTAGTTGGTATGGGTGGAATTCAGATACTTGGTAGGGCAGGATAAAAATCATCCCACTGATGTAACGGTGCTGTACATAAAACGATGCGTAGCCCCTTAGCAAAGATGCTTGCTCCGTTTCCAACATTTTTTTATTTCAAGTTGGATTCACGGTTCATGTTTCACGTGCTTGCAAATGGATTTTTGAGTTCAATATTGGCTGCTCTCCATGCTGGAGTCAATCACATCCTAAAATCACCCTTCTATATTAGAGTGTTAAACTGGAAGGACTAGCAGTTAACACTTGGACTTGATGATCTTGAAGTTCTTTTCCAACCTAAATAATTCTATGATTCTAACTAGCCATCCTATAAACAAGCCAGGACCATGTCTGTCTGGAGGGAATCTGAGAGCAGGAAAATACCTGTGGCATTTGCAGAGCTACAGCAAGGGTCTAATCTCCTGCTTGCAGGTACAGAAGCAGGAGAAACTCTTTTAAAAGTAACGATTGCATAATTCAGTTAAAAATACAAGCCCTGCAAAACTAACCAATTGTTCTGGAGGGCTCCTTATATCAATAACTGACAACTGTATATCAATAATATACAAATATATATAAAGAGCAATATTACCCTAAGTTGTATCTTTTTATATGGATTTGAGCTTTTCCCTGCAGGGTTTGCAGCCCAGCCCTGTCGGGTGCCTGAGAACCACAGGGGGTTGCGGGAGGAAAAGCAGAAATACTGCATAATGGAAACCAGATTTAAATAAATACAGTGACATAATCTGTACGGTTCTTGGCAAGAACAGAGCAAGTTTGTGCTTTTCATATCCGCTTTTTCAATAAGCTGTAAGTTTCCCTTTTAAGAAATGGTTATAACAAACAGTCCCGATTCCTCTCCTATTAAAGCCAGTAGCAGGTATCGACTCGGCTTCCACCGAAGCACCCAGCTGAAGCATTGCCACCGCGCATGAACTAAGACTCACCGAGGAATGTTTTTCTCTTAGCTCCAGACGACTTTGGTACTAAGAAACACAGCCTTCAATTCACAAAGGTGCTGGTGTGAGTGCCAGCTGAGTGCCAGCATGCATGGGAAGCCCTGTATCTCCTTGTAACAGAGAAGACTTTGGACATTTACACTCTAAGAACTGAAAGCACTAAGGCACTAGGAAAAAGTGCCTAATCTGTTCATCTTTGTTATTTCTAAGCTGAGGACAGAGGTAGAAGAGAGAACTGAGACAATCCATTGTTTTGAACTGCCCAGGACCGACAATGTTATTATTGGATTTTAGGATTCTTCTGCTCCTTTTGCAATTGAGCAATAAAAATGTATATTTGGCACAATTCCCTTAGACACGCTTGGAAAATAAAATCCGTGTTATTTTATGCCAGATGTACAGCACACAGAAAAACAAACATGGGATAATGGGACACCTCTAATGGTTTGGTAAAGGAAAGACAACCCAGAGTGATGTCTGTAAAATATTTAATGTCAAGTCATAGTCTCTAATATCATTATATTATTCTGTTACAGTTTTTTCACGCACTGTAAAATACTCCAGAGTAACTGTAGTTAAAAATCCTTATTAAAAAGAGGAACACTGTGACAGCAGAAATAAGGGAACATGGAAAGGCTGTTTAAATTGCCAAGTGCTATCTCCCCATCTAAACTCATCACACGCTGCATTTAACCCTTTGTTTGCAGCAAGACCAGCCATTCAGGGCTGGCGTGGTGCACATTTCCTAATCATTCCAGTTGACATCTCAGATTATTGGCAACCCCGAGAAAACCCTGGTCCAGCACCCCAGGGGGGTTGCTCCTATTTTCAGTTAGTCAAAATTTGCCATGAGGATTTACAGCACTTCCAAGCAGGATAAAAGCAAGCAACAGGAAGGAGAGGGCTGGGTAGCACCTCCCAACTGCATCGCATCTACAGGAGCCCTCAAAACCCACCATTGCAGCTCTGGGCAGAGGTGAATGAAGCAAAAGCTCCCAAACAAAGCCTGAACACCAGACGTGTCCTTCCGAGCCGCTCCCATGTAGTTACACGATGGAAATGGAAAGACGTAGGATCCTGCTGAACCATCTCAAACTCTGAAGGAGTTCAGAGACTTGCGTCTGTGCATTGGGCAACACAAGAAGCGAGGGATGTGTGGCTCAAGCATGGGTTTCCCCACGGAGCAATCAATCCACCTACGGCAAAATGAAATGGGGCAAAGGCCCAGATCTGCTGTATTTACTCTGGCAAAACTCACTGTGAACAGTGGGAGTTTTGCCTGAATAAATGAGATGTAGGGCAGAGATTGAGCCGAGATGGGAGCCTGCATGTGAGATCTCTTCCTGAAGGCATGCAGCAGAGATTGAGGTTACCTTCCCCTTCCTCTCAGAACATGACCATGCACGAGCTGTTGCACGTCTCCACCTTTCTTATCTGGCAAGGCATTTCTGGTACCAAGTCCTCTCTGGTGTTAGCAAAATAGTGGAGCTGCCTGCACCATGTCACCGCTGACATCTCGTGCAAAGGCTGAGATTTGCAGAAGAGTGACTGGTGGATAAGCAAACAAAGTAGTTCTGAGGTAGGAGCTCAGGACACAGGGAGTGAATTCCCAGCTGAGCAGAAATCCAGGCAGCGTTCCCGCTGGCTGGGAAAGGCCAAGATTTCATCTGAAGATTTCACTCTGAAAGCCCTGCCTCTCCTTTTCCCACCGCCTGCAGTATTTTAGGAGTTGTCACACACAGAGGAGGAGGAGGAGGAGGAGAAGGGATTTGCAGGTACATCCCAGCAGTCCCCCTCCCAGACCAGCTCACCAGCCCTGCCCTGGGGAGGGAGTGCCCACATTTGGACCCTCCAGCCCCTCCAGTAAGAGCCCACAGAAGTGGCTGTTTGCTGGGAACCGGCACCTCTTCCCGCGCCAACAGGAACTGGCAGCGTTGGCAAACAAGTTACAGTAAAGGAGCTCTTTGAGCCTCAGTGTTTATGTAAACGTGGCTTTAACTTTAAACCTCCCGGCTTTGTGGCTGCCTTTTTATTCACGTTCACTTTTTTCCCTTGGCTCCCCTTGAATACACCACTATGACTTCCAGCTTATCCTTTGGGAAATATATATATATATATATTTCATATTTAGCTAAATGGGCCATTTTCCATCCCTGTTAATCGTTGATGCGTCATTACAGACTCACTCACGACAGCAAAGAACCTGACCCGATATATATTCTCTCTAGGTATATATTACACTGCGCTATGGTTCTGTCAAGCAAGCTTTGGGAGGTAGGTAGCAAACTAATCCCAGGAAAAATAAACTTTGGAAAGGCTGCACTGAGACAGGGCCTGCACTGTGCTGCCCTTGCAGGCGGCATTTCTGTATTTTTCTCCTAGAAAGGCTCCCTTAGGACACATGAACTGGCAATTTTGGCTCTCAGCCTCAAAGTTCCACCTTTCCAGGAGGGGACACTTGCTTGAGAGTATTCTTTTGTTAATTGAGACTTAGTGCCAGACTCTAAAGGGTCATTTAATAACTGACTGATGTACCTTTTATCATGCACTCACAGCTGTCCCTAACACAGACCATTTTGCATCTCTAAGACAGACCCTTTGGACATACTCACAGGACCTCTTTGTCACTTAAAAACCTCTGGGAGCTAAGGGCTACATTTACAGTTCAAGCATGCCCAGGGTACTTCAAAGAGTAGGGAGTTTAACAGTATTAAAATCCCCTAAAATAGTAGTTCCATCAAATACACAGGGGGGAATTTGGCTGAAAGCTTCAGTAAGCAGTTCTCAAGGAATATGTTTACTAAAAGCACATCCTCAAAACTGTTTTGTTCTGCCTGCTTCACCATCTCCAGGCAGGAACAGTGCTGCTGCTTCTCGGCAGGAGGTTTCTCCCCTTTCCCAGCTGGGATTTTTGGCTGCAGTGGGGAACAGCCCCATGGGCACAGGGTTCCACGCATGCAGGACCACAGCTTTTCCCAAATGAGCCTGGCCACAGACCAGCATTCAAAACACCCACTGGCCCCAGCGTGAGGGGGGGCAAAGATCCTCATTTCACGTTTGCAGCACTAATGGGTGGTCAGCCCTGCAAGGAGAGGTACTGAGTCCCTGCAGCATCGCCCCTGCACCCAGCCGGGCTCCTCTGCGTCCCACCCTGCTCACTCACGCCAAGGCACGACTGTGATGTGGACACTGGGGAGGTGACTGCATCTGCTTCAGTGGTTCACCTCATCCATTCTGGGCTTGCTACCTCAAAGGCACTTCACAAGGAGCATGTGGAAGGTGTCTATGAGCCAGTGTTTAAAAAAGCAGCAGCAACACAGAGGTTAAGATAAGGCACAAAGTGGAGCATCTCGGCAAGTCACCAGGGCAGTGAGAGCAGACATGAAGGAGAGGGACCGGGCAGCCTGGAGCTGGCCAAGATACAGCTTCAAACCTATGTGGCACTTCTCCTGAGCAATGCGCTTTACCAAGAAAGGCTGTATCGCGGTCCCTGATGTCCAGAAAGGGAAACTGAATGGCAGAGAGCAGCACAGAGACTCGCCCAAGTCAGCAGCCCAGCAGCAGAGCCAGCACTTGGATCCAGCTCTCTCCTGGCTCCCAGCCCATGGCTTTGCCCGCCAGACAGCTTCATCCACCCCTGGGCCACCACTAGCGCAGAGCAAGGAGGGAGGGCTGCCACAGAGAAGTACAATACTACCAAAGAGAAGCTGTGAGGGCGGCAATACATTGCAGGAGAGACTCTTTAGGGTGTCCCCGTGCTCCCATTCTCCACACAGTTACCTGCGCTTGAGCATCAAAATGCAATCTTTCTTCAGCGGCCCGATCTGCAGGTGGGCATCAGCGCTCTCCAGGAAGAAGGCTGGTTTCAGGCGCCACAAGAAAAGAGAGGTGAAGTGCTGGTTGATCTTGTTCTGGAATGGGTCAGACTGACTTTTATCTGAAGGGGAGACCTTGAGCTCCTGCAGTAAAGTCATCTTGGAGTCCTTGACTCCATAGAAGGTCAGGGCCTTCTCTGAATACTCCAGAAAGACCCCAATTGTGTGGAAAAATGGCTGCTGGATGACAGACTCAAAGCCACCAAACCAGGCCACATAGTTCTCTCCATTCCACTGCAGGCAGCAGGACTTGTCGTTCTGCCCCAGGCGCCCATATTTGTAGGAACCCTGGGGGCTGAAGTCCTCAGTGACGACACCGATGCTGACCCAGCCGTCGATGATCTCCACCTCCCAGTAGTAGTTGCCCCGGTTCATGATCTGCATACCCAGCACCTGCTCACAGTTGATGAACCGGGTTGGGCTCTTCGGGTAGGCGATGGGGCTCAGCACCCGCTTGGCCCCTTTGGTGCCAAACAGCTGGATGAACTTGTCAGCTGTGTCACTGTCTAGGTCAACGATGAAGGCAACTGTGTGGGGCAAGAAGGAGACAGGACAAAGAAGACAAAGAAGGAAACAGAAGGAAAGAATAGAATAGAATCATTAAAACATTTAGGTTGGAAGAGACCTTTAAAATCATCAAGTTCAACTATTAGCCCAGCACTGCCAAGTCACCACTAAACCACATCCCTCAGCACCCCATCTCCACGGCTTTTAAACCTATCCAGGGATGGGGACTCCACCACTGTCCTGGGCAGCCTGGGCTAGGGCTTGACAACCCTTTTGGGGAAGAAATTTTTCCTAATATCCCACCTAAAGCTCCCTTGGCGCAACTTGAGGCCATTTTCTTTTGTCCTATCACTTGTTACTTGGGAGACAGGCCCCCAGTCCTCCCCACTCTGATCCCTTGCTGCAGCCTTCAGTGATTAGCACAATCCTTTCTGACTTCTACCATTGCTCTGTCCCCTTTTAAATCCCACGGCAAATTTCAGCCTATGAGGATAAGGGGCTGTAAGAGTTAGTACTCACATAAGCAGGATGAACACAGGTAACAGGGCAGAGGAGAGAGCAGAGGGGTTGCTCAATGAGCTCAACCATGATATCAGACACTGGAGAATGTACGTAGAGTGGCACGCCCTGCCTGAGCCCCGGCTTTGCTGCCCAGCTCCCAGAGGGGTGCACCAGTGCCATGGAGGCAGACCTGGTCTCCTATGGACATCTCAGTGGGTGACACCACATTCCCTGTCAGACTGTGGGGGGGATGCACAGGGTGTTGGAGCCCAAACCCAGCCCCACACCCTCCAGCCTCAGCCCCTTCTGCCCCACTGTCTCTGCTCAGCCACCAAATTATCCCTCTGCTTGCTGCCACTGAAGCTAACCCTCATCAGATCGCTGCTCTGCGGCAAACAAGGCAGATGCACAAACTCTGATTTGATTTAACAGAGGATCCAATTCATCAAAGGCTGGAAGGCAGCAGAAATTACACAGCACACCCGCAGCCCCCCCTGGCAGCTGGTCTGGCAGAACCGCAGACAAGGGAAAAATAATATCACCTAAACAAATCATGACTGTTGTCAGGAAAGCATGGAGGTTTCCTCGTTAGCTGAGCAATATTTCCTCTGGTGGCAGCCGTGCTCCTGCCAGCCATCGGCTCAGGACCAGCGCTGGCCAGGCGTGAGGGAAGGAGCTGGCCAGCCAGGAGAGAGGAAAGGGAAGATGGACCTTAGCAACAACTGTCAAAACAAAACCCCCTTGCTTACATTTCAGGAAGTAATCACGATTCTCCAGGCAGGCAGGATTGTTTGACTTCTCTGGAAATCGGGACTCAGCCAACGCTGCAGAGACAGAAGGGTTGCCATCATCAAAGAAACCGATGCCACAAATAAGGGTGTTACCGGAGCATCACCCCCCATCTGACACCCTGATGCGGCCCCCAAGCCCCAGCTGGCATCCCCAGCTTCCCCTGCACACCCCTGCCAGCTCAGACACGGGAAAGGACAGATGCCACCTTTTCCACCCCAGGGAGACGGGCAGAGGGGGTTAGGAACCTGCTGCAATTCCCATGGGCATCTGAGAAAAGGAGAGGAGAGAGCTCAGGCTAAATGAGAGAGAGCAGGAGAAAGCAGCCACAGTGGCTTTCTAACCCTGGAAGGTTTGGGAGACCAGAGCCTGCCCCGTCAAGGGGATCATCTACCCTGGGAAGAAAGAGTCCCCTGTCATGGGAGGCCACTTTGGCCACTTGCCCTCTCCCACAGGGCCCTGCCTAACTCCTGGGCTGTTTGTTGCCTCTCCAGTCTCTGTGGAAAAATTTATAAAACCTCAAGGACGAGGCGTAAGCCCAGACAGGGATTGTGCAACGTGCAGCACACCCATGCTGGGGAGCTTCCAGGGCTGGTGGGAGAGGGGCCAGCGCTCACAGGAGCCATCGAACCTGCAGGCATCTCCCACCGACGTGGGGAGGATGGAGGGTGACAGGATGACTTCTGAGCAGAGGGGCTGGTTGAACACAGACCTTTCTCCGTCTTCTGGAAATTCTGCCCATCAATTCTGTTCCCCTGCAAGTGGTCCCACTGTTTTTTGCATGCAGCAGACAGCACATCCTTCACGGTGTCCACGGCTTTGGTGCATTTGGTGAAGTTCAGCTCATTCTGGAAGCTCAGAGCTGAGCAGAGGTTTTCTTCCATGGCTACTTTTAAGGCCTGATATTCCTGAGCCAAAAAGACAGTGTTTTAGGACGTTTCAAACGAGCTGAAGTTGTCTCTTGTTCCGCAACCCCACCCTGCCCTGGAGGATTTAGGAACTGGCAGCTCACAGCACTTGGCCCACGGACAGACTCGCGTAAGGGAGGAGAGCGCTTTCCCGGCCACGAGTTTCTGGCACCTTCTCTTCGCTCCCTTTCAAACCTGGACCCAGATCATGCGCACCTCGCATGAAGCTGCGTCTCCTCCCAAAAAGGGCTTCTCTTGCTGGACTGCTGAGGACAGGGGGGTGCTGGATGGGGGCAGTGGGGCACCCCAACATCTCGTTCTCTGTCTCCCACACCTCAGTACTCCAGCTGGGCAGCATATCAGCTTCTCCTGAGCTCCTCCTCTCCCTCCTGGGAGCAGGGAGGTGACAGGACTGTGCCAACAGCAGTGAGACTCTGCAGCACTCACATCCCAGGGCTTCTGGCACATAGCTCCATGTGAACTGGGACAAAACCCCAGAAGACTCCCAAATGACACCGTTATCAGCTCCTCCTTGCCCCATCCCACCCACACACCTGGAGGAAGCAGATGGTGTTGGTGCTGGGGACGTTCTCCAGGTTTTGCTTGCACTGGGCCAGCTTGGCTTGTCTCTCCTCCTTCCAGCGGAGATCAGCCTCAGCCTCACCCAGCATGGAGCGCTCCCCATCCTCGATGAAACCAGTCACCTCCTTCTGGAAGGTCTCCAGGACTTCAGAGGCTTCTGCAAAGAGCTTCTTGACTCTTTCCCTCTCCTTTGTTGCAGCACCCTGAGTGCAGGGAGAGAGGATTTGGGGTCACCTCCCCCAGGCAAGGGTGCAGGGGAACACCCTCGTCTCCCACCCAGCATCCCATCCTCAGCTCTGCAGGGTCCCCCAGACACCCGACAATCCCCTTCACCCAAGAGCTCAGAGCACTTTACAACCTGGGTGTTAAGGGGCCTGGCCGGGCACGGCCATTTACTGCTCTACCACATCTTGTGTCCCCAGGCAGGGAAGTGACTTGTTTGCACAAGGGCCAAAGGGGACCCAAACCCCGTGAGCCTGGGGAGAGAAGGTGCAAGAGCCAGCAGATGCCCCAGCATGTTCCTTGCCCTGTTCCTCCTTCCACGTTGCAAATGAAAGCAACCAGAGATGCTGAGGGTTAGCAGAGACGAGGAGCAAGAATCCTCAGGGATCCTTGCCACAGCCACCCTCATTTTATGGAACACTTTCTCCCCTGTGAGCACCACCCTTGCACTCCACACACCCCAAAAGCTCATGGCCCCTTCACCTCTGCTCCCTGGCTCAGCAGAGCTGTGCTAACAGAGTGAAGCCATCATAGAATCACCTTAATGAGCTTCACCATCTTCTTGGCCTGCGTGATGGTGACTGCCAGCTCCTCCAGCTTGTTCTCCACATCACTGAGGAATTTGGCTTGTTGGGCCTGCAGATGTGAGGGACAAAAGCTGAGCTCTGCCACCCTCGATCCCAGCGGCAGAGAGGTGTGGAAGACCCTGCCTCTCCCTAAGTTCAACCCACAGCCCCCTTACTGACTGTGACCTTGCTATCAGGCTTCGGGTGAAGAGTGCAAAAGGAACTGTGAGTTGTTTTCCTGTTTTCCTTCTCTGCAACATCCAACCTTCTCACAGGGCTGGGAAACTAATGGAACAGTCAGGCTGCAAAGGGTCATGCCCAGTTCCATGCTCCCCACCCTGGTCCCAGCGGAAACCAAACAAAATAGGAATTTGAAAGCAAAACTGTCGGGCAGTGATTGCAGCAAGCGTGGCTAAGCCTTGTGCTCTTAGCGTGTACCCCAAGGCTGGGAAAAATCCACCTGGGACTGGTGCGGGAACGGAAAGGCAGACCCGGAGCGCTCGGAAACAGCCTTGAGTCCCTCAGAGTTTTCTTGTTAGGAGCAAAGCAAACCAGCTCAGGAGCTCAGGGTGCTGTGTGGCTGCAAAGGAAGCACCGTCTGAGCGCGGTGTTTCCTGACACACTATTGTTAGCTATTGCCCATCATGAGGACAGGTCCCTCGGGAACTGGGAGGGCACTGCACTCCCCAACCTGGGCAGATCCACCCCACAACGGACCTCAGCCCCCTGCAGCACTCGTGCCTGGCGAGGGGGAACAGGCGCTTTCCCCATCCACCCTTCCCACCCCGCAGCGTGAGGGTGGTGGCCGAGAGCGGCGGCAGAGGCCATGCAGGTGATGTTACGCGCTGTCTGCTGAAGGCCGACAGCTCCTCGGGGCTGAGATCGCACGCATTTCTATTCTAAGGCACCTGATGACTAATAATGCCGACAAAAGGGTTTTCCTGAAGTTCCAAGAGCCCATGAGGGAGTGGGAGCTGGCTCAGGGCTGCTGCTCCCTGCCAGCACATCAGCAGCTCCTGGGCTCTCTCTGGAAAAAGCAAACCCCACCAAGATCCCCAAACGTCCAATGCCGACGTGGTGATGCCACCACGCCACGAGCCTCACACAGGCTTCCATCTGCCTGCAGCCCCACAGAGGCCCCACGCACTCGAGGCAGCAGTGCTCAGGACAGCAGCACTGTGCTGGGCGCGGAGCCCTGGCTCCCGGGGGTGCTCGTGGGTGCAAATCTGGGAGGTGACTCAGCCGCAACTGGGAATGGGAGTGACGGAAAAAACCCCACTGCCAAAACGCCAGGACACAAAGGGCTGCTGGAGCCGTGGCCAGGCAGGCTGCCAGCGCGCGGAGAAAAACCGCCTTGACGAAGCTGTGGGAACGAGCTGGAGAAGACGAGGGCCCCGTGACCGTGGGGGTGGCCGTTGTGGGGTGTCCCAGGCGCCCTCACCCCCAGCCCATGGGGACTGTGAGTTCAGCTCTGCAGTGGGACCAAACCCCACAGGCTGGCTGGAGGTGGGTCTGCTCCTAATTCCTGTCCCTGTGTGCCCACCCTGTCCCCACCCCACAGGGTGCCCTGATGGCGCAGCGCCCTGTCCCTCTATGCCAGGGCAGGGCCAGGGCTGCAGCACCCACCCCACACAGGGCATCCCACCAGTGCCACACCTGCACATCCTCCCACGTGGGGATCAGGTCCCTCGTGGGGAGGTGGGTGCAGCATGGACCCCTCCCAGGAGTGCCGCACCTGACCCCACCCAAGATGCCCCCATATGGACCCTCCCACGCCAGGGTCAGGTCCCGCAGGGGGATTCAGGCGCAGCCCCCTCCCCACCCAGCACAGCTCCCGCCGGGTCCATCCCCGCCTGCGGACCTCCACGCATCCCCCACGCACCTCCTTGTGCTCCCGCTCCGTCTTGAGGGCCACCACTTCGTGGGTGTGATGCTCGTGGGCGCGGCAGCGGGCGCAGACGCAGCACTGCTCGGTGCGGCAGAAGCCGTCGAAGGGCTGGAGGTGGTGGGGGCACAGCCCCTCCTCCAGCCGCCGCAGCGGGGCTACCAGGCGGTGGGTGCGGAAGGCGGGGGCCC
>VZZY01022536.1:107268-121333 GCA_013400335.1 Eurystomus gularis
TGGGGCTCTGCTGCCTCCCGGGGGGTCCTGACCCCCCCAGCACACGCCTCCCGGGACCTGCTCCTCACCCACCCGCCCCCCTGGGGGGGGTGGTCTCACCTCCGGGATCTGCTCCCTCCGCCAGGCATCTGGTCCCTCTCCCCAGCATCTGCTGCCTTCTGGGACATCTGCGCTCCCCCGGGGGCACCCTGCAAAGGATGTTCAGCCTCCCACCCAGGGTCTGTTACCTCCCTAAGGATGGGCTCCACTGGGATCTGGACCCTCCCCGGGGTCCTGCACTCCCCCCAAAACTCCTGTCCAGAAAAGCCGTTGCCAGCCCATTCCCATTTCCATTCCCCTCCCAGGGGGTCTGCTGACCCTTGCAAGCAGCACTTGCTCCCCGGGATCTGCTGACCCAGAAGCTATTGTCACCCCACTGCCCCCCCCAGGACCTGCTCCTCACCCTGGGGCCGCGTGGAGGGTCCTGAGCCCCCACCTAGTACAGAAGTGCAGGTGCTTTCCTGCCACCCCTCGTGTCCATGGACCCATGTCAGCCATTCCCATGGCCAAAAACGGCTGCAGTGTCCAGGTCCTGGCTCAGTCCCCGTCCTCTCCTCCTGGGCCCAGCAGAAGCTAGAAGGCAACATGCAGGGATGGGGAGACAACAAAGCACTTTCAGTATGAGGACCTGCCTGGTACACGTGGGATCTCCAGACACCTCCTGTGCCACCCTCCAACAGAATATTTTTCAGCTTGTATGAATTCCCAGGTCCACACTGGGAATCCAAAGGATGGGAGGTGTGGAGTGAAGGAGAAAGCACAAGACAAATGGCATCTGTCCTTGAAGAAGGGGGTTGATCCTTTCAAGCCTTTTGTATGAGACCAACTGGAAGCCGCTAACACCAAGACTAACTTGTAACCCCCAGGAACAAAGAGCTGTTTTCTCAGAGAGGGGTGAACAGCAGGAGACAAAACTTGATATGGGAGCAGGGGGTGGAGATCACCTTCATCTTTCAAAGAAACATCTCAAACACTCACAAGATGCAAAAACCCAGAAGCGAAAGTCTCTGAGCTCTGCCCTGAAATGAAACTGCTAACTGTGGCAGAGGGGCAGTCCTTAGTGAACAACAGACATAAAAGGGGAACGCAAGTGCCACTGGAGAGGACTTCTGAACAAGCACTCCTACAGACCAGAGCCACCTGTGCGCTGGGCCAGCGCTGGAACCCAGACTGGTGATCTCACGCTCGCTGCTCTTTTACCTTTTCCTACTAATTAATGGAAGGTATAAACCCCACATGCGTGGCAAACAATTAGCATTTCTGTTTCCCAATTATTTACTAATGAGCCTAGTTACGGAACAAAAGTCTTTGTTTACCCACAGACCTGTGTACACCTCATTCCAACTGAGAGAGTCAGTGAACCTGAGTCACCTCTCCCTCCTTGGCAGGACATGCCTTTTTCCCCCAAAGGAAACAAGCTGATGTGACTCATTCCCTGTGCATTCACCAGCACATCTCCAGCACCTTTGAACCTGGTGCCCAGTTTCACCCTGTTAGTCCTCACCAGCATCCCAGTGGGGATGGGGGGAGATGCAAGACCTGTGGAATCACCCTTGGAAAAGCTTCAATCAAAGCTTTGTATTTTCTTCCGTGCCAGATCAACCTCAGGGCAGAGCTGTAGGAAGCCAGGTTTCCTTATCGCACTGCTACTGTAAATAAAGCGCCTTCTAGTTTTGCCACCAGCTCGTCACTACAGGGGGCTGGTCCCTGCTGCACGGAGGGGCAGGATAGGGCCCTGAAGGGTGTGGGAGCAGGGGCACCCAGCTTACCCCCCCCCAGTGCTGCTTGATCCCGCAGCTCCCACCAGCACTGAGGTCAAACCAGTAAGAAAACAGCTTTATTGGGGAAAGCAGCTTCATACAAAGAGCAATGTGGCACCCCAAAAAGTTGCTCTGCCACATTTGAGAGTGGCAAGAGGGGACTGAGAGGGGCTTGGGGAGCAGGACCCACCAGCATGTGGGGCTGGGGGAGCACGGGGCTCCGTCCGCATTGTTCCACAGCACCCTGTGGCTGCAGCACCCTGCTCTGGGCTCCCCCTCACTCCAAATCTTCTCCTGGCTTGGCATGGATAGGAGGAAGAGGTAAAAACTAATTCTTTCACCCTCTCTCTCCCCCTCCCAAGCCCCGTCTGCAGGGACAGGCACCCAAACGCATCCCCACGCACAGCGACCGGGGGTCTTCAATCCCCACGGCGAGGGCACGGCCCTTCACACACCATCCTTTCCTCTGCCCTAACTGGTGTCAGCAGCGTGACATCTGCACATGCAAACCAGAGTGGGGTAAGTTTGCACATCTGTCCTCAGCTGCTCTTGTTAAAACCCTGCACCCCGCCTCGCCTTCGGGGTCCCCCTCGCACCGTGACAGCCCCAACAGCAGCTCAGCTACAGCACCAGTCTGGGGCTCGCCGGCCCGGCTAACGGAGCAACGCGTGGCTCCAGCTCAGGCTCTCTGGCACAGCGTCACCACTCGCCCCTCGCACAGCCAGAAGACAGGATAGAGGGGCTCAGTGAAGATGTTGTGGAAGGAGTGGATGAGTCTCGTCCTCTCCCCAAGGCCATAGAAGGAGAGGAGCCCCTTGTCATAATCCAGGCTGACCCCCAGGTTCTTATAGAGCCTCTCCCGGATTTTCTCTGCCTGGCCCTTGTGCCAGGCCAGGTAACAATCCTCCTGCACCTGCAGCCCCCACGAGCCTTCGTCCAGCCCGATGTTGAACTTGTAGCCCTGCTGCCGCTCTCGTGGGAGACCATGGTAGGTCACTCCCAGGATGATGGAGTGGCTGGAGATCTTCACCTCCCAGTAGTGGTGGCCATGGCTGTAGCCTTGCGTGCACAGCACCTGCCAAAGCTCGAAGCGGGGTCCCTGCTCCTGCCACCCGCAGACAGTGCTGGGGCTGTGCTTCACTTTCTGGTTACTTTTTGACAGCTCCAGGTACTTGTTGGCCGTCTTGGGATTGAAGGTCAAGTTGCGGTGGTCTGGAAAGAGCAATGGCATAGATGGGGCCAAAATGCTTCATCAGACCTTTACATCCTTGGCGTGAGCCCCCCACAATGGTGTTATGGTTTAAACTGTGTAGGGTTGCTCCCCAGATAGAAGCGAACAAGCCATAGCACGTTTGGAGGGGAAGGTGCGATACCTGCCTGCCCACCTGCCACAAGGAATGGAAACAGCCCAGAAATAGCTGGCGAGGCACCAAGACGCGACGCTTTGCGCAGTCTTTGCACAGCCCAGCTCCCAGCCAGCAATCACTGCTGGCTCCGTGGTCATTTTGGAAGAGATGTGCAAAAAAATATGAGCATGGGTAGGGAGAGGGGGAGAAAACCAGGCAGTAAGCAAGCAGATGTATTGCAGGGAGTTACTCTCTGCACGGGCTGTGACAACTCCTCTTGCCACGGGCAGTGGCACCTTCCTCCTGCAGCAACCCAGCCTGGCTGGCTCTGCTGGGCTCATGGCTGCTGCCCATAAATAACCTTTCTTTTTCCCCTATTAATAACCCTGAGAACATTTTGTGGGACCCGATGGAAGGAATCCTTACAGGTCCCAGGGGCACCAACTGCCTCCCTGGCAAGAACAACATGACCAACATGCCCTAAACATTATCCAGCCTTCTTCCCAACAGGCAAGAGATGAGAAAGGGAGCACTGAGGAAATCCCTAAGGAACTGGAGTGGAATGGGCCCAAGGAGGGAAGGCAACCCAAAGGACTGTGGCTGGGAGAGCTGGGGCCAGGTCCCTGCACAGAGAGCAGTGAGTGCAGGTGGGGCTCTGCAGACAGGGCTCTGGCCAGGTGCTGTGCCACGCTGGCTGCCACGACACATCCCTGTGGGCGCTTACTTGCCAGCTGCCAATGTTGCCAGACTGCCTGCCTGCCCACGGGAAAGCGCTGTGTCTAAATATGGGTTGTCGGGAACGGGCACGTCACTCCTGCCCGGGCCAGGATGGAGATGCGGCAAGATCCAGGGCAGTGACCAGCCTAGTGATGGGAACTGCCAGCCCCAGTTTCCATAGGAAAGTGTTTCCTGGTGCCACTAATCCCCCTAAGGAGCCCTTTTGTAGCCACACTGTCCCCCAGCCCATCCACCCCAGCCCTGCAACACCCTTCTCTGCGTTTAGGGAGAGGGACTGGGAAAGCCAGGGAAGGAGCCCCTGTCCTCACAGCCATGACTCCCCTCCTCCCCAGGAAGAGCCCAGCTTGGTGAAATCTCTTCCCACAGGACACCAGTGGGTACTGTCCCCACAGATCCCCACATGCTCCTCACCCTTCAGAAGCTCAGCTCGGAGCTGGCACTCAGGGAGATTGGCCACCACCTTCACTGCTGGCTCCTGAGGATGCACTGAGCCTGTGGAGGATGGGGACAGACATTTTGAGTGATGTTACCCAAAAACTTGTTCCTCCTAGGATAAGGAGAAAGTTCATCATATCTAAGCCTGGGAGTGGGCACATGTCACCATGGCTCAGCATTGCCAGGAAGGAGGGGACATAGGGAAGCCACCCAGCTCATCCCACCCCATCGATACCCATCTCTTGAACCATGGATGTGTGTCCCCATGCCAACACCCTGTGCCCAGCAGCTGTGTCCCCAGCACAGTGACACAGGCCAGGCTGTAGTTCAGGATGACTTGGAGCCCTTTGGAGTGGTTCTGTGAGCAGAAGGGTTACCTTGGCCAGCAGGATCAGGGGCTTTAGGGGCCACAGAGCCAGGTAGGTCCACCAGCAACAGCCTGGAGATGTTGGTGAGGGTCTCATTGATGGGCTTGACCACACTGGCCACATCAAACTCCATGGGAAGCTGTGCCTCCAGGCTCTCTGGAGGTTGGAGCAGGGGGAATGCCTGTGGACAGATGCACACAGATCCATACACCAGCCTGGGGAGGATCAGCAGCTCCAAATCCCATCCGCACATGCCATGGCTCCCCAGTGGGTGACAGGGGCATCCACAAAACATCCGCAGTTAGCCATGGCTGGTGCAGGGGGCCAGGGGCCAGTCGCAGAGGGAGTGAGAGGCTGTGGGCAGCACCACCTGCTCTGAGCCAGCACTGTCCCCCCCAGCTTTTCAAGGACGCCCCCAATAGCAGCTCTTCCCTGAAGCCCCAACACATCCCTGAGCTGGGCTGAGGATGCATCCCCCTGGGGACGGGGTCATCCAGGTCTCTGCTCTCAATGAAAGGGCACGGAGAGGGACGGACACTGCACCAGAATGGTACCTGGAGAAAGGTCCTGTGGTCGAGGCAGGCCAGCAGGTGCTGAGCCCTCTCCCTGTGCTGGCCAAGGACATCCAAGTGATCCTTCAGGAGGCTCCAGTGCTCTTCCACACGCCCCAGCGCCGCTGCCTGCTCTTGCTCGATCCTGGCCACCGTCTGACGCTGGAAACCCTCCAGGGCTTTCCTCAGGAGGGTGAATTTGTTCAGAATTACCGACATGACCCTCTCAGAGGAGTCCTGGATGGGGAAGAGCCATGACAGTCAGCACACTCTCACTCACGCACCCAGCATGGAGGCGGTCGCGGCGTTACCTTGATGCTGTGTGTTTGCTCCTCCAGCTCCTGCATTGCCCGCTCGATCTTTTCTGATTCCTTCTGGGCTTTTTCCAGGGACTCTTTCAAAAGGGCCTGCAAAGGGAGGCACCAAGTCCCGCGGTGCTGCCCACATGGCTCCTGGGAGCCCTCTCAGGGCTGCAGGACAGGGCTTGCAGGGAAGGAGAAGCCTTGGGAAGGGGAGAGACTGCATCCAGAGCCACTGAGAAGGCAAACTCTGTGCTGTCTCCAGCCTTTTTTTTGGCTGTTTCCTCTAGATCAGGGGGTCACAAACCTATCAGCACTAGTGTGGCCAGCAGGACTAGGGCAGGGATCATCCCCCTGTGCTCAGCATTGGCCACATCTCAAATACTGGGTTTGGTTTTGGGCCCCTCACTCCAAGAAGGACATTGAGGGGCTGGAGTATGTCCAGAGAAGAGCAACAAAGTTGGAGGTCTAAAGCACAAGTCTTGTGCAGGGTGGCTGAGGGACCTGGGGGTGCTGAGCCTGGAGAAAAGGAGGCTCAGGGGAGACCTTCTCACTCTCGACAATTCCTTGAAAGGAGGCTGGAGCCAGGTGGGGTCAGGCTCTTTTCCCAAGGAACAAGTGATAGGATAAGAGGAAACAGCCTGAGCTTCTGTGAATCCCCCTGCTCACCCACCCCACCCATCACACCAGTCCTGGCATCCATCATCCCCACCTGCTTTTTGGAGTGCTCCTCCTCGAAGAGCACCCGCCGGTGCTGCTGGCACTGCTGGATGGTGCAGATGCAGCAGATGCAGTGCCGGTCGTCCTGGCAGTACAGCTCCAGTGGGCGCCCGTGCTGCGGGCACAGCTCGCCGGGAGCCACCTCACACCTCTCTGTGCCCGAGACCCGCGCTTCGCCATCCCGCGCCAGCTCCACCACACTGCACAGGGTGACGTTCTTCTCCAGCTCCGGGCGCTGCTTGAAGCCCCTGCGGCAGTCAGGGCACGTGTAGCCCTTCTCAGCCCCGGCGGGCACCTGCTCTTGCTTGTGCCAGTGGTCACTGATGCAGCGTTTGCAGAAGTTGTGCCCACAGGGCAAGGTCACGGGCAGCCTGAAGAGCTCCAGGCAGATGGAGCACACTAGCTTCTCCTCCAGCTTCTGCAAGGCAGGCGATGTCATCCTGCCTGTGCCGGGGATCAGGGCGATAGGGGAAAGAAGTAAAGGAAATAGAACTCAGCTGTGCAGAGGAGGAAGAGACGGTGACGCTGAGCCCAGAGGCGGGTCAGGGCTTCGTGCCAGTCATGCTCTTAAAGGGACACCCAGTGGGTGCCCGCTCGGCCACGCTGGCTGTGCCACATGCTGAGGAGACAACAGGAGGGTTGGAGCTGCTCTCCCCGGGACAGGGAGGGCTGCAAAGCACACCGGGAGGCCCCGGAGAGGATGAAACACTGCAGTGACAGCACAGGGAAACACAGGCAAGAGGCTGACCAGGTTCAGAGCGAGGTGTGGTTCCATGAACACGTTTGCACAGGTACAGAAGATGTAGTCACTCCTTTTTTGCCCTTTGAGGGAACTCAAACGGCATCCTCATCTCTGCCAGGGCTGGGTCCCTGAGCAGAGTGTGGCAGAGACCTCAGCACAGTGCTCCTGGCATTTGCCAGTCTGGGAACCAGCAGAGAGGGGCACTCGCGGCTGCTGCAGCCAGCTTAAACCTCTCTCTGCAGTGACAAGGGCTATGCCTCATGCCAGCAGCCAGCCAGTGCCACATTCTGCCCTTGCATCTTTCCACATTAAAATTACAGCTCCTGCTGCTGGCCCAAGACCCCCCTGTTCTTTTTCCTACTAAGTTCCTTGCAACACCCGTGCACATCAGTTCTCCAAAACACAAGAGATGCTGCTCAGGCAACCAGTCCCTGCTCAGGTGGAGTCCTCTGCCCAGAGGCAACGGTGATGCCCACATACCACCTACCTTCATCTTGTCTTCATACAGTTCAGTTTCAGGAGAAAAAGCTCCCAACCTTCCAGCCCAAACCTTATCTCCTCACCCTCACAGACACACTATCACTCGCGTACATGCTCCCAGGCAGCAGAACGCTGGCAGGACAGCCCCGGTTTACAACAGTTTTGTAGCTTCCCCCCACAGGCAGCTTCGCTTCCAGCCGTGCAGGTGAGGGTGAGCAGGGACAAGCGTGTGCTGCACCCCAGGGTGCTCACCAGTGAGCTGCTGAGGAGTCAGAGCAGTTTCTGTATCACAGGCAGGCTCAGAGCCACCCCCCAGAGCACCCCTGGGCTCAGGAGGTGACTTGGGATCTGTCGCAACTCCCTGCATGTCCCTAAACATTTCTTTGGGCTGAATCTGCAAATTCTGACCAAATATTTAAAGCTCTGAGAGGGGCATAACATGGTTTATGTGTCTGGCTGGAACCACAGGACACCTGCACTTCCACTGTGGTCACCTCACCAGCTAATTCACCTCAGCTTAAACCAGAACCCTTTGGGGCAGGAGAGTTCAGGGAGCTCCGGCAGCAACAGGGGTGTTTCAGCACAACCTCAGCTGTTTGCCCAAGGATATTTCCTGAGGAAGGGAGGAACCTCAGAAAATCTTACCGGGAACAGGTGGCTGCAACAGTAAGAGCATGTTGGTATTTGGGGGTTTAAACATTCGAGCAGGAGATGCACAAAGAGCCCTGAAGAGTCTCTCCACAGCTGGGTACACGACCGGCAGCAGCAGTGCCAGAGCCCTACCACACACCCGCCCCTACACACACCAGGTACGTGCTGTCTGGGAGTGAGGAGAAGGAGGGTCCATGTGCGTGGGTAGCTGCTGGGAGAAGCCAGCTCCGCAAACGCTGACCTTACGCATGTTTACCACCTGCATAGCCACACATCTTCCTGCCCTGCAACATCCAAGAGGGAAAAGTGACCCCGGGCAGGGGAAGGGCTGCCCCTCTCCCCTGCGCCCCACTGAGCTCACCAGCTCTGCACCAGCTGGCTGGGATGCCAAGCTCTTCCCAATGAAGACAGCTCTACCAGCATCACTCAGTGTCTATTTAATCAGACTCATCTCTAAGAGGACTCCACAAATGAAAGCTGACATAGTCCCGAACCACAGTGCTCAACAAGGAAGAAATCCAGGCTGGCCTGGCTCTGTTTGCTCCAAAACCAGAACTGTGACCGTCTCTGGGGGACTCTTCCCTGCTGCCCTTACTGATCAGCTCTGCTACAGAACCAGTCGCAAGATTTCAGCCTGGCCATGGATTTGAGTTCACCTATCAATGTCCTCTTTAAGTAGCCCTCTGACCACTGAGCCGCCAGCACTGCGGGCCCGTGGCCCTCAGCTGCACACTTCCCAGCACTGCCAGTGCAGGGGAACTGGGAGCCGAGGGGCTGAGACTTCGTGTTTCTCTCCAGGGGTGCAGGCAGGTCCCAGCGCAGGGAAGCCGGCAGCCCCATTTGCCTGGCCAGTGTCCCGGCGTACACCAGAGCACCTCGAGGGGAGGCCGGGTCCCTAGTAAATGCCGTAGGTGGGCTCCTTGGTGTCTCGGTATCTGTCCAGGTACCTCAGAGGCTGTTGACGTGGAAACTTTACTTGTGGAGGATGGTAAACAGGCGGCCGCACAAACTCAAACACAGGCTCTCTCATATCTGTAACGGGGCGATGCAGAACATTAGCAACACGGCTCAGAGCCAAAGCCCACGCCCTCCCCTTCACCAGCAAGGGCCCCCACGGACACACGAGACCAGGGCTGGTGAGATATGCCCTGGTGAAGGCTCTCTTGGTATTATTTTAAGATGCTCCTTTGAAATGGCTGTTTAAAGGTTGTTTCCTCAGACTGCTACTAGTTTGGTGGAGGATGGCTCAGTAACTATCCAGTCTGTGATGTAACAGAGCCTAGACAACACAACCACCCCACACAACGTGCCAGGCTTGTGGAAGAGTGGCTGGAAAGCTGTCTGGTGGAAAAGGCCTTGGGGCTATTGGTCAACAGCTGGCTGAAGAAGAGCCAGCCTGTGCCCAGATAGCCAAGAAGGCCACCAGCATCCTGACTTGTATCAGCACTAGTGTGGCCAGCAAGACCAGGGCAGGGATCATCCCCCTGTGCTCAGCACTGGGGAGGCTGCACCTCAAATACTAGATTCTGTTTTGGGCCTCTCACTCTTAAGAAGGACATTGAGCAGCTGAGGCACGTCCTGAGAAAGGCAACAAAGCTGGGGAAGGGTCTAGAGCACAAGTCTTGTGAGGAGCGGCTGAGGGACCTGGGGTTATTGAGCCTGGAGAAAAGGAGGCTCTGGGGAGACCTTCTCGCTCTCAACAACTCCCTGAAAGGAGGCTGGAGCCAGGTGGGGTTGGGCTCTTCTCCCAAGGAACAAGTGACAGGACAAAAGGAAATGGCCTCAAGTTGCACCAGGGGAGGTTTAGGTTGGACATCAGGAAAAAAATGTCTTCCCTGAAAGAGCTGTCAGGCCCTGGCCCAGGCCAGGAGAGGTTTAACAGCCATGTAGATGTGCTGCTGAGGGATGTGGTTTAGTGGTGACCTGGCAGTGCTGGGTTAATGGTTGGACTCAATGATCTTAAAGGTCCCTTCCAATCTAAACGATTCTATGATTCTATAATTCCAGACAAGTGCCAGGACCAAGCAAGAGCCTACAGCCACAGCTCACCCACTGACTCTGTGTTACCCGCAGGGCCATGTCCTGTCCCACAAAAGGGCCCCCTCCAGCACCCCTGCAAGCTGCATTTCTTACTGAGAAGCTGATGGAAGACCCTAGTAACGGAGCTGTCCCACTGACACTGGAAAAACGCCAGCCCTGCCGGGGTCATTGCATCCTCGTGCTTTCTGTAGAAGTCAAAAGTGCTAAAGGTTCGCATCTTGAGGCTGTGGCTGGAAACAAAGACACAAACACAGAACTGAGGTGAACCTCTTTTCCTGCAACACCCCGGTAGGTAACTACTTCACCACATCACCCCAGAGTCTATAAAACAGAGATGGAAAAGGAAGTCACCAAAAGAAAATCTCCCAGTTTCTCCAGCTTTGCACCTTTCTGCCCCAGGCAGGGCAAACCACTTTCTTAACAGCCTGTTTTAAAGCAACAGGACTCCGCAGTGCCCGCGGGGCTGGGATTGTGGCTTCAGGTGACACACAAACTCAAAGCAGCCCCAATTAACTCTGCAGATTAAAAGGAACCGCTGTCCTACAGCAGTAACAAGCACATAATCATAACAAGCAGTAACAGTCAAGTGAGTGTGAAACTGCCCAGTGGAAGCCTGAATTACCATGGCATCGGCCGGACGTCCTTGCTGAAATCTATGGGGCAGTCTTGCTTGAAGAGGAGGAAGATGAAGCGATGGTAGCCAGTCCCCATGGCAGGGAAGGGGGGCAAGTAATGGCAGATCTCCTCACCCGACCGGATGTCATTGCCTGGGATGTTTGTCCTGAACACAAAGAAGTTTACTTTGCTATATCCATTAATTTCCCTCCACTAGCACCAGCAGATCCATCCAGGATTGCAAATCACCCTGTGCTACGTTTTGATATGTCTTACGCTCTGTTTGGCAAATCAACAGGTATCAGAGGCTGCTTTCAGTGGAGGAAAAATCACACACAGTGACTTGAATGCCAAACAGCAGCAACACCTGGAACCAGTGCACCTTTAGCAGGACCCAGAACACGGGGGTAAAGAAGCTGTGGAGGAGCTTCTGGAGGCAGGAGCACCAGAGAAAGCCACAGAACTGCCTCAGAGAATGCTTATTCCTGAACTCTGCTGGAGGAGTTTCTGTCAGCTGCACCTTGGCTTTCCCTGAGCTAAGCAGCACGCAGCTCCAGTGTACTCACACCAGCCAGTGGAGGTACTCCGAGTCCGTGTCTCTTAAATGTCCATCTGTAAACGCACACAACAGAGAAAGGTGACTTAGGGAAACACTGGTGTTTGCATCAAGCCCCAAGTGAGAACATTTAGACCTGCTTTGAACAGAGGGGGGCAGCTCAAGAGCTCCCAGAATTCCTTCCCTAGCAGAAAAGTAACTCATTCTTATAGGATCGAGATTAAAACGAGAAGCAAAGAACTCTACAGATGTAATTCCAAGATTAAAAGGACTTCTTGGCCAGCTGCTTCACTTCACACTGCCTTGGTTTCTCAGGGCAAACAGCATCAGCTCACCTACCTCCCAGGCAGGCTGCCAAGGGAGAGAGGAGTTGGGGGATAAACAGAACATGAGAGTCAGGGAATTATTTCCTCTACACTGTGACACAGATGCTGCTGTGTCACAGCCTTTTCTTTCCACTGCTAGAGATCTGGGGAGGCTACAATCTTTCCTGCATATGTAATATGTCCCTACTTAGCAGATACCACATCACCTCTGGCTGTGCAGCCAAAAGAAACAGGAGCTAACCAAAAGCAGGGTGAAACAACCCACTTTAAACATGTTTTGTTAAAGAACCCGCTACTTACCTGGATTTGTGAGCAACAAAGTCCAGAGGGAGCCTTTATCTGCCTCATATGACACTGCAGGGGGATGAGAAGCCTAAAAGAGCAACATAAGGAGAATATAAATCGTTCAAACAACAGGTTCCATTCAGACCACATCATGATTTCCAAGGTAAAGAACATGAACTTCTCACGGGCATGGCCAGGATGCAACACAGACTGGGCACAGCCACACCACCGAGGAACCCAGCTCCACCTGGAGAGCCCCCACAGCACATTAATGTTTGTTAAAACACCAGCCTGCTGATAGACAACGATCCTATTGCAAAGCTCTGTCCTTATCATGTCCAAAAAACATACTTCCTTTAACACAGAGGAATCTCCTTGTGAAAGAAATCCCCCAGAATGAACAATGCCTGTTGGAAGCATTTAACAGAAACACAAGCTTCCGATGGGGTCGAGGTTGTTCCCAGCTCCTCTCACATACCTCTGATGGAGTCACTATGTTCCCATAGTAAACTGGCACGAGGTGCTCGTCTTCTTGGCTGTACTCCACGCTCAAGGTAACCCAGGGGGTAAATGTGGCCCCCTTGAACAAGTCACGAAATATCCCGCAGTGCTCCGCCACACGCTGCTTGTGGAACGGGCCGCTGGTCTTCTCCCACTCAGCTCTGACTTCGTCAAGGGGAATCAGCACTGCAAAGAGAGAGAAATGCTGCAGGAGGCAGCTGGGGGCCCAGAGCAGCTGGGGCAGGGAGGGAGCTGTCAGGGCACAGACCAGTCCGGAGTCGCGCTGCTCTTTCCATCTCAGCATTCCGGCGGTTCTCCCTCAGGATCTTTTTTCTTTCCTTGATTTCCTTCACCCACAGTAGCCTACCACGTGGAAGGCTGATGTCGGTCTTTGGCTCTTCAGAGAGAGGTGAAAAAATTATGTGAAAAATGTGAATACCCAAGATACCCAAACGTAAGTCCCCTGCAAAATGTCAGAGAGCGTGTGAAAGAGACATCAAGACATCAGAGATTTGATTCTACCACCTCTGCCTTCCCTCTGCACCTTCACGTTTCTGCTCCCGCCTCCTTCCTTCCCCAACTCATTGCATTCCCAGGCCCCCAGGTTTGCCAGCTGGTGAGCAGGTCTGGTCTTTTTGTTATTTGCTGCAGGTCTAACGCTCTGGGTCCTGGTCTTTCTCTAATACTACTGGGTTTTCAAGCAATCACCTCTTTACTCTGCTTGACAACTTTTGGCAGATCCCAGCCAGCCTCCCTTCTTACAGAAAACTGTTATCCATTTCCCCTGAAGACATTTCATAGAATCACAAAATGGTTTGGGTGGGAAGGGACCTTTAAAGGTCATCTGGTCCATGCCCCCACTGCAGGGAGCAGGGACATCTGCAAGTAGAGCAGGTTGCTCAGAGCCCCGGGCAACCTCACCTGGAATCCTTCCAGGGATGGGGCAGCGACCACCTCTCTGGGCAGCCTGGGCCAGGCTCTCACCACCCTCAGCATAAAACATTTCTTCCTTAGAGCTAGCCCAAATCTCCTTTCTTTTAGTTTAAAATTTGTGCTCTGCAAAATTCTACATCGTTAAAGGGCCAACCTCGTGCCAAAGCACTTCACAGCTCTTTACAGGGCACGTTTTGGGGCAAACCCGTGGCCCCAACAACACCTTCCCTGACCTTCAGCAGCAAAACCCCGTGCGGTGCAGCTCCTTCCACGAGTACCTGGCTGGGGGCTGGTGTGCTGCTGGTACGTCTTCCACCAGCAGGGCTTTCTGCTCTCCTTTTCCGCCAGCCTGAAGTAACGACCGAAACTACGGTATTTTTCCAGTGCTTCCAAGTTGCTGACGTCAATATCCTCGTTGGGCATCGGCCCCAGCGGCGCTGCCCGCTTCCAAAGTGCAGCTGGAAGCGGAGAGAGTTCCTGTTTTACCCCGAGCGCAAAAACCGAGGCCGAGAGAGCCCGGGGCCGGGAAGAGCCGGGGCGGGGGAAGAGCCGGAGCGCGGCCCCGGGCCGGTGCCGCTCCCCCCCGCCTCCTCCAGCCGGCCCCGGCACCCGAGGGCTCTGTTCCCGCTCCCCGGCCCACTCCATATGGCTCCCACCGCCCACTCGCGGGGAACCGGCGC
>VZZY01022536.1:121366-144747 GCA_013400335.1 Eurystomus gularis
GCAGCGCGCCGCTCTCAGCAAGGGGCCCGCCATGGTGCGCGCCGCGCTCAGGGGAAGGCCCCGTTTCCATGGCGACAGGGGCTGCGCCGCGCAGGGCCGGCGTGGAAGGACCCGCGCCCGGGCTACGGGGCTGTCTAGCGCGGCGCCTGACTGAAAGCCCCGCGTTGCCATGACAACGGGGCTGTTTGGCAAAGTGCCTGACTGGCACTGTCCCCACAGCTCCAGCGAGGGGCTCCCCCCCCCTCGCCATCTCCGCCCTTGCTCTGCTGGGCCCAGGGCAGAACCCTATGAAGGAAGCTGAATGGCCCTGCCGTCACCCCGGGACAGCAGGGCGGGAAGTGAAGCCTAGTGCTAGAGCCAAGTTTCTTCAGAAAAAGGCCCAAAAAGGAGCAGCTGGAGGTGCTGGGGAGCTGTGGAACATCCTCGGGGTGCTGGTGAACCTCAGCACAGCCGGGACAGCTCTGCTCTGTGCCCGGCCTTGCAGCTCGGCCCAACCTCTGTCTGTCCAGAAAGCCGCAGCTGGCACAGTCCTGCCCAGGAACCAGCACGATGGCTGCCTGAATCCATCCCAACACGGACACTGGCCTCCCAAGCAGTGGAGGCCACACAAACTGGGGCTTCACAGACCGTGGCGATGGATTCCACACTCATAACACTCCCAGACTGCTTCTACAGAGAACAGTTCCACAGCTGAGAACTGGGGTTATTTATTTATAACACGGGGATGCTGCCTCCTCAGTGTGATAGAGATGACTTGTATGGTGCTTTCTTCAGGCTCTCCAGGAAGAGCTGCTCATCCTCTAAAAAAACTCCAATCCTAAGAAGATAGGGATGGATGGGATGGAGATCAGAGAGTGCCTGGCAGGCCTTATCCAGCAGCTCCCTGTCCCTTGCCAGCTACTCCTCCTTGGGAGGAAACCCTCACATTACCTGCCCTATCCTGGACACTATCTCACATCTTCCCAAGGGATGGGAGAGATCTGTCCCTGCTGAGTTCCTCCTGTGTGCCGGTTTGGGGTGTGGAGCAACACCCCCAGGGACTCCAGCAATGTCCTCACCCATCCACCTGGGGCTGCTCGCTGACATCCGGCTGAAGATGAGCCCAGCCTGTGCCCAGGTGGCCAGCTGGGAATCTCTGGCAGATTTAACAGAACTTTTGTCTGGAAATAAGACAGGGAAAGATTAGGATGATGAACACAGGCATCATTCCTGGCCTAGGCACTCCAAAGGGGAATCTGCTGTCTCCCCACAGGCCACAGAGGCTTTTAATCAGAGATGAACTTCACTACACCTCCCCAAGCTGATGTGCCACCTATTCAATGACCTCTGACTGTGGGAAACCCTGCTCTGCTCCCTGCTTCACCCCTCCTACAACTGGAGCCCCTTGGAGACAGTAAATTGCTGCCCTTTCAGCTAAAAAGAAGGTTCATTTTACAATCATATTCCAGGAGGTCTCCAAGCACATCATCAATGGAGCCTGAAACGAGACAAATTGAAGCTGTTGAGGCAGGTGAGCTCACCAAGCCCATGTAGGAAAGCTCCCAATTTCAAAATGGCTTGATCTTCAGAAATCCCTCAAGAATAACATTTTGGTCTCAAGCATCATCAGTGTAAGGTCTTCCTTGCTGGTCTAGAGAGAACTGCCAGGACATTTTTTTGGTGGAGAACAGATTCAGCTTCACTTAGTCAGAAATGGGCTGTCTTTATCAAAATGCTTTCCAGTCAGTCACTGGCCACAAGCAGCGCTTAATTTGTGAGCTCTCACCTCACAGTATCTCAGAGTCCCTGGGCAATCCCAAAAGGGGGTTGCAAGAGGCTTCTCAGCAAGCAGTTAGGGATTAGGCGAGGGGAAGAACTGAAATAAATGCATTTGTTGTCCTCCAAATTTGGGAAAATGCCCAAGAAAGGAAGGTAGGACTCCAATAAACAAATCCACTAGATGCAGGAGGCAGGTGAATCTCTCTGGGTCAGGAACGACACCACACACTCAACTGTAGCTTTTGGACAAGGATCACAAGACATTTTGTTTTCAGGCCTGCCACCTGATCCCAGCATCCCCCCTCCTCTGTCCCATGTGTTCCCAGCACCCGCAGACAGTGAATTTGACCTGGAACCTGGTGGATGAATTAGTGACTGTTGCTCCAAAGGAGCGAGATTTGGCAAATCCACCCTCAGCACCTCTGCAGCAAGGGGAGCTGGCACTGCTGGGAATAGCTGACTGGAAACATGGCAAGTTCAGGTGAAAAAAAACAAAGCTCACACTTAGCAAAGCTGGGGGCAGGACAAGACCAGCCCTGCTCTTGCCTTGTTTGCTTGTACTTGACTTGTTCCTTCCAGAAAATCCCTGGGGAAGCGTCTGCCTCAGAGATTTTCTAATCTGCAGATGCAGATCCAGCTAACAGTGGCTTTCACCAAGCGTGCTGCCAGTCCATGTGGGCACGTGCACTCCTCTTAAAGTCACCTAAAAGTTGCATTTTTAAGAGTCCATCATTCAAATCAGACTGGAAACCAAGGTCACAAACCACTTGTTTCAGTTCTCTTCAAGGAGAATGCTGTAGCTCGTTACTTGACACTGAAATCACTCCTGAGTGGAAGAGGCTCAACTCTTGTAGAAATGGTACTACCACATTTTGTCAAAAGATGGACCCGTCCTAACAAGGGCACTGGGCCACGTGACAAGGTTTAAAATGCTGTTTGTTGACCACGAGACACAAGTCACCCCAGGTTGTGGCGTTCAGGTATTACAACCAACAGCAGCAAGATGAAGAAAGCCTACAAGATCCTCCCAAAGATCCAGGAAGCCCAGCAGTTGCCATCACATCCCCACCCACCCCAAACAACCTAAGAGAAGCAATTCTAAAGATACAGCTTCTAGAAAGCTTTTGCTGCCAAACGCTCTGGCCACATCTTTGCTGTTGGTACCGTCAGCTCTTGCTGGCCTTTGAGCCACGCTAACCCTGAGCACTGTGCCACAGGCAGCTCTGCGCTCCGCTGGGTGCATTTCTCCTGGGGTTGTGCATGGCAGCAAGAAGAGCTGAGGGACAGGGCATGCTGCCCAAGAACACTGCACAGCCAGAAAGGCCAGGCCAGAAATGAGAAACAAAATCCAACTAATTTAAGGTCTTTTGGATAGTTCATTCTGCTTCACCCCTTACTTTCAGTGAGATTCACTGAAGGCAACGCATCTGAAAACACATTTTAATTGATGAAATCTGCACATACAGTCAGCTCGCATGTTCTCATTAAAGTCTTTTAGAGCTGCTCCTCCAACACCCCTCCCCAGGTCAGCAACTGCTCTACTCAAACGCAAGGCAAAGCCCTTGGCCTCCTTTGGGACCCTGAACAGCAGCAGTTCCATTTAACCTGAAAGACTCAACAGCCACAAGGCAAGTTTGATTCTTTTATTTAAAATTAAACATTTCTTTCTGTTCAGCTCCTGCACACGGAGACAAACATTGTGTCTGATCATTGTTAGTGCCCAGAGAAATGCATCCATGAAAATGGATCCAAAATTCAAGACTAGCAGATATCAAAGCTGTCAGAGAACCAGCTTCTCAGATGTTGCCTCAAAACTGCAGGACTTGGGTTTATGCTGAAGCTTTTAACCATTGTAAGCTCAAAGTTGGTCTTATCTGTTGTGGAGAGATGTTTTATTGTTACTGGACAGTTATTGGTGTTGAAAAAGAGCCCTGATTTTGCTTAGTGGTGGTTGTACTGATTTCACTGAGCAGCAGGAGGTTCTGTTTAAAGCTCAATCTTTGCCCCGTTCAATCCAGGCAGCACTGTGCAAGTCCCAGGTTAATATATAAACAAAACTAAGCACATCAGAGAAAGCTCCTTGGAAATGCAGGGGTAGGAAAAAAAAAAATCTGGACACTTTGCTTGGGATTGCTGTTTTCTTAAATGCTTTGAAAAACCAGAAGAACATCCCAGAACAATCTGATGACCCAAGGACCTCCATCAATTGATTTCTGCCCTCAAATACTGGCTTCCTCATTCCAGGTCAAATCTGCAGTTTCCATCACTACAGGTGTTTTGTCACATCAAATCATCATTAACATTTGTAAAGTGCTTTGAGATAGTGCTACAAGAAGACGAGTTAAAAGAAGGGCAGAACATCTATTCTCAGCACCCAGCTGATTACTACTACTTTCTTCCTCAGAGCAGCATGACTCTGTTCTCCTTGACACTCTATTCTCCTTTGACTTCCTACGAACAAAAAGAAGGTGCCGTGTTGGAGACGGCAAAGGGAGTTTCTGCAGGGCAGTGAGAGAAGGATGTGTTGAAAACCATGGAAGATGTCTGCAGGAAAAATCCAGAGAAGGCTGGAGGCTGAATTCTCAGCTACATCAGGAAAGTAGCGTCACATGCAGATTCATGTGCACAGAACTATGCAGAAGGCTTTAGACAGCATAAAGAATTACCAAACAAAGAGGTGGTGCTAATCTTAAAAGAAAAAAAAAACACAATCAAGGCATTGATGCTTTTTGGGGGAGGACATCACTGCTCATCAGAAGCTATTGCCTGAGGCTGTGAACGTAGGGAGATCCTGTGACAATTCCAGTTGACAGTAACTTCTCTCTAGTCCACAGCTTCACAAAAGCAATCCTTGCATGAATCCATAAAGCTTTCCCAGATTTTTAAAAGGTTAGTTTTACTATTATAATTGCACTTTAAAACCAGACATAAATTCCTACACACTCTCCCCAAACACCTCCTCAATTTATCAGAGTAGAAAGAAAGGCTAAGATTATTCACTGTCCTACAGCTACTAGGATTGGAAAGGTTCAATTTCAGTGCCTGAAGAAAGGAGCAAACCCCCAGTTTTCAGGCCAGGAAAAGTGTGCATTTTAAAAAAAAATCAGCAGCCTTCACAGCTTGGATTGCATCGGCTTCAGGTGTTTGTGGAAAGACTCGTGAACCTGTAAGAGGACAAGACAGTGGTTACAACAAGGTCAAGCCTGAGCTTTAGAACAGTTTTAGCTCTTTCCATCTTGCCGTGTTCTTATACTAAGGAAATTTGAATCAGAGCCACTTTAGGGATTGAAAAACAGCCAGCTAAGTCCTCTGTTTGAATGTCCACGTGACAGAGGAGAGTATGAGCTAAAGCAAAGAGCTTCCCCACTACCTTTCTTGGAAGGAGAAAGAATGCAAGATATCTTGTCTCCACCCAGATGATTCTTTGGCATTTGAATTCAAAGAAAACTGCAGAGGTCTCCAAATGGGACCGTAATGAAGCTCCTGAGCCCCATGAACTTCAGAAGCACAAAAAATTAAGCAAGTTCTGGTGGGCTTTAACCACAATTGAGGGCTCTGTCAGCCCATTGTAGGAGATAGTTCGTTAAAGGCAGTAAAGGCCACCGAGACAGGACTGAGGTCTGCTTCAGCCAATGGAAGAGGGACATGGACTGTTCTCAGCTCAGTTTTTTATTAGCTTAGCTGTAGCTACAGCCTTAGGTCAGATCTGTGATGCCTGACACTGAAGTACCACACAAGAGCAATTTGTCTTCTTCTCCAGTCACTACGGCCACCTGAAGGTGCCAAAAGATTTGCCAGAAAGCAGGGAAGGCTTTCACAGCTCCAGGCACTAGGCAGAATTGACAGCAAGTGATAATTTCTTTTTAATTAAATGAGATTATTCAATGGTTTCTCTAGAGAGAGTATGATTTCCTCCCTCAAAAGTTTCTCCTCCTGAGAAACTCAAAAGTATCCTGCAGGGATGCACTGTGAAGAACACATGGGAGAATAACTGACAGAAGCGTGCTGAAAACAGCAGAAGTAGGTTTCTAGTTTTGGTCCATCACCACTAGTGGTTTTCCTCCCCCCTTCACCAATTACATGCTGAGATCCTTGGAACAAAATTTAAAAAAAACTAAATAGGGTTATTTCTCTGGATACCTTTGACTTAAGGACGAAGAAATAAAGCTTCTTTACCTCTGTTTTGTTGAGTGGGGACTTCTTTGCCCACTCAAACAAGTTCTCGTAGACATTGCCATCATACCGGCCAAGCACAGATCCAAGATGAAGGTCATGAAAGTCAAAGGAGTCTACCAGCGCTACTGCATTGGGACGAATTATAGCCAAGAGCTCCTTCACACGCTGGTTCACTTGTGTAACCTGGGTGTCAGTCAGAATGCCCGCCTTGAAGGGATTTAAAAAAAAAAGAGATCATCAGGAGAGTACTCGAGTGGCAAAAACCTTCCCCTGTGGTTAAACATAGATCAGCCATCCCCACACAAACACAGCAGTTCATATAAAACTAGCTGGTTTTTTTCTTAAGTGCTAAAAAAAAAAAAAGAACTTGGCAATTTGCCAGCACACAAACAAAGGAGATACCCAGCATAGCCCACCACACTGCCTAGCTCTGCAGTCTGTGATGGGAGACTCATTCCTTAGAATGCCTGCACGTTAACTTCAGGAAAAGGTTTTCTTGAAGCAAGCGTGTATGTGTATATTAAATTCTTCCCATTTTCACGGAACTTTCTGGTAAGCAGCAGAGGAAAATGGGGATACAAAACAGACCACATCTGTGTGGAGGCAGAAGAAAAAACTGCTGCATAAATACACTCTCAAACTGAAAGAATGAAGAGAAATAATGCCTGACAATTTAAACCCCTTCACTGAGGGATGGGTTAAGATCTGGGTACAATATCCCCCTTTTGTGCACTGATTTACAAATGTACACAGTTTTCAAAGCATGCCTAACTGACCTCTCCTTTATTAACTCTATTTTTTTAACATACAACACCTGGAAACATGACCACTGGAAAACATTTAAGCTGCCCTAGACAGATGCCATGTTACCGCTTATCATCAAGGTCTGCTTCTGGCAGATCACAAGAAGCTTTCCTGCCCTGCTCTGCTCACAGCCTTCTAGAAATAATAGACAAGACCTTACACCTCAGCATTTGCACAACTTGGCATTAAAAGTATCATTGCAAACAGTGACTCTGGCTCTAGGGATTGAAAGCATTGGAGAAAGACACCGACCTGCAAGAAATCCCCTGTGTTCTTACTGATGCCATACAGCGCGTACAGGAGACACAGCTCGGTCAGGACAGCACGGACAGCTGCGTTACTGACCTCAGACAGCTTTGCTGTGAAAAGCTTCACTGTCACGTAGTGACAGTGGGCCTAAAAAAAAAAAAAAGAAACAAACCCACAAAAGGGAGATTAACCAGGTGCCTAAAGAGATGAGAAGCTCTTAGAGCACATTTCTTTATCAGGCACATCACTGACCTCAGATGCTCGCACAAGATCAACAGAAGTTCTGTTCCAGGCATCCTCCTTGCTCTTTCTGTGGTTCAGTTCAGCTTGCAAGTTCTTTGCTGCAGCTTCTACAAGCCTATTTCATAAAAGGAAGAAGAACAGGTTAGGCAATAACAACACATTAACAAGAATACGTTTACTGAATTCCTAGGAATTTCAATCTAACACCTCAGAGGTAGCGTGCCACCACTGAATACACAGTGTCTGGAGTGAGCAGTTGTGGCTCTAAAACTCCCTTCCTGTCATCACAGCTGCAGGTCCAACTCAGCTACAGAGGGGTAAGAGGACATTAAACAGCACATACATGGTGCTTGAAGACTTACATGTAGGGATCTGTTCTACTCTCACACCTCCTTCACAACAGACTAAGATCAGGACTGTTTCTCTACTGCCAGATCTCCGAGCAGTATGAACAGCGTCGGTATTTGTAAGCACAAATACACTTTAAATAAGAGAAAGATATTTCACAAGGGAACAGAGTAGAGTAACTAGGCTACGTGTAAGCTGTATGCAGCCTCTTGTAACCTCAGAGCACTTAACCCTGATCCAACCTAGCAGAGGGCGTCACTTCTTTAAAGCAACACATGGAGCAAAGCTTTGCAAGCCACATCCTGAGAATCAACTTTAACAGGGCAAGCACATCACAACCATCTCCCAGGACACAGTATTTTATGGGTGCTTGGCTCAGCCTAGGAAGAGTAAACTCACCGGGCAGCACGTGCTTTGTAGGCCTCCACCAAGCTGACTGGATCATTGATGCGCACAGTCACAGTCCTGGCAGCCACATGCTGTGGCTGAATGCGTTGCCTGGAGAGATCATTGAGGTAGGACACCATGCCAGTGACCCGCTGCCCAGAAATAACCTGGGTGTAGCTTTTGACAAGGAACCTGAAGATAGGGGCAACAAAGAGCAACTTTTACTCATCAGTTGTTTGAATAGAGAAGTCATCTTACCTAGGGTCAGACAGCAAAGAACGGTTCTGTCAAAAATAGGGCAAGGACAGAAACACAAGAGACCAGCTTCATGGTAAGATGTGATACTCTTCTGCTCATCACATCAGCTACAAAGATCATAGTGCCAAGGCAAGAATGTCTCTGGTCAGAAGCAACCGTACCTCGCTGTCTGCAGCATCATGACTGTGTTTTCTCCCTCATAGGTGCAGGATGGGGTGAACGTGACATAGATGTCAGGGATGCCACTGCAGCGAGAATAGCCGTGCCCACCACATGCCATCCGACATTCCTCAATCCCAGCACTGGCAGTCCAGGAAGTGAACGCCTTCAGCCCTGCTGTCAGTGCGTGGAGCTGATGGACAAAAGCAAAGCCAGTTTTGATTTTTTATTTCCCATTCCTAGCTTGCACACAAGCATGCACAGTACTGCAGTTCCCACAAAAAAAAAAAAAAGCAGAGTCAACACCATCCTTCCAGTGTCCTGCAGGGTCTTGTTGTTCTTGTAAGGACTCTTTCCTGAGCCAAACTATTTAGATGAAAACCTCTGTACATGTAAAGATTTCTTCTAAGCACCCTACCCTTTCTGTCTCTGCACTGTATGTACAAGATCTTTTTCGACTGGCTATTGTCATGTTAGGTTCTCAGACAGAATCTCTAACTAAAAACGGCCATTTTACAACCCTAGCCCCTCAGTACAGTACCGATACCTTTGATCAACACACTAGTTCTATCCTATTATGGAAGAACAGTCATGAAGCTACAGCACAAGCTTAACACCAGTCTTAACATCACTCCCAAGCGATCTGCCATCACTCCTGGAAAGTCACCTTTTTAAAAAATACATTGACAGTAGCTTTCTCATCATGCATTACTCCCAATTTTTTTTGTACAGGGCTGCTAAATGCATAGTGCAAATAAAGAAATAAGTCACCAGCACATACCGGGCTTGGGATGTCTGAATCTAAAGAATTACAAAACATCTCACAAGCAAAAGCCAAAAAGGTTTGATGCCTTTTCTCCCATGCTGTAAAGAAACTTTACATCAAGTGAACAGAGGACACAGTACCTCTGGCAGCTCACTCAGATCCCCTTCGTTGATGTCTCCACTAATACGATGATAGGTGTCTTTTATGTAGGCTCCCACAAAGTGAAAAGCATATGCTGTCGCCAGGAGAGGAAAGAGTTTGTATTGCTGGGTCTGATAATCCAAGATCTGGGGTTCTGGTTCCCTAGAGCACAATACAGATGAGTTAGTATGCCAGTAGCTAGCAAACTGCTGGGAAGTCCTACTCAATTCTAGGTAGCTTCTCCACTTGGATAGTACAAGCTGCATCCTTATCAGGCCAGACTATCTAAGACCATCCAGCAAAAGCCTCTCACATGGGGAAGGCATTTTGGCAGTCAGGAATGAAA
Organism: Eurystomus gularis; assembly: GCA_013400335.1. Lineage (NCBI taxonomy): Eukaryota > Metazoa > Chordata > Aves > Coraciiformes > Coraciidae > Eurystomus > Eurystomus gularis. Next base: position 131,002 of record VZZY01022536.1, read on the forward strand.
GATTACTCACCTCTCAGGATGCAGCAGCATTTTGAAACTATTAAGTGCCAAAGGAAACAACATCAACAACAGTTCCCTCTTCCCTCCAGTGTTTGAGAATTTCCCCTCAGCACTTTAACCTTCAGCTGCTTTTATTTACCTTATTTACCTATTTACTTACCCTGGCTTCGGAAAGATCTGGTGTCTCACCGCACTGTAGCGGATGGCAATGGTACAAGCCCGGGACAGGGAGCGAGCGGCATCGCCCACAATGAAGGATCGGATGAACACCATGGTCCCGTAGGTTAGCTTGTCACTGACTGGTTTCACATAGGTGCCATCTGGTTCAACCTACCAAAAAAAGGAAAGATAAAACCAAAACAGCGTGTTGATTTTTAAAGTTTCCTCCCTTTTACATGTTCACATCTCAAGCTCTGAACTCATCAAGTAGCACTTACAAGCAATCTATGATCCTGTTGGTACACTGTTCAACCACACAGGAGCATTTCAAGTGTCCACTGCTAACAGCATATGCTGAAACTCACTGCTTTACCTGCGCATGTTTCATCAGCATGTTTTCCCGAGGAATTCTGAAGTTGTCCATTTTCAGGTAGCCATTATCCATTTCATCATAACCAAATTTTGGCCCAATGTCACCCACTGTAATACCTGCAACAGACAAAGCCACCTGCATTAAGAAACAGGAACTAAACACCACACAAGAGGTTCAAGCCTTCTCCAATACAGAGACTCTTTAGATTTCTAGCAAGTCCTGGCACTGTTAGGAGTAACAGCTAACAAGGACCTTAATGTCTTTGATGGAAAGGCGGACTTTAAAACATGGGCACCTTCATAATTCATTTGCAGTCCTGCTATTCAGTCACTGGGGGAGCTGTCTCTAAAGAGCATCCAGCTCCCTTCTAGATAGATGATGATGAAAGATGTTCTTTCCCTTTCAGAAAGCAGGACATGCTGCCTAAAGAGCAGAGCTGGGAAACACTGGGACAGAATCAAATTCCACACTAACCTCCACATTGAAAGTGTGACACGAAAGATGATTTAGTGGTAGTTCAATCCTAAGAAAGACTCCTTTAAACCCTGTGACTCACCAGCTACTTACTGAAATCAGCTTGTGAAATAAGCCATGTACATTAACAGGACATGTGGCTGTACAGAGCTGGAGAGAAACAGATCTAACATATTCCATGAGTGCTAAACCCTTCACATTCATTTTTACCTGGCAAAGGTTCGTGGGTGCCAAGCTGCCGTATGGGAACGATGAAGGCATGCAGCCCTTTGCACTGGCCTTGCGTGTAGAGCTGAGCCAGAACAATGGCGTGGTTTGATGTCTTTCCAACTGCAAAAGGAGTGCAGGTCAGAAAGAAAAAAAAAACAACAAACAACCCAAAACAGTCTACATACTTATATACATAGAGTCTCTTTCCTTAAGGCAGGATCTGAGATCACCTGAATGGCATCACGCGCTGGAAAACCAGATTTACAACACTGGTTATCATCCAAATTCTACAGCTAGACAAACAGCGTTGCTCAGGTCAATGAAAGCTGCACAACACGATTCTCCCAACTATACAATACCAAGTCCTTGGCAAACTTGCCATTGGAGCTGAAGGAATTATAAAGATTTTGATACGACTGATAAAAAATTACACCAAATCCATACACTTGAATGATTCTGAGAAACCTTTTACAGCACACAGATAATCTCGAGTTTTAGGAGGCTCCAATACGTCCGTTACTTGTTGTGCAAGAGAAGCTGTCTTTCAGCAGCCTCCTTGAATCACCTTTCAATCATTATTCTGTAGATATATTACAGGTGACATCAACTCCCTAAGTTTTTCCCATATGTCTTCCAGATTCAGACACACAGTGATGCACTTACGTCCACCTGGCCACCACTTAATGGAGGTCACAGTGGGGCTGTTGAGGATGAATTCCTGGGTAGAAGGGTCGTAAGTAGCTGTGGTTTCCAGACCCCGAAGATGAGATCCTGAAAATAAGCAACCACATTGTTTTGGCACAAAGGCAGTCACAAAACAGAGACAAGGACAGAAGTGGACAATGGAAAGTTGAACTCCAGCAGTAATGTACGGATATTAATTTTGCTTTTAGGTATATAAACGATTAAATATTAACCAATTAAGGAAGAACAAGTGGGAGTCAGATCATATTCTGGGATCTGCAGCCAATTCTCAGAAAACATGTTGCCTTTTTTCCCCAGTGGTCTAAGATGAGTTTTCCAAGCACCTCCATTCTGACATCTTTTCGCTATTACTCATCAGAAGCCCCTCCTCAGTGAAAGAGGTTCACAAAACCACACTCACCTGGATTCCACTAAAACTGCAATTGGATTAAATTGCAGAATAAAAATAATATACTTTTCAGCCACAAGATGAAATAAATAGTGCCCATCATCTCCTCATTCCCTCACAGGCCTACATTCTCCTCACTTGCTGGAGCCGTTTCTCCCCAGTGAGATCACGCACAGCTCCAAGACAGCAAGCAGTGGCACGCACGTGCTAGGGTACTGGTGCAGGCAGAGGAACAGACTGCAAAAAGATGAAGGTGACAATTCCAGGAACAGTCTTTGCCTTCTGCCCCAACTCTTCATGTCACACACACCTGACAGCAGTGGCACTGTCCCTGCATACATAAAAACCACATAAAATCCCTGGGCCTACTTGCTTGAACTAGACAAGCTGTGAACACTCCTGGTAGTTTGGACTGACGGAGCAAGACAAGAGCCAGAGACTCTACACGAGCTTCCACATGAAAAAGGATATTGCCTTGATGCAACCATGTTTCCAAAGTGTGGAGTTAATGGCAGACTTCCACAGGCGGCTCAACACAGACTTACTTGGCTGGTAAAGGATCTTCAAACCTCACCAGGTGCAAGAGATTTTCCGCAAACTTGCAGTTACTTTGTTTCATGCAGTCTCTACTGTTCGCTTCAGCACAAAGGTGAATCCTGCTCATTTTTAGAAATTAAGTCTTATCTGCAACTCTCAGATGTAAAAAAAAAAAATACGCTCCCTTTGAAACCTGGATTACAAGAGCTGCAATCACAATACTGCTGGAGTTACCAAAATCCATTTCAAAGCTTGAAAGCAAAGGAATAGCAACAGAGAGCAAAGTCTACTTGAGACAGAATTAGGAAAAAACATTTCGTGGTCCAGCTAAAATGAACACATGGGAGTGAACTAAAAAACTGGGAATAAAGCTCCCCACAAAACATCAGCATTGGAACCAAGTCATCCACATGTGCTCCGATCCAAGGTCAGTCACAAGGTGACAAGCAACTCTTTTTTTTCTTTGCATCTCTTTCAGTACTTTAAAGCTCTGTTCTTTTGTCTTCACACTGAACATTAAGCAGAGCGAAGCAGAAATCACACTGGAAAGAATGGTAAGTGTAGAAATGCACAGACGTCACCAAACTGACATCACCACAGCCACGTGCAACCATCTATACTGGTGTGAATGGCACAAGTAGGCTCAGATATAGAGCTACAGACATCAAACTATCCCACAGAAATAAAGGGCCAGCAACATGCAGCATCATGAGCTGTTCAAAGTTTCAGAGGCAGTGAACTTCTCCCCATAGCCACAACTGCACGTGCAAAGGCTGCCGGGTAAACACACACCATTTTTCCCAGGGGGATCCTTTGGACACAAACCCATTCTTAGAAATAGCATTTAGGGAATGTACTGTACCATGGCCCATTTCAGTCTGGGCATAAGTGCCAATGATCTCCAGGTTCCAGGCAGGCATGAAGAAGCGATCCTGCTGCTCTGGGGTTGCCTGGGTGAGAAGAGTGGGGAGGAACATGCCCAGATGGAGGTCCAGAGGCTCAGGCCGTCCACGATGAACAAAGCTGTGAAGAAGTGTCATGGGATGGGAGTGTGAAGGGAATGTTATGGGAGGGAAGCAAGCATGAGGATTCATGGTGGAGATTCAGGAAGACACAAAAGAAAGAAAGGAAAAAAAAAAAGGATTCCGGTGTAAATCAGAATTCAGCAAGTGTATTTTAGAAAGCCAGAGCACTGTTCTTTTCTCAGTCCTGAATAAGAAATAAACATACTGCAATGGATTTGCTGCAATGGATTTCCTTCTAACCACACAGAAAATGCTTCTGCAACAGTCCCCTATTTTTGATGCTCCATGATTGGTAAAAAAAAATAAGGATAAATACAAACCAAAAGAAAGATCAGACCTTCACTATGGTTCAGTAACTCAGCCCAAAGCTAAACAGGCTGAGTGAGAATGTCAGCTTGGTGAAGATGTGATCTGGCCAGACGAAGCCAGCCTTCAACCAAAGATCGGAAGTCCGCTTTTTTTTTTTCCATGGTTTGAGGGTAGAATTTGGTAGAAGTCCCAGTTTACCCAGCTGAAGGAGCCAATTTTCACTGAATTTTTTTTTAAAACGAAAGCCCTAGCTCTCTGTGCTATCCACCTTTTTCTGATTAAAGATCAGACAGCACTCATGTATGTTATATTCCAACTCAACTCCTGCTATTTTTAAAAGCTCTTAAAAGGACAGTGCTCTGCATGTGCAAGTCAAAGCTGTGAATGTAAACAACTTGGCAAGAAAGTCAACATTATTCAATCTGCAAATCACAAGCAAAAAGTCTCTCCAATTAAACATGTTTCATTAGAACTACTCTTCCTCCAACTTCTGTCAAACACCACTCTAGCTAAAGTGGTCTAAGTTTTTCCAATAAAGAATTAAATGCTTGTTAAATCTTTAAATATTGATAGCTTTGAGAATTAAAACAGTGGAGATACAGATTGAGGATCAGTACCTTCTGTACAAAGCTTGTCCATCTGGTGTATTTATTTATGAAATAATGTGACTAATCTTTAACAGCAATATGTATTTAAATGAGATATACATTATGGAAAGAGCACTGATCTAAGCTTAGCTCAAAGTCAGTTGGCATTCTTCTCAAAGTGGGAAGAATGCCCTCGTGTTACCTCTGAACACACGTGAATATGAACGAGCTCTATCCCTAGGGCTTCCCAAAGAACTGTAGTTCAGTTCTTTGACATTCTCAGGCAGCTACTAATAAATTCAAACCCTGAATAAACCCAGTAGCAATGTTTTCTAAGCTTTTTGACTGAACAGTGTCCAAGCTCAACATGGCGCTAATGGCTTATCAGGAATACCAGATTTTAAGTGAGTTCAGTACTGCTGACAAGTACAGAGCTGACAGTCAAAGACTGAAAGAAAATCCTTATTTACTAGCAATAGCTATAAACCAGGTAGGACCAGTATTTTCATTACTCCTTTTTGGTTTTTTCAGGCCTGTGCTATTTGTGCTTTTTTCTCCTATTTTTTTGAAAGACTTGCTCACTATGCAATAGGTTAAAATCAACACAGGCTATCAAGGAGGTACTCGCTCAGATAAAAATGAGTAATTGCCCATCCAGGCTAGGATTCAACTCAATAATCCAGAGGTCTGTTTCCCCATCAGCACTTTCTAAGCATCAGGATTAAATTACACAGGGCTCAGTCATAATTACTGCAGAAGTTTTAGTGATTAAGTAGTCACTCAACATTCATAGCAGGAATGCCAAACAGTTGTGTTTTAATGATTCAGCACAGCAAGGATATTTACTTTACCATACTATCACCATATTAGTTCTCCCAAGTGTCAAAATACTAATTTTGCCATCAGACAAGGTGAGAACTATAAGCAAACCAGACAGTCACTAGGCAAGAAAATGCAGTAGTCTAAAGGGAAATAGCAAGTAAAACAAATCACTTGGGTGTGGATGTGTGTCTGATTTAAAGACATTTGTGTGAAAAAGCGAACAAGGTCAGCAGGTGTTTATTGATGCCATCCGGTTGTCTCTCAGCTGCTCACGTGGAGTTGTTTGCTCACTGTCTCTCCCAAGCAGAACCAAAGACAGGATTCCCTTCATTCCATCTTCTACAAGCACTTCAGCTACCAGGAGTAGCTATAACTGAACAGCCAGGCAGTTGGCATCACCATCCAATTTTTGCAGTTGTCCAGACTGGTACAGATCACGCTTTCCAAGTTTAGATACCGGCACAAGCACTGGAGTTTTTGCTTCATTAAACTGTTCCTGCTGGTATTCAACAGCCAAAATTGCAGGTTGTGAGCTAACAGACTGATTTCTGATCCATTAAACATTCTTTCATTTGAAGTGAAAGTCATTTTCAACAGTATTAGGAATAAGATGGTTTTCTTCTTTGAAATCAAGATCTTTCCATGAAGTTGCACAGCTGCAATGGAGTAGTGTCTGGAATAAAAGTGCTTGGGGCAAAGCATACCTTACCTTCAGAACCAAAAATGTGCAATCTCACCATGCTACACTGCATCTAGAGGTATCCTCCTGACCTGTTCATGCACGACACTCCAAGATGCACATGCCCCAAACTAATGCAAAAATAAACCCCACAGTACTGTTGACTGACACGTTCCAACCAGTTCAGGTGAAATTTAGGCTCCCAGGGCTTAGAACAACCTCCTCATCTTAAAACAAAGCTAAATAACTAGAAAAGTCAGTGATCATCTCAGAGGTGCATTCTGGAAAAGACCAAAACTAACTCCCCATGATTGCTGGGTTGTGAAATGAAGCAGCTGTCAGGCTACAGGGCAGGAACATCAACTCTTAACCAAACTGCTTTACTTTTCCCCTCTTAGATTTACCCAGGGAGCATCATCAATGTACAAACCGGAGTTCCAGGAAAGAGGTTACCCATCGATCCCTGAAGGGAACTAACCATGTCCCATTTCGGTTTGGGCGTAGGTGCCAATTATCTTGACTCCACGGACCAGGGGCAGCCATTTCTCCTTCTGAGCATCAGTCGTTTGGGTCTCTAAGGTTTTTTGAAACATGCTGAAGTGGAGACCGAAAGGTTCAGGAAAATTGCCCAAGCATGTTCTACAGGAGAGAAATAGAGGGATCTGGATCTCAGTCTTACTGTTACTGTGATCCTGAAAGGCTTTTCTCCAACTGTTGCATAAGACAAATAACCTCTTTACCTATTTCAACCATTTTTTTTTTTGTCCCACAAGCAACCTCCAAATATGAAGGCATCAGAAGCAATGCTAATGGGGAAATAAATGTTTCTTTCAGGCATTTTCTTCACGCCATGAATCCTGCTGTTGCTATGTAACTGGAAAAAATACCCTTCTACAAAGATTCATGAGATACTTAAAACTGAGGACATGAAAACCAAATTATTTTCTCTCCCACCTCTCAGGCTTGGCAGGAATAAATCTCACTGCTGCTGCTAGCCTAGAACTAGGCCATTATGAGCCACTACGCATTGAAAAGGAAAAGGCTTCTTAGGTGACCACGTGCTTTTCAGAAGAGCTCTGTATTACCTGTAGCTGCTTCTATCAGTTGAGTCAGAAACTCACCTTCAATTAAAATTACTGTTACAGGCTAGTGCTGGAGGGAACAGAAAGAACATCAGACATTTCAGATGTGCTCCATCAAAACAGAAGTTATTCCATGAGAGAAAAGTCTACTAATCTAGTAGCCACAATGGCAGGCAAAGTACATTACCCATTAAAACAAGCTCCGTAACACAACCACGCTAGCAAGTTTCACTGTGTAAAAGCTACATAATAGATGACAGCACCTTCCCCTCAACACCCTGCAGTCTGAACAGTTGTTTCACCTTCAATCTGCTATACAAAATGCTTACTCCATCCAAACTCTAAGGTGGAGGAGGGAAAAATGAGTGTTCTGCATGAATACCTACACACAAGATCTCTCCCCTCTACCTGAGACACCTACAATGGAAATATTTCCTTCTATCTCGAGGTATTAATACCTGCTGGGGGAGGACGTTTAAGAGTTTGTTGCCCACACAGATCTGCACAGCAGGTGCTATGCATAGAGTTTGTCAGATTACAGTGGTGTTTGTGAATGGCATTTTACACCATGCTCAGAATGAGCGAACAAACAGTAAATAATTGAGAACTCAAAACCAGATCCCTACACAAACTACGAAACTCAGCCTCAGGGTGAGAGAGCACAAGACAAAACTTCTTCAGCACCATCTTGAAGATGCTTATTTTGAACGGACCAGTTTTTGAATGGACAAGTCTGAATAAGCCATGGGTTTTTCCAGGAGCAAAACCATTGCAATGAAGTAATCTAATGCTGGTGATTAATGTAGTAGCTGTGCTTTAAGCTTCTCTGCGTGCAGGTACAGTGTCTAGAGTTCCTGGAATTGAGACATTCTCTTACCAGAAAATATTCTATTGCCTACAGCAAAATACATTTAAAGCCAAAATTATTAGAGTGAGCGAGGGCTTAAAAATGCCCTTGTAAGGACAGCAACACAATATTTTTCAGCATTCTTGTGGTTTCCTATGTGGGTTATTCTTTTAGTCCAGGACCCATATAGCAATAGCAGTGCCCTTTACTTCCTCACTGCCTACAGCACAATTGCTCGAGTCCAGAAAGGACAAATCTACAGGGAGAAAGTGGAAGCTGACTTTGAAATCCACTGTTTCAGACCAGCTTGGGAAGAGCTTAAACAGTTGTGTATTTTCAGTAGCCACTGAAAGAACCCGTGAAAAAGGTGTAGCACATGCTTTGCTGTCAGAAAAATCAGGTCTGATACTGCTTCTTTGGAGGTAACGCCCCAGAAAAAAAAACAAACAAAAACACCAACAACTTCTTAAAAGTCACATCAGCAACTTTCACTGCCCATCAGTAAGTTTAACTGCAAGTGCCAGATATTTCATGCTTAACTCGTACCTTCTCTGACAGGACACGAATGACATTTTGCAAGTGGATACTTTAACATCCCCACGTCAAAAGGCCGTACTATTGCACTGACTAAACATACAGCATTTTAACAGCTTCCTGCATTAACAAAGCTGAAAGCAGAACTGAAAGCTAGCTAATTTACAGCAGAAACTTTGCATCTTTGCATTCTCCACGCTGAATGATGAGGATTTTCTTAATGCACATTTTAACAAGTTGAATGAGCAAGAATGCAGTTTTCCTCACGACACAGCAAACAGAAGAGGTGCTAGCTGTGAAAGGAGGAACAATAGGTTTTCTTTTTTTTCTTTCATGAACTCTTACTCCTTCCCCCTCCTAATTTTTATGTTCCCACTGGGCATTCCTACCTCCTACACAGCTTGTTCTCCTAAAGCTGCATTTGTAGCTGCTCAAGTGCTCTGCTACTCTAAGACTGCAAACGGTTGCATCCAGCACTAGCCATGTGATCAAGGGGCAGCGATCACCTTGTTGGCCTGAAGTCAGACTCGCTACAACAACCAGTGAGTCAAGAGGAGGGCTGCAACCCCAGAGCCACCTCAGGAGGCTGTGCAGTAATACGCTACCTTGGCAATACAGATCTTTCCAGATTTCACAGCAATCAACGCCACCCACATAGGAAAAGGCACTTGTACTTGGCAGATGAGAGTGATCCCCTGTCTATCAGTGAGCAGATTGCAACAGGAGCAAAGTCCACGTTTTCAGAGGCTCCAAAGCTAAACAGGCAATTGCAAAGATTCTCAAGCTGCAGAACTGAGTCTCAGAACAGGGTCATTTACTTGAAAGCAAAACCTGCAAGCAAACTCGTCTAGCTTCCTGCAGTTCTTGAGGTAACTCTCTCAAGGAAGAGCATGAAGGGGTCACCTCAGTGGAGAAGCTGCAGGAGGGATGTCTGACCCGTGCTTACTGGGCTGCAGAGTTAACAAGTGCTGTGGTAATAAGCTCCTTTTCTAGCAGTATCGAAAAACCCAGGTCAGACTCACCCATTCCAAATTAATTTAGCAGTAACTAGTAGGGCCCCTACTACAGATTTTCCGGTTTGATTTGCTGAAAGCTACTCCAGGTCCTAATTTTAGTGTCAAAAAGAGGAGTGAGGACAAATTCTCACAGGGAAAGTGCACATTCATGCAATGCTTATGAACCCAGGAATCATCTGTTGACCTGTAGCTCCCAGATCTTCTCTTCTTCTGAGACACAGTTTCTCCCAACCGTTTTTCACTTCTTCATTTAATTCCATTTTCCTCAGTGAAGGTTATTTAAACTTGAAGGTGAATTAAAACTGACTAGATTGCTGTCTTCGAAGAGCTGTGTAGCATTACATGTCAGAACAACTTCCCATTTTTCATGCTGACTTACATTTTGCTGCAGCTGAACTGTAAAAGAAATCTTAAATATTGACACTTTAAGGCTGCTGGCCTTCAACAGCTGTAGCCACAGCAGCATCCACAGTGTTGACACGTGTTAAGGCACAGGAAGAATTGACTAGATAAGAAGCGATTAAAATGGCTTCTAAATATATTTAATAGATCCTTTTATGTTTTGGAGTCCAAAAAAGCCCTTGTGGAAACAGGAAGGAGGAACATGTCATGGCAGGAACAACTGCTTAAGCCTATCTCGAGGACAGCTGAAAGAAGCAGCATTTCTCCTCACCTAGTCAGGCCTCAAGCCATAAAGTTGATCAGTCGTGACACAAAGCTACCTGGTGAAGTTCTGGTAGTACACAAAAGCTACAGGAACACAGCTAGCTCAACAATCTCAAACACTGTGTATGTAAATAAACCTATCCCTGCTGTCTGGGGATAATCACAAGGCATGAGGGGTTATTGGCAAAATATTTTAAGGTTCCAATATGTAAAAAAAATCTGATGGTCAATCACAATAAATACAACTTGACATCTGAATCAAGGACTTCAATCTATTCCATAAACTTCCTTCAAGGCATGTCACTACACTGTATCTGTTCAGTTTTCCAGTTTGGAAAAACAAATAAACCCAAATACAGTTTCTACATGCCAGTTCTGACACAAATGAAGTCCCTTCAATTCAGGATGTTTGGATACATCATGGAAGGAAATTTAATTTTGCAAGTTGGGCTGAGTTCATCAAGTTTAAAAAAAAACAAAGCAAAACTGTTTGACACCCAGCAGGTGAGGAAGTGGGGACGGGCATTAACATGCAAATTAAATCAAAGGAAGAAAAAATAACCCTTTCACTTCTTCCATTTAATAAGAAGTGATATGCCAATGTCCTCCCCTGCAAACACCAATTACAGTAAAGAATTCAAACCAAGAATATTGACAGTATCTAGTTCTTGGAGCAAACACTTCACTTGTAGTTAAGAAGTAAATGTACTGTTCTTCATTCTTCTACATGTTATTACAGAATTCACGGGGAAACACAGTCAGTCTACAGTAATTGCAATTATCTGTTGAAATCCTGGGTGCCTGCAGCTGGAATTGATTCTGTAAAGAGTAAGCCTTCCTCATTGCTGCAGCTGATTTTGGATCACAATTCTGACTAGTCACACCTGACTATTTGTATCGCATGAGACATAGATGTATTATTTGGTACCTAGATGAAATGCTAAGCTTTCATCCATTAAAATTAAGAAGTGCTGACTCTAAGTTTACAGAAAGACAAAACTAGAAGCTATCATTTGACTACTTCAAAAACGTCCTGTTTTCATAAAATATCATCAGTAATGCTACCAAAAGGCAGCACATAGATTGCAAACATCATTGAAATTTGCCAGCTGGTAGGCTGGACAGACTTATCTGAATTTTCTTGGAAAAAAATAACCGAAGAAACTTCCCTATCAGCTCCAATAATCCTCATGCAGGAAAAATTAATGATTAACTTTCACAACGCAGTACTTGAATAATCTAATATAGTCACTGAACTTTTTCTTGTCATCATTGCCTGCCAATGTCAATTTTCAAAAGAACATTCACATTACTTCCAGAATTTTCACGACACAGGTCAGCATAGACCAATTTATTTGAAATTAAAACTTCAAGATTATTTCAACTAACTAGTCCCAACATTCATGCCCTGAGGCCAATAACAGCTTTTCTACAAATCCAGTCAGACAGGGCTTATGATTCTATCAGTGCATTAATGTGCAACATTAATTTTGTGTGCCATTCTTTTCATATGTATTCATGGAATTATGTCCAGATTTCTAGAGCTGTGCAATCTCTCTGTTAAGCAGTTTGATTTTATTAGAATGAGTTTAACAGAACTAAGGGGAGAAGTCAAAGTCAGGATCTAAGTTCCTTGCAAGTTGGAAGGAAAGAAACTGAGATATGAAGACTGTTTATTTTTATTAACTTAGTCCAAGGATAAAACTATCAGATAAACAAAAGGTCAGATACGACAAAAAGCCTTTAGGTCAAAGGGAACCACTGTAGCACCAGGAGCTTGTAGGAGGCGGACAGGACAGATAGTTAAACAAGAACTTATGAACTATCTTGGAATATTTTCAAGCATGCCTGAAATGCAACCTTATTAGGTCTAAGTGCAAAGTGAGGTAATCAGCTTTAAGAGATTTAATTAGAAGCTGCAATCTCATCAGATCTATTCAGACTCAAAATATTTCAGTATATTTTTTATTCCTTTTGGAAAAAAAAAATAGATTACAAGTCCCATTTGTTTTTACTTTCTGCACCATATACAATTAAAAGGGTGTAAGTATTAATGGTGCACCTCTAGTAAAAAAAAAACACCTAAGAAACACAATATTCAGGAAATCAGAGTTTCATCTGAAATTCACTGAAGCCAGGACTTACTTCAGCGGGCTTTCATACAGGTCTTTAGCTTCTTTTGGACAGCAAACATAGGGAAAAAACACAACTCTAATGTCCTTGGTAATGATCAAAGTACATACAAGAAGCAAACTCTAGAGCAAGGTACCTTTTAAACCAGAAGATCTCATCTGGATTTGCAATTCCATACTCTCTCAACTTCATAACCATCAGAGCGCTTTTCCTGATGGCTTGCTCATAGCGTTGGCTACGGGACAGGAAGTTCAAATCCTCGTGCTGGAAGTCAGGGTCATTAATAACTAAGGCCTCTGGGGACAGAAGAGAGAAGGAAAACAAACTCAGCATCCACAAACCTCAACAGACAGTGGGTGAGAATCGATCCAGCGTTTCATTTGCTGTATGTCAAGGTATGGATATCAGAAAATTAAAAATAAAATTTAAAAGTTAGTGAAATGGGAAAGAAGTCAAAGCACCTGGAGAGAGGGACTTTAGCAACAGGGCACACTTTCCTATTACATGCATAAACCACATTTGAAGTTCAGAGCACTCTGGATTTGGTAGAAGGTTAATTCACTGAGGTAAGACCCACAGACCCCTCACTCAATCTCAAAGCCTCAAACAGCCATTGCCCCTGCTAGATCTGCCTGCCTCATGAACTTTGATCCCGTACAACTCCCTGCAGAAGGGCATAGCTTTCACTCTCACGATGCCAACTGAACACCAAGGCACCAAAAGGCCACTGACTTGCTGTGTCCCCTTTGCCACACAAGTTACCAGCAGCCTCTGACAGTCCCGCCCCAGCATCGGCTGGGGAAAAAAAGAGGATGATGGAATTTCATTAGTCTCGTATATTATGGGTGAGAAACGGGTCATCTTTGTACTGTTGGGCAAGAGCGAACTATGAAGGAAAAAGGAGGGGAAAGGGCCCGAGGGAAGTGCCTTGGGGAAGCTGCCTCCCGCTCTCTGGAAGAAGGGGAAAGAGGGAGATAAGAGGACGTTGCTCTATCAGGACTACTTCAAAACCTTTCTGGGAAGAGAAGAGGGGGATCAGGGACACAACACTGCTCCTCTCTAACCTATCAGACAGAAACCCCTTCCTTAAGGCAGCCCCCTCCGCCTGCAAGCCCTCTCCTCACAGCTTTCCCCTCTCCTTGAATTCTCTTCTCTCCCTAAAAGCTCCTTCCGCGCCCCCCCTTTTCTCCAGCCACTCTC
>VZZY01022536.1:145065-211216 GCA_013400335.1 Eurystomus gularis
AGTCGGGCTTTAAACGTGCGCACAGCGGGCTGCAGCTGGGGCTGGGCTTTGTTTAGTCGGGCTTTAAACGTGCGCACAGCGGGCTGCAGCTGGGGCTGGGCTCTGTTTAGTCGGGCCTTAAACGTGCGCACAACGGGCTGCAGCTGGGCTTCGTTCAGTCGGGCTTTACAGTGGTTGTGCAACGAGCAGCAGCTGGGGCTGCGTGGGCCTTAAATCGTGCACTAAATGCGACATCTCTATGGCTTTGAAACCCCTCCGGGCATGCAGGCTCCCCCACTGCCCTGGGCAGCATGGGCCAGGCCTTCATAACCCTTTCAAGGGAGACATTTTTCCTAATATCCCACCTAAACTTCCCCTAGTACAACTTGAGGCTGTTTCCTCTAGTCCTGCTGCTTGTTCCTTGGGAGATGAGCCGGACATCCCCCTGGCTCCAGCCTCATTTCAGGGAGTTGTGGAGAGCCAGAAGGTCTCCCCTGAGCCTCCTTTGCTCCAGGCTCAACACCCCCAGGTCCCTCAGCCGCTCCTCAAAAGACTTGTGCTCTAGACCCTTCCCCAGCTTCACTGCCCTTCTCAGGACATGCCCCAGCCCCTCAATGACCTTCTTAGAGTGAGGGGCCCGGAACTGAACCCAGTTTTGGGGTGCAGCCTCCCCAGTGCCAATGCCTGCACTAGTCCTTCTGGCCACACTGTTCCTGGTACTGGGAATGCCCTGTGAATTTGCAGCTGGGACTGGGTGTGCATTGAGTAGTGCATGGAGTGTCCATACAACAGGCTGCGCTTGGGGCTAGGCAAGCGTTGAATTGTGTGTTAAATAGCACAATGAGTGTGCACATAGCATGCTGCATTTGCAGCCAGGCATTTAATAGTTGATTAAATAAACTGATGGAACCAGGCAAGCTTGCATCCAAGTAATTGTTCCCCAGCTGCAGGATCAAGACACCGCCAGAAGTTCTTATCCTGCAACATGAGAACAGACTTGGGATCACACCTTAGATCTTGCTGCACAGTACCCCAGCAGCTGGGTTTATTCCTGCATCTCAGTCCCTCACACTCTCTGAACTTATCATCACTGTATTTCTCACTTCCATAGCCTTTCTCAACCCATCCATAGCCTGGGGGACACCTGAAGGATCTGGTGGGCTGCCAGTGGCTGCTTGCACTGGGTGGCGGTGGAGGAAGGTAGCCCCTCTTTATACCAGGATGCCCAGGGCTTGGCACATGCACTGAGCTGCAAACAGGACTGAGCAGGGAAGTTTTGAAGCTCCTGCAGCTCCCTGGGTAGAGGGCCCTGGGCAAGGAAGGATTTTTGAGGCAGTGTCACCTAGTATCTAGATGAGATACTGGCACAGCATGAACTCAGATCTTTTAGAATCATAGAGTCGCTTAGGTTGGAAAAGACCTTTAAGATGATTGAGTCTAACTTTTAACATCTGCTTTACTGCAGGACCAGAGGCGGTTGTGAGAGATGCTGCCAAGTGCTGGTGTCTACTACTTCCCATGGGAGATCAACAGCTCAGTCCCAGAGGGAGAGGCACTGAGGACGTTTGGCAGGTGAGAAGGGTACTTGGCTCTCCTTGCAGGCCAGGCCTTTCCTTCACTGGTTGGCCCCCTCCCTTTTTTTTAAATTGTTGTATCTCAGTACCACTGAGCTTCCCAAATCAATCATTCTCAGGTTAAGCCACTACGACCTGGCCCGGTCCGAAGCCGTTCTTACCGCTCAGCACAGCTCAGCTCAGTACCAGGTCTGTGTTGACACCAAGTTTGTGGAGCCCTTCCAAGCCCAGCTGGGATCTTGCTACATGGTCCTGGGAGAGGTTGAACACAGGGAAGGTAAATGTTCCAGGAACCAGTGCCCTTTTCTGCTGTTTGTGGTTCATCAGCTCCTCCATGGCTCCCTGGGTGCGCAGCGAGACACACAGTCACCGAGGTTAGCGTTGGCCAAGGCAGGCTCATCCCGTGTGGCTGCCTCCAGTCACACTAGCATGTGATCCAGGGCAGGAGCAGCCTGTCTCTCTCCAGTAACTATGAGAAGAGCCACCCTTATCTTGGTGAAAATCTGGTGCTCTGGCACAGATTTCACTAGAAACAAGAAGTGTATCAGCAGCATTGCTGCATTTGTGAAACCTGTGCTGAAGCCCTCTGGCATCATTGCCAGCCACCACGTCGTCTTCACTCCAAACGTGGCCAGTTGCAGCAATACCTCATTGAGACCTGGCTGGGTTGGTCTCTGCTGTCCTTGTAAGGCTCTAATTATACCCCTGCCCTCAGACACGGGGGTGTGAGGAATGCAGGCAGGCTCTGTCACGAAGCAGCCCCTGTTGTCCTTTCCTGGGGTGTCCTTAGTGTCACTCCAGCTGCACTGTGTTTTGCCTGGGGAGTTGATCTGGGCTGGGCCATGCAATTGTGAAGCAAATTCCAAGTATTGTCTTGGCCCTTGGTGGCACATGGAAAGCCACACAAGATGCATGTGGCATCTTGTGAGTAACCCGCTAAGCCACTGCTGCAAAAGTCCTTTAGAAAGAGATGTTGTTCAGGTCATCACTGCTTAGGAATGAGTTGGCCCCATTTTGCAGGGGTGGGAGGGGAGCAGGCTGAGGCGGTGGCTGTGTCACCAAGGGTTGGCCCCATTTGTGCAGCTCTGTGTTACCATTTGAATGCCACCAATGAACTGTGGGTTGTAGTCAGCATTGAGGCTCTTCCAAGCCCAGCTTTATTCTGTCCTTTTCTTGTCTGCACAGAGACACTCAGAAATGAGCTTAGACCCATCCCCGATGCTTTTTAGACAGGGAAAACCAAATCTTCACCCAGACAGGTGCTGCACGGCAGGCACTGGCTCCGACATGTCCTGGGCTCAGCGTTCCCCAGTGCAAGCAAAGCACAGCATCGATCACCAGCATTTTGTAGTCAGCGGAGCAGAAGGAAAGCACATCATGGAATGAACCTGCTCCTGGGCCTGCTGCTGCTGCTGTTGGTGGAGGCACGCAGTTGGTCCAGTCTCCTGCAAGTTCTCAGGCTATGGTTATTTGGCGAGCTGGAGCTATGTGCTGCCTGAGGGAACCTCTCTATTTGCCTCCGAGCTGCTCTATCTGTTTTTCTTTGTACAGAAGCTTCTTCTTTATATTCCCAGGTGAGGGTCCTGTGATAAAGGCACGAATATTGACCTGCATGGAAGGGATGAATGTGCCCTTGCTGGAGCAAGCCATACAAGAGCAGAGGAAGTACTTCAACGAGAGGCAGGAACGGATGGAGGACAGCACGTCCTGACAGCAGCTCTAAGACCAGCCATACACTAGTCTTTGCACTGTGATTTTTAACAAATATGTTAAAATAGAAGGTGGGTTTGCAATGTACTGCTTTGTGCCATGGCAAAAAGCAAAGTCAGGTCACTAAGCTGGGAAACTCTTGGAGACTGTGAGTCAGTATGTGACTGGGTTGTCCATCCATGCCAGGTGTCATCACTGAAAATAGCTCTAGGAAGCAGGTTTGGTATTTGTTTAAAAGGGTGGTTAAGGAAAGGAAGGGCTAGAGTTATACCGGTCCTTTTGTAATGCAAGGCTTGGAGTCCTTGGAAAAAGGAGAAGCCTCTGAATCACGAGTTAACCAGCTCACACCCACAAGCACTGCTGAAGCGCGGCGGGTTACCGGGCTGTTGTCAGATGGGAGGTAAAGGGCATTAGCACAAAGTTCGTTAGCCCTGTGTGGCTGCAGGTCCATGAGTGCTGGTGCTTGGCTACTGTGAGCCAGCTGCCACACAGGAACATTCCTGACAAAACACCCATGTATCTGGACTGACCAACAAAGAAACAAGAAGAACAAAGAGTCACTATTTTCAGTAGCACCTGCCTCTTTGGGTTTTTAGGACCTCATGTCCAAGGGAAGAGATTGGCTTTAGCTCTAAAATAAATATTTGCAGTGCCCTGAGAGCCACCACTTGACTTTATTCCCTCACGCAATTAAGTTTAAATCATTCTTTTTTTATGCATCTAGAGGTTTTGATTAATATTCTCCTAAATAAAGATGAAAAGAGAAGGCAGCCTGTCTTTTATTCATTAAAAACCTCTTTCTTGCTAAGGCAAATGCATTGGGCCCTGCAGAAACGCCATGGATTTGTAAGAAAATTTAGCGATATGTAATTTTCCTCCTTCTCCTAAGTACTGGTTGTGTAATGAAGTGCTTGGCTTTGAAAAAGTTGCAAGAAGAGGAGATGAAGTTACATCAGAGCCACTGTGGTTTAAGAACATGGTGCCAGGCCCACCCAGCAGAATTAAACCATCGTCAAAAAGACAAAAATGTGAGATGAGAATAAAATGCTAGTGCTATAGGAATCCTCAGACCCAGAATGAGCTGGAACTGCGGTTTGCAGGGGAATTCAGCCACCTGCTGGCTTTTTTTCTTTTTTCTCAGATTCTCTGGTGAAATACTCAGAAAATAAAGACTGAAGCCATACAATGCCCTGTAGTAGAACCAAATGCAACAGGTGTAGGCAAAGTCCTCTGTCACCAGCAGGCCTGATTCAAGGGCCTGAGATGGCTCAGTAATTGCGGTGCTTGCTATAACCTTTAATCATAGTTCAGCCGTTTGGTTTTTTTCATGCAGTTACAGAGATCCAAAAGCCCTGCCTGGGCAAACTGTTCAGCCCAAGTTCAGAAACGTCATCTCCAGAGACAAGATTTTAACCTGGTTTTGTATGAGACAATGACGAGTCTGTCATGTGTTTATGTTTGCACTTCATCCCTTGTCTGTTCTCCTACCTTCCCGTGCTTAAATTGTATCCAAATGGCCAGGTTTGCCAGAGAGTTGGAAATATCCAAGATACCAGGTTCCTACAAATGTTACGAAAAAAACCAAAACAAAACACAAGCCCGACTAGACAGGAAAAGGAGAGCAAATTTGACAATGACTTCAGATGTGAACGTGACTGCAAACTCAACAAGCCACCAGAAAACCCCCAGAAGAGTTTGCCGTGGCCGTGTGGATCCCTCTTCAGCCACAGAGCAGCCGCGCTTAGCTCTTCCAAACTGGCAAATTTGGGATCAATTTTAAAAACATTTTGAGCTGGCGGCTCAGCAATAGGCTAAACCAGTCCTTTTTAGGTCACTTAATAGTTGGGGTCTGCACTGTGGGCCCACACAGCCAGTGGCCTGCCACAACCATCCAGAGAGGTGAAGCCCCTAAGCCCTCCAGAACACAGTCCCAGTGGCTTCACCTTTCCTGGTACCATGATGCATATTTTTTTTTAATCTTCTGTCAGCTGTCAAGTCAATGATTAATCCTCCACCAAGGACTTCTTTCGAAAGGCTGACCAAGTGGCACAGTCCACGGCAGGGAGGTTCAAGGGACAATTGCGCAAGACTAAAAAATAACAACAACAACAAAAAAATTTAAAACCCCATTTCTGCTGTGTGTTTGACCTGCAGATGTCCCAGAAAACTCTAATTGCACACCACATTCTCTTGGTGCCAGGCGCTGTATGGAGCTGGAGGGCTTCCCTTGGCCCTGCGCCATCCCTGGTGCCTCTCCCACAGGCCCAAAGCATCTCTTTACATCCATTTTGCTCAATTTTTGCTTTAGAGCCAGCACACTGCACAACCTGGCCCACAAACAACTAGTCCTGGGCCTGTTTGGCTCTCTGGGTCTGCCTGAAGACCCCCAGACACCCCCAGAGGCCCACCAGCCTGCCCAGGCAGCCCTGTCCACCTGCAGCAACCCCAGTCCAAGGCAGGTCCCTGTGCTGGGGGAGCAGCAAGCAGGGACCCAGACCCCAAAAGCAGCTCAAGGGACATACAGGGAGAACAAACACCTGCAGATTTGTTGTTTATTTGTTTGTTTTCTCCTCTTTTTTCCTCAGAAAGCAGTGCCAGCCGCCCTCGCTGCCACCACAAGGTTGAGGCATGGACACCTTCCAGGAGGTGTTTCAGAAAGTGGAGAAGATTGGGGAGGGCACCTATGGCGTGGTGTACAAGGCTCGCAACAAGCGCACGGGGCAGCTGGTGGCCCTCAAGAAGATCCGCTTGGACTCGTGAGTGGGGCAAAGCCCCGGCCCTGTGTCTGCCCAGCCATCATGGTGCCAGGCCAGCTGCCTCCTTGGTGCGGCAGCATTAGTGTGCTGAGAGGGGGGTGAGGAAGGTAAATGTCTCTTCTGGGACCGGCCATCTGTGGGGAGATGGCCGCCAGCTTAGCCCAGCAGTGCCCCAGCCCCAAACAGGAGGGCCCTGAGCGTGGCCAGTGTCCAAAATGGTGCAAGAGGCTGAAAAAAGCCTGACACGAGGGGAAAGAATGTCTCTTATCAACTCATGCAAGCAGCTGGGGCCTGGCCCAGTGCTACCTGGCCCTGACTCCATAGCACAGGGCAGGGGGAAGCAGCCACCATTTCGGGAGGTGGCCAGAGTGTGGTGCCGGGGCCTGGTGAGGCTCAGGCTCCCGGCAGGGCTGGCTTCAGCCCCTCCAGGGTGGCAACTGAGGAGATGAAAGCTTATTGCTCTTCCCCTGGGCCAGCCCTGGGCTGCCACCATGATGAGGGGTGTCGGTGTGGACTGGGGGCCGTGGTGGTGGGACTGCACCCCATGGTGGGCCCTCAGGACGGTGGAGGTTGGTGTCTGAGGCGCAGAGAGATTTCATCTCCCCCAACTCCAAAAGGGAAGCTTGGGCATTTAAGCCATTGTTGCTTCTTCAAATGTGCCCTCAGGTGCTGCTAAAGAAGCTGTCTAGGTCACCCCCTCCCTCTCCTTCCCCATGGCTCCGTTTCGCCCTGCCTTGCCCCAGCCCACCCCACACACAGCTCCATCCCAAACTCAGGGTGGGAGACCCTCCCCTGGGCAGGCAATGGTGTACAATGGAAGGGAGAAGGAACACAGGACCCTGATGGGCTATGGGATCCCACTGGGGGACAGCGTGCCATACAGCCCATCTCTACTGCAGGGAGACGGAGGGCGTCCCCAGCACCGCGATCCGAGAAATCTCACTGCTGAAGGAGCTGAAGCACCCCAACATAGTCAGGTAAGACCCAGACAACCCCTCCCCTCCAGCTCATTGATGAGCTTCTGCTTGTAGAGCTTGGGTACAGACAGAAAGAGGGGTTTTCTTGCCCCTCCTAGACAGGAGAAAAATAAACAAGATCATGCATGAATCACATACGCTTCCCTGGTTCTCAGCCATAGCTCACGGCACTGCCACTTCACTCCAGCAACACAGGCTGGTCCAAGCTGCTGCTGCCGACCCATACTAGGTGCTACTTTTATACCTGCCTCTCTGCTCCAAAGGACTTGCTGAGCAGAGGCAGCTGGGGGAGGAGGGATGTATGAGTATTTGCAAAGGTCTGGAGAAGGTGCTAAAAGGTCCTGAAGGGAGTGCTTACACTTCTCTTACAGGCTCCTGGATGTCATACACAGCCAGAAGAAGCTCTATCTGGTGTTTGAGTATCTGAATCAGGACCTGAAGAAATATATGGACTCACCTCGAACCAGAGAACTTCCTTTAAGCTTAGTCAAGGTACAGAGTGGAAGGAGTGCTAACAGGCAGGGCAGAGAGCGTGTCCTTGCTGCCTTCTGCTGGCAGAGTCAGCACTGAGCTGCTCTTACCCAGACTGCATCTGGAAGAGGTTCATCCTTGTCTGGAGACTTCAACCTCTCAGATCTCAAGCATTTCAGTTAGAAAAACCTTGTGGCACTATTACTTAGTGCATTATATTTCCCAGCTGTTTCCAAGCTCTCCAGCCCATCTCACTGCAGAACAAACTGCAGTTAAGAGGTCAGCTGAGGGATCTATTGCTAACTGCCTTTGTCCAGAGTACTGGGTGGGCAGAAGGAACTGCCACTGCTTGGAGTCTCTGTCCCCATGTAGGGTGGCAGCACTGGGTGTGCATCTCTGAGTGGTGGCCCACAAGCCTGGTGTTGCATTATAGCAAGGTCTTTCTTTGCCCATTCAAGTCTATAAATGATCCAAAGTGTGTTGGTTCACACAATCCAGCCTTCAAAGTTGTTTCATCATGGTCTTGCCTGAAATCTCTTCTCTCCTTAGAACTACCTTTTCCAGCTGCTGCAGGGTGTGAGCTTCTGCCACTCGCACAGGGTCATCCACAGGGACTTGAAGCCGCAGAACTTGCTCATTAACGAAGCAGGAGTGATCAAGCTGGCTGATTTTGGCCTGGCAAGAGCTTTCGGAGTCCCCCTGCGCACATACACTCATGAGGTAATGTTGAGGCTCCCTGCCACCTGAGACTGGGGTACACAATCCACAGCAGGTGAATAACAGCAGCAGCATCACAAGTTACTCATCCCTAAAGGAGACAGGGCTGTGCCCAGGCAAGTGCTCTTAATCTAACCCGCAGCTAAGGGTTACCTCACGTCCTCATAAAGTACGCTGACTGCCTCCACCCTAGCCTGCCTGCACGCTGGGT
Source organism: Eurystomus gularis (assembly GCA_013400335.1). Lineage (NCBI taxonomy): Eukaryota > Metazoa > Chordata > Aves > Coraciiformes > Coraciidae > Eurystomus > Eurystomus gularis. The sequence continues at coordinate 153,461 of VZZY01022536.1, forward strand.
TCCCGCATTATCTGCATAGTGTATGTTTATTTGTTCCAGAGTGTCCTGTTGCAACTGGGATCTGTTAATCCCAGTCTTGCTGGCACTAAGGTGTCTGATAGTTCAGCACGTCCTTGGCACACTGTCACTGCATTACAGCCAAGGAGAGAGGAGCCCATGCCTCTAGGTTCACCCAGGGAAACCAAAGCTTGCTTGTTGCTTCCTTACCAGGTGGTGACTCTGTGGTACCGAGCCCCTGAAATACTGCTGGGATGCAAATACTACTCGACTGCTGTGGATATCTGGAGCATCGGCTGCATCTTTGCAGAAATGGTAGAATGGGTTTAAATGGCCTCTTTAATGAGCCTGGAGGATGCCGCTGCAATGGGAATTGGGGAAGGAGGGACAACATACAGCCTCAGGGGCCTGGCAGAAGGCAAAGAAGCCTCTGTAGTCCAACAGCAGTTCCAGGTGCATGGGAATGTGATGGCTCTCCTTGCAGAAGGGGTGGCTTCAGTCTTGTTGCAGGAGCATTTTGATCCTGGGAGGAGATTAGACTCTTGCAGATGTCCTCACAGTGGACTGCAGAGAGCCAACACTCTCATAGCATGACAGAGTGGATCTCCTAGGGGTCCGTGCTCCACTTTGAAGAGCTCTTGTTTTCCCTGAAGTGTAATAGCACTATTCCTAGCTCCCAAAGCCCCCCAGCTGCAGATCAGCAGAGCCTGGGCAAGTAGGCACTGGAGGGAGCTAGCCTGCAAGAGTGGGTGTTGGGAAACTGGAGACAGAGGAACAGCCTCAGAGGAGCATGGATCCATGGAGAGGAGCTGGAGACCAGCAGACACCCATGACTTTCCCAAGCACTGCCTGTCAGAATCACTGCCCTGGTCTGTGCAGTTGTTTGCATTTGCTGGGACAAAGTCTTGCTTGCAGTGGGAAACAGGGCACTCAGCTGACGGACGGGTGGGAACTGGCTATTTTTTTTCCCCCCAGGTGATCAGGAAGGCCCTGTTTCCAGGAGACTCCGAGATTGATCAGCTCTTCCAGATCTTTCGTATCCTGGGCACTCCCACAGAGGCGACCTGGCCTGGGGTGACCCAGCTGCCTGACTACAAGGGGGACTTTCCCCGGTGGGCAAGGAAAGAGATAAAGGAAATTGTTCCCAACTTAGATCAAGATGGTAGAGACTTACTGGTGGTGAGTGAGGGCTCAGAACAAGACCCAGGGACAGGCAGGACCTTTTCAAACCGAGCAAAGAATAGGGATATTTGGGACTGGCCTACCTGGAAGTGGATTAGCTGACCTGGCTCTAATGGTCATCTCAGCCTTTGCAGAAACACTGAATCATCAAATAGGGCTCAGTCCTGTCTCTGAAGCAGGGCTGTCATTACAGGTTCCTTTGGGGAAACCACTGCATTGAGGGTCAAAAAACCCTTCTAGTGTAATCCCCACGGTAGCTTCAGCTGTGGGTTACTCCCAAAGCCCGGAGATGGGAAAAGGCAGGACCAACACCTGCATCTGGGCCCAGCTGCACGCAGGTACAAGTGATCACTTGGGTTTTAAAATCCTAAATCTGTTGGGTTTTTCTCTTGGCAGCAATTGCTCCTGTATGATCCCAGCAGGCGTATCTCAGCCAAGGCAGCCCTCGGTCACCAATACTTCCTCTGGAGAAGCCCTCAGAACCCTGAAGAGCAACGTGTGCTGCAGAGGCACTGCAGATGAGGAGACAGAGCTCTCCCCATGCACTTGAACCTCCAGGTAGCAGTGCAGGTCTGATTTGGGGCACCTAGCAGAGGGTTTGGCTGGGCCCCAGGGTCTCACTTCTCCCAAGGAGCCCGGAGGGAGACATTCTTGCATTTAGAGACTCTCATCCTGTTGCTGGGGGAAAGTTTGTCTGGGTTGTAGCCAGTTGAGCTGTTTTGAAGAGGTCATGTGCAAAAGGTAGGTCTATTTATCAGCATAAAACACTGAAATGTAGATGAGAGAGCATCTTTCAGAGGTTTGTCCTTGCATTAGCCGTCGAGTTGAGGTGACACACAGTGATTTCTGTCTGTCCAGCACTGGAGCATCCCCAGGTCTGTCGGTGGCACTGTCTGTCACCAGGGCGTGCTGGAGCTCCACTTTGGGCAGGGGAGCACTTCTCTGCTCAGCCCTCTGCTGCTCTTGCCAAAGGCTGGGCTTGTCAGCGCTAGACAAGTTGTTTAATCTGAGCTGTTTAACAGAGCTGACATTCTGCTGTTTCACAAGCTGACGAGCACCATCAGGTGTCTTGATTCGTGCCTTAGCTGGGACGGAGGAGCCAAAGCTCCAGTTAGCATAAAGCTCACGTTTCATGTGGCTGGAAGCAGCAGCAGCTAAAACCCTGGCTTTCCATCACCAGTCCAGGTGTAACGCTGTTTCCTTTCGCTTTATTGTCTTGGAAATGTCTTTGCTGTTCAAATGTTTGGAAAATTGTCACTAGCTTTTAGTGTGGTTCTGGCATCTGCCTTTTTTTTTTTATTTCAGTGTAGAAAAAAAATAAAGTCACTTGTTCAGGAACCTCGGTGTTTATCGTTCGGTGAGGCCCTCGTGACGCAGGACAGTCTGTCTGGTCTGTTTTTTCCACAGAGCTCTTCTCCCTTCCTCCTCTCCTGCACTCTTTCTTTTATCCTTTCCAGCCCAAATCCTTGGCAGGTACAGAGATGTGCTCTCAATTCTGTTGTGGAACATGGGGCTGGCGGTTCTGCCGCCCAGTGCTGTCTCAGTATGGTAAGGTGGGCTTGCTTTCCATCAGAGATTGCTGCAAGCCAGTTCAGAGTTATGTTCTACTTATGTAAATACTCAAAAATCAGATTTTTAACTTAAAGAAGCCAGACTTCTGCACTCTTGTTTTTCATGCATGTGGACACACGTGCCCTCCTAATAACTGCCATCCGAAGAAGTGATTCGAGCACAACCTGACAGCTCTGCAAAGCTTTCACATTCCTGGAGTTTCATTATGTAAATAATAAATTTAATAAACAGATAACGCAGCAAAGGCGAGCGGCGGCTGCACACACAGCTGTAGCACAAACCTCCCTCCCCACCTACCAGATACCAGAGAATTTGCACAGGGGAGAGAAACCTGTAAAGCCCCTCCAGAAAAAGCCTCTCTCAGCCCAAGACCTGCCTGTCTAAAGCCAAGCTCTGCTGCCCTTTGGCTTCCTCCATCCTTCATTCCTGCTCCCCACCCAACGAAAGGCAGTGGGTGCCTCTGCTTGATTCCTGACACCAAAACCACCTTTGTCATCCCAGCTGAAGCAGCCACACCTTCTGACAGAGCCCTGACAGCGAAACCCTGGGACCTGCTGCCCACCTCTGGGCCCTGCCCCGCTGCCTGCCTGCGCTTCCTCTGCAGGTTCAGAAGCCGCCAAGACACGAGGAGCTCGCTCACCTCTGCAATTTGCACAAATCAGGGTTTTTTTTGGGGTGGGTGGGGGTTGCTGTGCTTTTGAAGCTGTTGTTGGGAGTCATGCTGGAGTGGCTGCCTGGAAAAAGCTGCTCGTGTTTGGGAGGGATGGTTTTCTGACTAACAGGGAGCTGGGCTCACGCGGCAGCCTCGAGAGCCATGTGACAGGAATATTGAAGCCCTGCTGTGCTCCTGCAGCATCTCGTGGCCTCTGCGTGATAGCACCTGGCTTGCAGGAGCGTGTTTGTGGGCCAGAGATGAATTCTGCTACAGGATTCATTTCCCTGCCTTTGCATACGTGTTTTAAAGTCCATTCATTTTGGACAGACAATGCTCCGTTGTTTGCTCCATGCAAACAAATGCTCGTGTTGTACCAGGCAAGCTGTTTGCAGAAGAGTTTGGTGGTGGTTTTTTTTAAGGCTCTGCATCAAGAAATAAATACTAAGGACGTTCATCCAGTCCAGAAACATAAATACAGCTCATATAGCCTGATAAAATAAAGCAACAAGCTGGATTTCAAACATTTCTGACCCAGCCCCACTGCCAGCAATGGGAACCAACAGCAGCTGTGTCGAAGCAACTGCTCCAGGAAAGCCATGGCAGAGCACCATCACCCTGTGCACTGCCTGGCTCCTCCTGAGCAACTCCCAACCCTTCCAGGCAGCTGGGCTCTGTGAAAGCCCCACAGCTGCATGGTGCTTCCTACGGACACATCAGGAGGACACGACACGAGCTGCTTTCTGCAGGTGAGGACCACTTCGTAGTGAAGAAAAGGATTTTTCAGTGGGTTGGCTTTTTTTTTCCAGAAACAAAAGGCAGGCCAGCCTTCAAGCGATACTGCTCAGCCAGCTAGACTGCTCAGCCGCCTGATCGTCTCTCAACGCCTTCACCCAGCCCTAGGGAAATACCTCCCACCATGCGCTTAGAGAGCGCTTCATCCCAAAATGATTAACCGGATGCCTAATTACTAGAACTCCGAGTTCCTGAGTTACACAGCATTCCACAAAACTATTTAATCAGCACTTCAGAAAGAGTCACCACATGAGCATCGCACTGCTTTAAAAACAAGCACGGTTTTAGCTCATCTGTGAGGGCAGCAGCCGGGAGGAGGGCAGCCCCAGAGCCCAGCACCCTGTCCCGCGGAGCTCGGCAAGGAAAGACCAACAGCAAACTCACCTCCTGAGCTGCAGATAAGGCCAGAGCCCCGTTGCTGATGGATCCTCTCTGCTTTCAGCTGGCCAAAACAAGTTGGGAGCACAGCAAAGCTGTGACCTAGGACCTGAGGATTGCTGGGAACTGCACTGGTCCAGGGCTCCTTAGTTGCACTGGGATGTGATCCTCACCTGGCTGTGTTGCTGTGCTCCGAGGGCTGTTGGGCTTGCCCTGGCAGGAGGCCAGGCCAGAGTTTCTCTCCTGGTGTGTTCCCCGGCCCATCACAACCCAGCTCCAGGCCTTGCTGCTGGTCCAGATCAGGCAGGAGGGGATGCTCCATGTGCTAGCAGAGCTCTACCAAAAGGAAGCAAGCTGGGAACAGATGCTCTAGAGTGTGTGCAAGTGCTTTCCCCGTTGTAAACCAATAAATTGCTCCATATTGATCATGGCAGCTGAGATGGCCACAGACATTAGCCATAGGCATGACAGTGAGCACAGACCCTGCAGAGGATGGGACAGAGCCTGAGCACATCTCGGACTGGAAAATTGGTGTTTCCGTAGCTGGGCTCAGCTTGTTAATGCTGAGCACTGCCTACCAGCAGGAAGGTGACAGGACCTGCAATTGTTCTGAGCTTGCCAGCATGGGAACAATTCCTTCTTGGAGTCTGTACTTCAAATCCCAGCTAGGCTATATGGAACTAGAGGGGGCAGGAGGGAGGGAGGGAAACCACTACCCTTATGGATTATTTTGGGTGTGTTGGAGTTCCCGGTGTCAGCCCTCAGGAAAGGGGGAAGAGCAGCTCACATCAATAGAAAGTAACTTTTCTCACCCCACAAAGCCAGGAGATGCTCCGCCGTGGGTAGATACCAGGGAAGAATGTTTGGGAGGTGAGACTTGCTCATGTCAGCAAGAGCTGAGCAGCGGAAGTTACACAGAGGACCAAAAGCTCACCTAAAGCAATAGCAAGTGCAGATTTTCCGGTATTGCTGGATGGATCCTGCAGCCAAGGGCTGTAGAAAGCAGTTTCACATCACTGTTGACTGCGAGCATCATCAGTCTGCTACTGAAGTTCAGCCCTTCCTTTGCAACACATCTGCCTGTGTACAGGTACAGGACAAGCCCCCAGAATCATCTACTTCAACAGGGTTGGGTTTTGTTTAGGGCTTGGCTTCCTCTGCAAGGATCTCAGTGAAGTGACCTGAGTCATTGTGCAGCCAACACCACCACTGGTCTGCAGCCAGAAGGGCGCCAGGGACAGGCAGCTGCTGCATTTGATAGCTGCCTGCACTTGTACTGGATCAAGCATAACATGGAGCTGCACCCTTTGGCCATCAAGTCCCTCTTCAGAGGTGTCGAAATGACCAGGGAGCAAAAGTCTGTTGGTTTTCAGTTTTAAAGACAAATGTAACAAAATCTTTAAAGATATGGACTTAAATGCAGGAAGAAATTCAGGGGGTTCAGTGCTGTGAGATCAGGGGGAGCAAGAGCCTGCAAACCCTTTGTAGATTGGGCTGCATGGGGAGGACTCGCCCCGTCTTCAGCCTCGTTGCAGCCTCAGCCTGCAGAGATGACACAGCCACAGAGATGCACTTTCTACGTTTATTGCATGCAGAAGAATGACCCAACTGGAAAACACTCTGTCTCTCTCCCCTTCCTGGGCATAACCACATTTAACCTACTACCAATGGAGTCCTCGCAATCAACCCCCCTTTGCTGTCACAGCAGCACCTGGGGGACTGCGGGGACCTTGGTGCGTCAGGCCCTCACACGCTCACGATCACAGTGTCTTCCTCGCACGGCCAAGCTGCGTTGGGAAGCAGAGATAGTTAAGAGAGAAGAGTATGCAGTCCTAAATGCTAGATGCTCCATTCCTGTGATCGCTGCTGCTGCCATGGGGAGAGGTGTTTTGAAGAGATGAACTCCTGAAGGAACCAGATCCAGAACATGCCTGAATCCATTCAATGCCTGAACCGTGAGAGCTTGGGGGAACAGCTCACTTGGTGGTACCGCTGATACCCCTCCGATGCAGCTGGGAGCAGCAGGAGGCTGCTCAGCGAATCCTTCTGGCAGAGGGCCATGGCTTCCTTGTAATTTATCTTCTCTTTAGTAACAGGGTCAATGAGATCTTTTTCATAGTTGGACTCATCCTGGAGCCTGTTGGCTAGGTCGCCTGTTATCATCCCTGTCTGGGCAGCTTCCAGCACCGGGATGCGACCAGTTTTCTTGGGATCAATGAGCCCTCCAGTTAGATGCTGGACCTCCAGGTAGGGGAAAGCACTGTCCTTGGTCATCCATCCCTTCTGAACTGCTTCCCCCACAGACAGCCTTCGCTTGGTCACTGGGTCCTCAATCCCCGTGAAAGCTTTCTGGGCATTGAGCAGTCTCTGCATGTAGGTCCTGTCAATCAGCCCCCTCTCGATTGCCTTATGGACTGAAAGCCGGTCCCGAGAAATGAGGTCTATGATGCCCCCCGTGGCAGCCTGGGCTTCCAGGAGCTTCTGAGCTGTCATGGGATCAAGCAGCTTCTTTGCGACAGCAGTCTTGATATTGTACTTGGTGTCGGTGGTGGTGTCATACACCCCGGCAATGGGGGATTTGTCATCACAGAAGCCCTTCTGTGAGGCTGAGGGGAAGAAACTTTGGTTTTGGTGGGTGGTGGGGGATGAGACCGGGGATTTGGAGATGATGGAGCCAATAGAGAGGGACGAGGGAGGCTTGGATTCCCCAGCCACCAGCAAGGCAAATTCAGAGATAGGAATCTTGCCATCCCGGTACAGCTGGTACTCCTCCTTTGTGATCCTCCTCAGCCTTAGTGCATCATCGATGGAGTACTGCTTCCCACTTTTCTTGTCAAGAAGAAGTGAGACTTCCCCATTTGGGCCCAGGGTGGTGACTTCCTCCCAGTCACACTCCAGCTCTTGCAGCTGGATGTACTGGCCTCTGTCTATGATACCTCTCTTATAGGCCTCATAAGGGGACATATCCTTCCCTGTCTCAGGGTCCAAGATAGAAATCTTGGTGGAGAGGTTTGTCTCTCTCATCTGGGTCTCGTGATTGATTTCTTCCCGGTTGACCCTGGACTGGAGATCTCGAATGAACCTCTCCTTGTTGTAGATCTGGTCTTTCTCACGAAGGATGTCTGCTTCCAGCAGGGAAAACTCATGTTCCAGCTGCTTCTTCTTCTGCCTGTCATTCTCAGTTCGCTGGTTGAGCAGTTTGGACTCCTCCCGAAGGAAGAGGACTTTCTGCTGCTTCTGCCTCTCCAGCTCCCGCAGTTCACTCTCCAAGTTGGCTCTCTCCTGGATGGCCAGGTTCCTGGCTTTCTGCAGCTCTGTCTCTTCACGAGCCCACGTCCTCTTCATGCCTTCAGCTCTCTCAATCTTCTCCCTGAGCCGCCGTACCTCCTCTTCTGCCTTTTGCTTGGCTCCTCTCTCCCTGTTCAGCAGCTCCCAGATGCGTGCACGTTCGCTCTCCAGTGCTCTGTCCTTTTCCACTCGAATCACCTCCTTGTAGATGGTCTTCTCCTGGGATTTTGTTTTCTGCAGGACATCAACTTGCATCTGCAGGTTCTTGCATTCTCTCTGCAGGTTCAGCACCTCCATCTTCTCACGGTCCAGTTCCAAGCGCAGGTTGCTGGCAGACTGTTCAAGGACTGGATCCTTCTCCAACTTCACCACTTCTTCCATAATGATCTTTTCTTGCACAGGGGCTGGGCTCTCCTCCAGCTCCTTTATTCTCAACGTAATTTGTCTCATCTCCTTCTCCAGTGCAAGCCTCTTACTTCGATCCTCCTGAAAGTTGAGCAACTTCTCTTGCTCCTCCACCAGTGCACGGACTTGTTGCACGTCACGTTCCAGACGCCGCCTGTTGCTCACCTCCTCATCCAGACTCCGGCTCAGTCTGTTGTGCTCATCTCGGAGCTTTGGATCCTTTTGAGTTAGTATTACCTCTTGAACAATTACCTTTTCCTCTGGCTTTCGCCTCTCCAGTAGCATGTATTTATTTTGTAGGTCATAGATTGCATCTTCTGCAGCTCTCCTCTTTTGGGACATGTTACGCACCTCTTGACGGAGGCGATCAGCTTCTTTTTCCAAGAGCGGATCATTCTCATATCGGATGACTTCCTTGTTGACCAGCTTGGTTTCCACTTTGGATCTCTCCCTCTTCCATTCATCCCTTTCACCCTGCAGCCTAATGAGCTGCTCTTGGGTCCTGCCATTGGTGTTCACTAGTTCATTGAGCTGTTGTTTCAGCCTGTCAATTTCTCTAAGAATCTCTGGACTCTTCTCATGTTTCACCACCTCCTCTATAACCTCCTTAAACTCCACCACTGGTTTCTGTGACCTGAGGACACTGAGCTCTGCTAAGGCCTCTTCCACTTCACTGTCAATCTTTGTCCTTTTCAGAGTGACCTCCTGCAGCTCCCTTTTCAGGTGTGCAATTTGCCGCTCCGTTTCAGGATCCACCAGGAAAATCTCATTGACCCTCTCTTTAACCTCTACCCTTGGTTTTTGCTTCTCGGCAATACTGTACTGGCTCTGCAGCTCTCCCAGCTCACCTGTAAGCATCAAGTTTTTGCTCCTCTCTTCTTCAATCAGAGTTTTAAGCTTGGAAGACTCTCTCAATAGCTCTGGGTCCTGCTCCACCTGCTTCACCTCCTTAACAATAATTTTGGGTTCTGCCGTTTCAATTAGTCTTTCCACCTCCTCGATCTTGTTCTTCACTTTCACAATTGCTTCTTCGGCAGACTTCCTCTTGAAGGATTCCTCATCGATTTGTAGCTGCAGGGTCCTAACAGACTTCAGCATTTCTGGGTTCTTCTCCAGTTTGATCAGCTCCTTCACCACCACTTTCTCTCGGATATTGGGCTGCTTTCGCTCCAGCATGTGCAGCTCTCTCTTATGCTGCTCAAGTTCGGAAGCAGCAGCTACACTTTCCTCCCGGAGACGTTTGATCTCCTGACGAAGACTGGCTGCTTGGCTATCCAGACTTGGGTCTTTCTCAATTTTTGTAATCTCTTTGGTGAGGAGCTGGGGAGGAACAACCTTCTTCTCACTCTCTAGCTGGGCAAGCTTCCGGTTCATTACTTCAATGTCTTCTTGCAGGCTCTGCCTCTTTTTGCCTTCCTCTTCAATCTGCTGGGCCATCTTAGACAGGTTGCTCTCGACCTGTGGGTCTCTGTAATACTCTATCACCTCCTTTTCTTCCACTCTTTCAATGGGCTTCTGAGTCTTCAACATTAGCAGCTTGCTTCTGTGTTCTTCCAGGTCCTCTTCAATCCTGGCCACTTTCTTCCTTTCCTCCTCCAGCTGTGATTGCAACGCCTCAGATTCCCTGCTTGTCGTGGCTTTGTTTTCAGATTGCTGGGTTTGCTCATGTACAGCTTTAATGTCTTCGTGCACTTCCTTCTGCATGGGAAAAACAAAAAAGAATTTGAAATTAACTAAAAACAAAAAGGCAGGGAAAACAGGTCACTGGGTCTGGCGCAGAGGCTTTTTCCATGACAAGGCACGGCAGGAGACAGGACTGGTACAGAATCCCCAGGGAGCCTCCAAAGAAGGCTATTTGTAAATGGCAAATGAGGACACATTCCCACCACCTCAAGCAGCTGACTCAGTGTGTCTTCCCCTTGTCATGGAGGTGCAGCAGCAGCTCACAAAGGACTTAAAAGCCCCAATCTTTTTTCCTAGCATAAACTACAGGTCCAGTAAGAGTTGAGGGCTCACAGAGGTGATGAAAGTCACAATCTAAGATCAGTGTCAGTGAAACTGTGGTTACTCGTGATCTTTTTCTCACAGGGGTTTCCATTCCTCTCCTCCCTCACACTTGGAGGTGGAGATCCAGGGAGGGGTCGGGGGATCCCAGGCTAAGCAGATTGCTAACACCTTTGGAAAGATCATTTCAACCCCCAATCTCGAGTACCCCAATCTTGCCAGAGGCTGTCAGCTGGTACCTTCTCAACAATCTTCCTGGCAAACTCCAGCCGGCTGAGCTGCTGTTTATTTTGTGCTGCTAGCTCCATGTAGAGCTTGGTTACATCATTTTCCTGAAAAACAAACAGCAGTGAAAGCATTGTCCCCCTCACCCTGAACTAGCTCTGTTGGAAGGCACACTCTCCCACCCCTCCTTTCTCCTGGATGCACTTTGTGTACTGCACTATTCCAGGGATGTCTTCACATCTGACTTTCTAGAGAGACACAGAGTCTAAGAACTCACATAGGAGATCCTGTCCCCTTTATCTGAATGCCTGTTAGATGCCTTCAAATTCACCTTGGGCCACACCTGGAAGGAAGGTGGCAAATAGCCTAAGGTGATGCAGGAGAACTGGCGTGTAGCTGAGAAGAGCACGGAGGAGTTCTGGCTCAGTCCTGTCCCCACACACCTATCCTGTAAGTTTATCTTCATACACAATATGGTAAGGGGCAATCATCAGCAATCTCAACCAGACACATTCCTAATCCTGGATCTCGTGTGCTGCTTTGCCCCATAGACAAAGAGATCCTTGATGACATTTGTCCTTGGGATTAGGATCATGATCAGCTGTGAATTAAAACCTTGCAGAGGACATGGGGCTTGGGTAAGGAGCTAGACAAAGTTTTCCTGCCTTCATCATAACATTTTACCTGGGCCTGGATGCTTTCTTGTAGGGGGGTCACACGCAGCCTCTTTGCGGCAGAGTCAGTCAGGGTGGGGTCCAGAGAAGAGCTGTATTTGCCTGCTTGGAGTTCATAGTCCTGTGCAGAGCAGAAACAGAAGAATCAGTCGGGATCTCTCGAGTGAGACACCAAGGGAGCTCTACATGGGGAAACCCAGCCATACGTTGAGCGTGGACTGCACATTCCGGGACAGTCTGACCACTGCGTTTTTCTCTGGCTCCTTGCTTTCGATCTCCTCCACCAGCCTCTGTAGGAGACACACATGATGTTAAGGACAGGTTGAAATACAGCAACCCAGCAACACTCTTGAGCAGTAGCTCAGCCTAGTACTGGAGGAAATGGTGGGAACAGGAGGACATTTAGGAAGAATCTCCAGGGCTTTAGAGGATCTCAGCAGCACCCTCACTTGCCCAGGACCTATCACACTGAGTCACCATATATGAGATAAATACCAGCCAACACAGAGACCTCCAATCTCATCACCTGAGCTAGTCATCTCAGGATATGCCAAAGGAGTGAAAGATGCAGGACCCAGATGCAATGTCTCAGCCCAAGATCCTTCAGGACCTGGGTGTGTCCTCTCCATGAAGAGGGTATCAGCCTGGGGGTCACCAGCACAGATGAGAACACAAGCACTGTAGATGAATGCAGCAGAGCAAGATACATCATCTGTGGGCTGCAATCCACTGTCTCCTTGTTCTAGTTCATTTACTGTGACGGGTGGAGCACACAGATAGGAGCTGGTTGATACTATTTTGCACACTGTTCACGAGCAAATTCCCACATCCCTGTAACATTACAGGTTATGACATTTGCCCTGGAACACACCTTCTGTGCCTGCAGCTTGTAATTGATCTGGCTTGGCCCATCGGTGGTCTTCACTTGGTGCTTGGGCAGGTTGTTCATCCAGAACATCAGGTTCTCGGTGGAGTTTTGGAACTGCTGGTAGGTGAGGCTGATATTTCTGAGGGTCTTCTCTCTGCACAGCACAAAGGTGAACAGGAACATTAAGGACAAGGATGAAGATTCATGTGCAAGTTCCTAAAAAGACACTACAGTGAAAATGTCCAACAACAAACACCGAGATAAAACCAAGGGGAAGCAACTGAGTGGAAATCACAACTCTCTGCACACCAGGTTTGCTACTGCAGCATGAACACAACTTAGGACATCAGAGAAGTAAAAAGGCAGGCAACCAGCAGCAATGCCTGTGAGAAGCATTAAGCATCAGGGTCGCTGGGTCAGGCAGAGGCCAGCAGTCAGCTACTTAAGATTGACTTCACACAGTCATCTGGAAGCTCAAAGCCTGTGCTGTGCATAGGAAGGTGGCAACCACACAGCAGGGCAGACCTGGTCCTCAGTATTACAGAACAGTGGTCAGGATCAGGGTCTTGTAACGAAGAACCTACTCTAGCGACTGAGTAATGCTGGTCCGTGTTAGATAAAAGGAGCAGAGATGATGCCATAGTTCCTCACCGCTGATCCAGCTGGTCCGCAACAGCATGGTAGCGATCATTGAGGAGCTGCACCTCCCGCTTCTGCCGGGGCAGGTCAGGGCAGTACTCCTGGAAGTTGTTCTGCACGGCGCTGCAGCTGTACTCAGCATCCTTAAGCCCCCGGTTCAGCTTCAGCACACAGTCCTCTTGGGCCACCAGGTCCCGCTTCATCTTCTGCAGGGGAAAAAAAAGACACGTCCAGGTTTGGATCAGTCAATGCACCAACCAAAAATACCCTCCTTAACACTGTCACTAACTGTGCAGCACCTGGGGGCTAGTCACGCTCTCCAAGATAGACATGCCACGCGGAAGAGATGGAGGAGTGAGACTTTCACGGTAAAGAAGGTGGGAAGCAAGGTGGGTTGAATGATACATGGAGCAGGAGGGAGAGATTTTGGGGAATGCAAAAAAGGATCACTGTGAGCATTAATGATGGGGCAGGGAGACTGGGAGCATGAAAGAACAGGGATGGGGGTGAGGCAGGGCAACAGAGGTTAGATGATAAGGGGGTGGTCCTGTATTTTAGGGACCCCAGAGGTAACCTGAGAGGGACAAAGCTTTTTGCTAGCCAGCGAGTGCAGGTCAGCCTGTAACACCAATGTAAAACCTTCAAAGAACAAGTCCTTAGAAAGGCTTTGTCATTGGCACTTCAAGGTGTTCAAATAAGCCAAGCCCAACTCTCCCCACCATTGCCACCTGAGCCCAGAGATCGCCCTTCCTTAAATAAGAGCCTGATGTTCCTACCTGCAGATCATTGGCCCGATCCTGCAGGGCATTGGGGGATGCAGGAATTATGCTGTCCTGAGCCAGCTTGGCCTCAAACCTGCTGACGATCTTGTCTGTGTTCTCAATCTGAGTCTCCAGGTTCAAGGCAGCCTTAGCCCTGGGAAAGGGAAAAATGACAGGGCAAAGTTAGCTACAGAAAACCCCATTCTTCTCCTTTTCTCTCTGATTTTTGCATGTTTAAGCTTATTTAGCATCAGAGCTTCAGCAGCATGACAGTGAACAAGCAATACACACTCACAACTCTCTGATGCTGCCCAGAAGTTAGATATATTGCTTTGCACCACACATAGCAGAGCTTGGACATACACCCATTGTGGTGGAATTTCCACGGTGGGGGGATCGAACCACAGATTACACAGGAACTCCTTCAGAGGTGCCTTTGATGATGGATGGAAAGTTTCCAACCTGTGCTGGGCTGGATGGACCTCAACCAACACCCTTATAAACCAAAAGCATTTTCTCTCATGCTTCTGTGTTGACACCTCTGTGCAAGGACTTCTTTCCCTCACCCCCATCAGGCCTTGCCCTCATCACTCACTTCTCGTTGTACAGGCTGGAGAGCATATTGACATCATTGTATTTGCTCCGGAGGGCATTCAACGTGACAGGGAGCTGGGAAGCTGAGGTGCTGGTGGGCTTCTTGGAAAGGTAGGTCTCACATTCCTTCTGCAAGGCATCTTTGGCTGCCCCCAGGTTCTCAAGTTTCTTTGTTGTTTCCTGGCACAGCAGATGGGAGCAGAGTCACCCAAGACAGTCATAACAGTGCTGTTGCGAAAACGTGTCTCCCTCAGGGGCGGAGTTTGCTGTGGGGCTAAGGGTGCGGTGGCCCTCTCATAAGGAGTTGGCCCTTGGGGCACAGCCCCATCCAGACTGTGGCTGTCTGGCAATGCCAGGCTGTGGGAAAGAGATCCAAACAGGCAGAGATGGAAGAAACCTACCTGCCTGAGTCCATCCTTCTCCAGGACCAGATAAATACCCGCAGACAAAGATGTAACAAGCTGATCTACTACAGACCCAGCCCTTATCCCAGAGGAAAGGAGGGGGCTCCAGGGCACTGCCTCCTTCCCTGTCCCACTCACATCTGTACTCCCCCATCAGGTGAGCCAAAGCTGGTCCTTGGATTAATTCCCTCTATTTGTAGTCTTTTATGCTACAGACTTGAGAGCGAAGGGTCACAGCAACCCTATGATGAGGCTGAGGACTCCTTGAGACTGGCACCTGGTCCACAGCTCTGAAATGAATGGACTATCTTGCTACAGAGCTGAGCCAAGGCAAGGGCCTGCATTTCTCTAGGCTTTGGCTTAACCTGTCCTATTTCAAGGGCTCACACCAGCCTGAAACCCTTGCAACCGCAGCATGATTTTCTCCTTCAAAGCACCAGCTGTCATCTGCCACGTAACTCCTATGTCAACCTGTTTCAGGCCAAGAACACAACACTACCAAACTCATCCTGGTCCAGCCTGACTGCAGCAGCACCCACCTGCTGGTGTTTGATCCTCCTGGCAAGGTCATCTGTGGGGTCACTGTAGTTCACTGGAGACCTCACTCGGTTCAAGACCTCCTTCTCTACCTGAACCAGGTCCTTGCCAACACGATCCAGGCTACCGAGAAGCTGATCAGCATGGGGATCATCCTGGACTACAGGGGGGCTCTTGGGAAGAGCTGCAGCAAGACAAATCTTAGGTTAATCCTTAAGTGCATGGCCCTTTCCCTGACCTCTCCCACATGTGGTCCCAAAAGCCCCAACTCAACTTCATGACAGCCCTGCTGCAAAGCTGTGCCCTTTGCTTTTGGCCAGCTCTGAAGCACACAGGCTTCTCTTGAGCATGAGGTTTTGATGCAACCATAAAAAATTCAGTTAATGTTTCCAATCCACAGAGCATCATGCACATGCATGTGCCCACCCATGGCAAAGGCTGAGGAAAGTGGTTTTAGCTCTGCCTTGGCCACCCAGAGCTCAAGTCCAAAGAAAGGACAAGGACAGCCCTGTGCTGCCATGCAGACACATCCCTGCTCAGCTTTGCTGGGAGCTTTGGAGCTACAGCTGTGGAAGTAACACAGACAGACAGGGGCTGGGATTTAGCCATGGCTGCCTGCTCATTCCACAGCCCCCAGCTAGGGAAGAGAACTGTGAGGGACCCAGATCCAAATGAAGGTTTTATTTAGGCTTCTGGATAGGCACATACCCCTGCAACTGTTGATGGAGCTGGAGATCAATCTCAGAGGTTTGAGAAGAGCAAGAGATTGACTGAGTTAATTGCCTGAGATTTAGACTAGATCTAAGGAAGACATTTTTGATGCTGAGGGTGGTGAGAGCCTGGCCCAGGCTGCCCAGAGAGGTGGTCGATGCCCCATCCCTGGAACCATTGCAGGTGAGGTTGGCCGGGGCTCTGAGCAACCTGCTCTAGTTGCAGATGTCCCTGCTTACTGCAAGGGGGTTGGGCCAGATGACCTTTAATGGTCCCTTCCAACCCACACCATTCTATGATCATGCAGTGGGCCCTGGGCAGTACGAGGAGTCAGGTTATCCCATTAGCTGCTCTTTTCCCTAGAGCAGAAGGCATCCTCACACTGACCTGCAGGTACCTCTGCCTGCCTAGGTGGCTGCTCTGCTTCCAGCCAGGCCTGGGAGCTCTGCAAGGGAGGTGCATGGGCTTGTGGAGAGCGCTTGGCTAACCCGCTGATGTACCTTGCTGGCTGGGTTGAACCTGCTCCTTGTGGCTGCGTTTCAGGGTGCTCTGAACTGCGGCTCGCTTCTGCTTCACCGTGTTCAATTCCCCTTCCAGCCTGTGAGGAGAGAGGAGCAGGACAGGAAACGGCTGCACTGAGCAAGCCTTGACAGAGCCTGACCCAGCAGCAGCTCCATGACTCTGCTGGGGAAGGTGTCCCCAAAGGCAAGGGCAGACTGAGAGCCTGCAGCCTGTTGTAATTCAGAGATGTCCCTTAGGAAAGGGGACAGTAGCAAGAGCAGTTGGTTGGTTTGAGCAGCCGGTTTCTCCCAGTGGAGCCAATGTTTCCAACTCTCAGCAGAAGGTACCAAAGCTGGAAACTTGTTTCATATCAGTGCAGTGCTTTGCAGGGTCACGGGAAGCGAGTAGAAGCAGCTGCTTCTGCGGCTGCTGCACTAGAAACACCAAGTCTCACTTGGAAGGATGGTTCCCTTCTAATGGAACTAGAGCTGTGATCAGCAGGAGCTGGAAGGACCAAAAAAATCTCAGGATGAGAAAAGACTGATGGACCAGGAGGAAGGACCTTTGAAGGACCAGGCAAGTTCACATCCCTGCCATGAACTGCTCCAACTCATCATCATGCTCTAAAACCACCAAGTCCCAGCTTGCCTGGCTGTTGTCAGACACGGGCTGTTCCTCTGCAGGGCCAGGACTTAGCTCCAGGCAGAGGGACTGAATGGTGGAAAAGGCTAGGAAATAAACCAAGGACAAATATTTAGTGTGTAGGAAGGGAAGCAAACACCAGGAAATGGAACAAGCTGTCAGATGTGGCCTGAAAAGGGTGAGAGTTTTCCAAACAATGCCTGCAGAGTTGTTACCCAGGAGGACATTGCAAACTCTTTCTTTTCTGTTTTAAAACACACATGAAGCCCATAAATCCAAAGGGATTCAGTGACACGGGATGTGTGAAGAGGGGTGCATGCTCAGGAAGAGCAACACAGTAATCACACCCACGTGACTTGGGACCCAAGCTCCTGTCACAGGCGTCCCCAAGTAACTCCAAATCTGGGCTGTGGGCCCCTCCACAGCACGTGGGCAGCACTGATTTGTCCAAGCACCCAGGGACATGATTAAAAAGGTAATTCTGAAGCTGCCTGCACTACCACCCCATCCTATGGGAACCACAGAGGCCACAGACTACATGGTGGTTCAAGGAACAGTCCTCAATCTCCAGCTGGGGCTGACTGAGAAGAGATACCACAGATAACTCTGTCCTGTTTGGCAAGTCCCAAGCTCCAGACTGATTCTACAATGAATTTAGTCAAACCTATGCGAGTCACATGTTTGGGTGAAGAAATCAAGCCTGACTGCCAGAAAACTCTTTGACAGCAATGTCCATGCAGCATTCAGTGCTCTCAAGGAATGGCAAGAACCTGGACGAGATACTTGGGTACAGGGAACAGTCCCTCTCCAGAAGGGATTTCATATTAGATGGTCAGGAGTTCTGTTCCCAGCTGCTATTTCACTGCAGTTGAGGCAGCCAGGCTGGCTGCAACCTAAGAGCAAGTCTGAACATCCCTCTGGGTCAGGCTCTCCACTGCACACTCACCTATTGACTTTGTCTATGGACTCAGGGTCTGGTGGAGGGATGGAGAAACAAGCAGAAGGTGCCTCCTGGACCACACCAGTGCTGCTCTGTACCACCCACATCTCCGGGTTGTTGTTGTCCTTCAGAGTGTACTTGTCACCTCTGGTCAGCTGCACCTGGGACAAAGGCATAAAACCCAGTTAAAGGCTTGGCTTTCCAGCACTAAGCCAGTTCCTCCCACCACGGAGCCAAAATCTGGAGCAACCAAGAAAGAATCCAGTTGCCTGCCTCATCTGAGGGTACTGCTAGTCAAGCCCTCACCTCCCCAGCATCCCAGTCACAGAGGGTGTCCAAGGTGAGGGTCTGGGGGGGATGCATCCTGCGCAGTTTTAGAGGGCTGATCTCTTTGCTCCTTCTCTTCAGGTCAGCGATGCTCTTTTCTGCCTGCTTCACCGCCTTGTCCTCGTTCTAGATAAAACAAGGAAGACAGTGGCTGTAATCAGGCTTGGATGAGAAGGAAGAGGGGGTGGGTCACACTACAGTGGGTACACTGGGGCCAGCTGTCCACCCTTGTGTGGTCGCTGCTGGAGTGGAGTCAGAAGTGTCTCCATTCTTGATCCCTCCATGTCTTCCTCCCCTTTTCATTATCAACACTCTCATTGGTTTCCTTCCCTCACAGCAGAACTGCCTTTGAAGGCACAGCCTGAGTAAACATTAGGAGATCCAACACTGTCATATTAAACCTCCTGGAGGAGAAGGAAGAGGAACAGACACCTGCCAAGATGTGGCCACATTCCAGTGTCAGAAGGTACTGAGATCCCAGCACCTCTTGGGAGTGAAATGTGTTGCATATATGGGAAGATACTGTGTCCCCTCCCTCTCTCCCGGGCAAATGTTCCTTTCCTATCTGCATCTCACCCCTGAGGTCAGATTTCTTTATTGCCTCCCTCGCCCTTAGCTCATGAGAGTGCTGATGAGATGGGAGGACCTCTCCCCGTTGCTTGGATGCCAGCACCTCATGCTCTCTGTGGGCCCTCTAATCCAAGTGTCTCATGTTTAGGACAACACACAGCTTCTCCCCATTCTTCTCCTTTATTCTGATGGTGACCTGGGTCCTGGCTGTGAGTCACTGATGGAGATAAGTGTCTTCTCAGGCATTATTTTCCACAGTGTGGACCTTCTGGGGCTACAGAGACTCAGTGTCCAGAGCACAGTATTGCCATGGGCTTCCCCCTCCCCAACACAGAGCTGTGATGAGCTGTCCCAGTAGGGTTATTTACCCACCTCTTCCCCTTCCCCACTGTTATTTAATGGGGAGGTTGTAAAGTTTTGTCTGTCCCTTAGGTCTGGCTACTGCCACCAGCCCTGAAGACCTTACCTCCAGCTGAAGCAGCAGATCTGACACTACCCCAGGGCTGTCTTTGTCGAACTTGCTGTATTTGGTGTCGAGGTCAGCGTTCATCTTCTTCAGGGAGTGGCTCACAGCCTCGGCATCATCCTGGAACTGGAGGCGTGGGGAGGAAATCAGTCAGTTATAGGAGAACATTACTAGCTCCAAGCCCAGTGGGGTCTCAGTTCCCAGCACCTCTCCTGCAACCTGTCTGAGGCTCACAAGACCCTACAGACCACACTCAGAGTGTGTGCTTGCACAAGGACCTCCACCGCCTGAGCCACAGGTAAATACTGCCAATCAACAGGCAAGTTCCAGGTGAGGACAGTGAGCAAACCCTCCCCTGCTCCTCTTCTCCAAGCCACACACTGATGCTACAGTGCTGATGAGATGAGCTGGGAGCCAGTCCTTCACTGCAGTACTAAAGGATGGTGTTTTGAGGAGTGTTTCCCAAAAATACCTGATTAGGTGCAAGCAAAGGATCTTCCATCCCCATCCCTTTGCTGTCTCTCTTCCCAGCCTGCCCACTCTGGCCTGACCCTGCAGCCTCATGGCCCATGCCCTCCTCATTGCTTTTTACCTTCTTATAGCTCTCCACGTTTTTCAGTTGACTCTCCTGGCAAATGCAGAGATTCAGGAAATTCTGCCATTCGTTCTTCAAGGCTTCCTGGTGAGCCTGTGGTGGGACAGAGCACAACTCAGTGGGCTCCAGCTAGCCTTACCTCCCCCACCACTGGTCTCCTTTTCCAGAAGTCCCAGAGATCGGGGGAAAAGACTGCTGTTGAGCAGAGACAAAGCTATGCCCAAGCACTGCCAGATGCTGAGCCTCAGCAAGGACACTGTGGGACAATGACTTGGCTCATACAGAGCATCCACCATTTCTCAAGGGGTATCAGCTCCAGTGGTGCTGGTGGCTGAGAGCCCATGTCAGCTTGTCACTGTGTTTGCAGGCTTGGAAATACAACCTTAGAGGTTGGGACCTGGTTTCATGCCATGGCATAGCTGAAGTTTCACTGCAGCATGAACATAGAATCATAGAATATTTTGGATTAGAAGGGACCTTTTAAAACCATCACCCCTTGTCCTGCCACAACAGGCCCTGCTAAAAAGACTGTCCCTGCATCAACCCATGCCTGAGCACCAGAGTGGGAGCTGGTCCCAGCACACAAATGTCAGCCACTACTTCCTGAGGATTTCTGAAGGGGTGAGGACCCTTCACTGCCCTCAGCTTCCCACAGGGCTGGAGCAGGCAGAAAGTTGCTGCAGTACAGTTGGTGCAGTGTGGGAGGAGAGAGTAACAGAGTAGCTCTGCAGAAGCGAAGAGGTCTCTTCCAGCCCATCTCCTTGTTCTTGATGCAGAGACATTCTCATTCTCCTACAGGTTTGGGAGGAGACTCCCTTTCCCCACCTGGATAGGCTTGACAGCTGGGTGCTTTAGCTCAATCATCCTATCCCCGTCGTCCTGAAGATGGTTTACAAGCTCCTCCTGCCTGAGCAGCTCATTGGACTTGAAATCCTGAAGGGGAAGAGAACCATCATGACCATGAGAGCATGCGGGGAGCAGAGAGCGGTCTCCTGGGGCACCAAACCCCATGTGGCAGAGAAAAGATTCCCCAAGCATAGATATAAATGTTTGTTTTTAAAAAAGAAGAGGGTAGGCAAAGCTAAAACAAATTGGATAAAATGGGCCTCAGAAAGCACCAGGGCATTCATTCAAAGAGTATTTTCCTAAGCAATTATCCCTCTCTTCTTCCTGGTGCCAGCATGGAGCAGTTACTGGGTGTTGTACTTTGGACACTGAGGTTCACATGATGCTGAGCCCTTCCCTCCCCGCTGACCACAGACAGCCTCACCAACAGCTCTCTAATATATGATCCCATGTGCCAGCTCAGAGGACAGGAGGGGAAGCACAGAGTGGCTCATCTTTAACTCCAGCATGGACCCAGAGTGTCTCTTCCGCCGCTGTTTCTGTGCCCAGTGAAAGCACCAGGCTCAGGGCTGGTGGTGAATGTCCAGGAGGCTGGGATCCACCCCACACATCTCACACGCTGGGCTTGGCCAGCCTCTGACAGCCAGGACACGCTGCCCTCCCCC
Organism: Eurystomus gularis; assembly: GCA_013400335.1. Lineage (NCBI taxonomy): Eukaryota > Metazoa > Chordata > Aves > Coraciiformes > Coraciidae > Eurystomus > Eurystomus gularis. The sequence goes on from VZZY01022536.1 coordinate 174,699, forward strand.
AGGAGCTCACCTCATACTCCCGACGCACACTCTGAACATCCATCATTTGGTCACTCCAGTCCTGTTTCAGGATCTTGGTCTGCTGGTCCGTCAGGTAGCCCAGCTCCTTGGTGCAGCCCTGGAGGTGGTGGTACAGGCTGCCCAGGCTCTGCCCTCGCCAGATGGAGGCTTTCTGCCCACGCACACAGGAGAGACACAAGCGTTGGTGCTCAGGCTGAGGAGCCCCTTTCCCCTCCTCCTCCCCAGGACCCCACACTCATGTTGCACATCCACCAGGAGATTCCCAGAGACCTTGGTGAGACATCTAGCTCTTATCTGATGGGGCTGCCATTCCCTTTGCCTCCTTCACAGACAGGATATGTTTGTTTAACCAGAATCTCAGGTGTGGGCTGGTGCCTCAGGCAGGCTGAGCTCCTCAGCCCAACTCTGCTGTATTTCTCACAAATGCCATTCTTCTGCATTAACCTTTACAGGCCCAGCTGGCTAAACCCAGAACCTTCTTCCTGGCCACCACCTTTGCTCCAGCTGCTCATTTCCTCTCTGGAGTCCTTGTCAAGGATGAGCGCAAGCCTCAACATTTGCAATCCTGATTTGGAAGAGTGTGTGGGCTTGGACAGGTTTTCCTGCTGTTACATCCATAACCCTGCGCTCATGGACACATAGGCAACTCCAGATCAATGATCCACGAAGAGGAGACACACAGATCTCACCCACAGCATTGCCTGGAAAGCAGTGAGTGTGGTCTCCATTTGCACCCATTCCAAGGTGGGGAGGAGATGGGGAAAGAAGCTGGGGGACATGACTTCACTGTGCAAGACCAGAGATGGCTCCTGCCCTGAGCTGGGCATTCCCTGTCCATCAGGGGTGGTGTTACTCTGCTGTATGACCCCATGTGCCCAGAAAACCAGGGAGAAGCTTACCAGCAAGTCCTTGTACTGGCTTTTTAAATCTGCCACATCCTGGGTTACAACACAGGCAAGATCAAAGAGAAGGAAGGAAAAAAAGAGAGAAAAAAGCTGTTACCAAAACATGTGGTAGATCTGATGAGCTGATTTACGGAAGGTGCTTTAGAAACCATTCAGAAACCACCTCCCTGGTCCCTGCATGGTTTGACCTGTCCAAGCTCAGCTCTCCCCATGCCCTCTGTAGAACAGACAGTGAGCAGAGCCAGCAAGGTCCCAAGGGAAGCCGACAGGAACAAGGAGGGGACAGAGGGTGCCTTACCCCAGAACGGAGGTTCTTGATCTGGAGGCCGTAGGCTTCGATCTCCTTCTGGAGGATGTTGTGTTCAGCTATTTGCTTTTCCAGCTCTGACATGCCAGGGCCGTACTGTCCCGCATTGACTTGTTTCTGTGCAAAAGGAGTTAGGAGGCTAAAGCAAAAGACTTATTTCAGGGAGAAGTCCCACTGAGTGCTGGCAGGGGATGAAAAGATCTGGGATCTGATACCAGTCCAGGAGGAAGGGAAGGGATCTTGTTGCCGTGATTGCTGTTGGTTGCCATTTCCCTGGTCATACACAGAGGCAATGATAACCAGGCCATAAAACTCTGGGGTACCAATCACCAGCCACCCTTCCTATGGTGACATGCATTGGATGGGCATAGTTACCACCGGACTTTCAAGGGAATCCAAATTAATACCAAACTGGGCACTGCACATACCCAAGACCTTACAGCATGAAACCCTCTGACACAGAGCTGTAAAGTCCTTGAAGACATTACCTTCTCCACCAGGTAGAGATGGAGGGCATGTTTACCCAAGTCCCCTCCAGTTGCTCTTAATCTGAAGGAGTCAATCAAGAAGGTCCTATGAAGGGTTTTAAGAGGTGGGAGAGGAGTCCTTCTACTCAGAGTTACTTCCATCCCCCACAACATCCCTGCATGATGCTGAGTACACAACAGCTAGCAGAGCTCTACAGGCAATACTGGATATTATCTGCCCATGTAGGTGTTGGGAGATACATCTAAACCAAGCTGCTGTTACCATCTTTTGGTCCAGGATCTTGGCCCAGTCTACCCTGGGCCCCACATCAGGGATGTTCAGTTGCTCGTAGAGGGCCCGGTACTCTGCACACAGCTGTGTCACGCGGTCGTGGAGCTGCTGGATGCTGCCAAGGAGAAAAGGCACATGTCTCTATGTCAGTTTGGAAGGGGGAGACCCAAGGTGGGTTTTGGGGACCCTGGTCATAAGACCCAGGCTTCTTTGTTGTCCCTTTGTGACGCTGGCCTCCTCCAGCAGTGGAGGCACTTGTCCTGGTGCGCTCATCTCCAGGGATGTCTTGGGAATCACCACCCAGGAGGAAGCTGTGGGAAGATTAGGGCTGTCCCTTCCCAGCTAGGAAATAGGGCTGTCCCCTCCCTCCCAGTTTTCACTTGGAAAGGCTGGAGAGCAAACGGGAGCAGAACATCAGGGGCCAACTGAAGCCGTGCTCCCATTCAAACACGCAGCTCTGCTTGCCTGAATGAAAGATGTTCATTTTAGGAAAGGCAGAAGAAAAGGGGATTTGCCCTGGGAGTGGAGCCATGTCTTAGCTCTGCATTTTTCTAGTACCTTTTAGAAGAGCAATCAAATAAAACCGGGTGATGACTCTGGCAGCCACCCTATACGCCACTGTCCTTAAAATCAGAGTTTCTGCCAATATATTGTAAGTCTGAAGTCTATGGAAAGGGTGAAACTCTACATCTCATGGCAATGACTGGAGCTCAGTCTAGATCCTGGGGGGTTGCCAATTGCTCTGTGGCCCCATCCCACCAGTCCCCTCCCCACTGCACTCACTCTTTCTCTATCTCAGTAGCCTGAGGGTGTTTCAGCCGCTTGGCACGGTCCACGTCCAGGAAGAGGTCCTTCAGCAGGGTCTCTGCTTCCTTCAGATTCCTGGCATTCTCTTGTTGGAACTCAAAAGCCTTGTTCTTCTGCTGATTGCTGGTATCCTGAAGACCAGGGAAGACAGAGACAAAAGCCTGGTTGGATCGCACAGACCTCACAGTGTTCTCCTTGGCCAACACAGGGGGCCTGGATGCCCAACTCACCAGCCACTGAGGAACCATGGTGCAAGAGTACTGCTGGGGAGCATATGCCCAGCCAAGCTGCCTGCTTCAGCATCTCTCCCACCCAGGGGACCAGTGTGGGTGAGACTGGCTGCCTGCTTCTGGGGTTGCTGGGAGGCACAGGGCTGTGCTGCTGTGGGTGAGACAGCCTTGGCTGTGGGAAGCAGGAGGCACTGAGTTGAAAGCACAGAGGCTGGAATTTGGGAGGCCCCGGTATGCAGCCCCAGGGGCTGGGAGGTTCTGCAGGGTGCTCGGTTCCTCCCCAGCCTCGAGTCAGCCCCCAGACCTGCAGCAGCTGATGCACAGAGCAGACACCTGACCTGTTATCCTAGACACTGCATTTCTAGACAAAGCCTTTCACCTTCCCACCACCCTCTGCCACAACTCACCTGCTTGAGTTTGGACTGTGTCTCCAGGATGTCCTTCTCCACCTGGTCAGCATTTGTCTGCATGCGGGAGATGAGCACAGCCAGCTCATTTGTTGAGGACCTAAAAAAGGGAGCAGCAAAGCAGATGGGTGGGTGAAGGCAATTCTGACCCTCTTCATCACTGCCCAGGACCTGACACAGCTGGAGTTCTTCAGGTCTTTCCTCCACATCCTCCTGGTCTCCAAAGAGTCTAAGCTGTGGCCAAGGTCACGGATGCATACAAGTGGTCAATGCCTGGCTGTTGACTTCAACCAAGTGAAGGTAAGAGGTGGTGTGTTCAGAGCGAGCAGGCAGTGGCTTTTTGCACATCATGCAGCTCATCTGCACAACTCCTTGCCACAGGACACTACAGATGCTCAAAAGTTGGTGTAGATACAAAAAGCATTAGAGAAAAAAAAAAATCACTGTAGGGCTCCCACATGCAGCAACACCACATCTGGGATGGGAAGACCCAAAGCCTGGACAGGTTGGAGGCCAGGAGAGCACCCTGCAGAGGCAGCGCAACGTGCTTGCCCTGTTTGGAGGCACTTTCCTGGATGTCTGCCGTTGGCTGCTGGTAGAAGTGTGTGAGAAGGCCCTTCAGCCTGACCCAGAACTGCCATCCTGTGGTCTTGTTTCATCCAAAGTGCTCTGCGGTTCAGCCCATTAAGATGCTGGAGAGCCCAGTGCCACCCCAGGACTGAGCTGCTGTGGACAAAGACTCGCTGTGCAGACTACAACCCCTCGGGACACCGTGTAGGCTGTTGTAGTCATGCAGCTTTCAGGACTTGGTGACAAATTTCTGAAGGCCATAGCACAACTACAGGCCCTGCCCCAACACCTCGCCCCAGTGAAGACTCTCTGAAGGTCCCCATCAGACCATTCTCTATCATCTCTCACCTCGGTGCCATCACACAACCTCTGGGTACCATCATGGCCCTTACTCCAGCGCTGCTATTGTGAATGAACGCTGAGAGCCCTGCCAAAACAACTGGATCCAGAGCCTGCAGCAAGGCATGGGATGGCTCCCAAAGCTTCCTACAGACAAGGAAGCACAAACCTTGGTGCCACCTTTCATAGAATCATAGAGTCATAGAATGTTAGGGGTTGGAAGGGACCTCTGGAGACCATCAAGTCCAACCCCCGTGCCAAGCAGGATCATAGAATCTAGGGCAGGTTACACAGGAACGCATCCAGACGGGTCTTGAAAGTCTCCAGAGAAGGAGACTCTACAACCTCCCTGAGGAGCCCGTTCCAGTGCTCTGGAACCCTCACAGTAAAGAAGTTCCTCCTCATGTTGAGGTGGAACTTCCTGTGCTCTAGCTTGTATCCATTGCCCCTTGTCCTATCACAAGGCACAAGTGAAAAGAGGTTGCCCCTTTCTTCGTGACACCCAGCCCTCATCTATTTATCCACATTAATTAGATCCCCTCTCAGTCTTCTCTTCTCCAGACTAAACAGCCCCAGGTCTCTCAACCTTTCCTCATAAGGCAGGTGTTCCAGTCCCTTCATCATCCTCGTAGCCCTCTGTTGGACTCTCTCCAATAGATCTCTGTCCCTCTTGAACTGGGGAGCCCAGAACTGAATGCAGTACTCCATGTGAGGTCTCACAGGGGCAGAGTAGAGTGGGAGGAGGACCTCCCTCGATCTGCTGGACACACTCTGCTTAATGCACCCCAGGATACCATTGGCTCTCTTGGCCACAAGGGCACATTGCTGTCCCATGGATAACTTGTTGTCCACCAGGACTCCAAGGTCCTTCTCCACGGAGCTGCTCTCTAGCAGGTCGCCTCTCAGTCTGTACTGGTGCATTTTGTTACTCCTTCCCAGGTGCAGGACTCTGCACTTATTCTTGTTGAACCTCATGAGGTTCCTCTTTGCCCAGCTCTCCAGTCTGTCCAAATCCTGCTGAATGGCCGCACAGCCTTCAGGTGTATCAGCCAAACCTCCCAGTTTTGTATCATCAGCAAACTTGCTGAGAAGACACTCTGTCCCTTCATCGAGGTCGTTGATGAAGATGTTGAACAGGACTGGACCCAGCACTGATCCTTGGGGGACTCCACTAGTTACAGGTCTCCAGCCGGACTTGGCACCATTGATCACCACTCTTTGGGCTCTATCATGTAGACAGTTCTTAATCCATCTCACCATCTGTTCTTCTACCTCACACTTCCTGAGCTTGCTCACGAGGATGTTATGGGAAACTGTGTCAAACATCTTGCTAAGGTCAGGGTAGATTACATCCACTGGTCTCCCTGCATCTACCCATTCAGTCACGACATTGTAGAATGCTATCAGATCAGTCAAGCATGATTTCCCCTTGGTAAATCCATGCTGACTACTCCTGATAACCTTCTTGTCTTCCATGTGCTTAGAGATGACCTCCAGAATCAGCCGCTCCATCATTTCTCCAGGGATGGAGGTGAGGCTGACTGGTCTGTAGTTTGCTGGATCTTCCTTCTTGCCCTTTTTGAAGACTGGAGTGACATCAGCTTTCCTCCAGTCCTCAGGCACCTCTCCCATTTGCCACGATCTTGCAAAACCTTTGTCCTCATGTCCTGTTGTTTCTGCCCCTGAGGACACTGACGGCCCTACCCTCCAGGCAGGGAGCATGTGGTGCTGCCAGGGTGTGGGCAAGCAGAGGCAGGAGGGTGTGCACCGATAGCATCATCCAGGGAGTCGAGCCCTTGGCTGGCTGCTGATGGGACAAAGTTCAGCAGGGGCTCAGCTCGGTTACATGCCAACTCTACAGTCAGAGACCAGAAGGAAAGGGTTTGAGCAGCAACAAGACAACATTGCACAGGGGTCAGATGAAAGGGGGACACAGTTCTCCGGGACTGGTTGGTACCTCTTTGGTGGAGGAAGAAAGTAGGAGAAAGGTGATGTCCTGCAGCAGAACCACCCACATCTGCCCCCCAGCCATGTGGTTCCTTCCTAGCCCCTGAAACCTGCAGAGGACAGCAGGAAGTGGTTCCTTTAAGGGCTCTGTCATTGCTCCAGCTCCTCATCATGGCACCAGCTATTCCATGGTTCACACCAAAGGCTAGAGCAGAAGCTGGGAAGTTCATTTATTACAGCCCCGAGTGACTGTAAAGTGCCACAAGTGTCACAGTCACCCCAAGCCAAGCACTCAGATGCCACAAACCGAGCTCGTGCTTCAAGTCAGCTCAGCCCACACTGACCAAGCCTGTGTAACTCCAGAGGAGGTGCAGCCCCAACGCTCCTGCTCACAGCATCCTCCTGTCCCCTTTCTCTGACTCCTCCCTTGGTTTTGGTTTCCCAAGAGGGCAGCGTGGGCCTGCAATGCAGCAGCTCTCAGCTCCCTTGGGGGCTTGGCTTTGGCAGCGTCTCCTGGCCCTGCCTCAGCTTCCCTGCCTGCAAAATGCACGTCAGCAAATGCGGGACGGCTGAAATCTGGCAGTGCCTTCTTCTGCAGGGTCCAATTCCACAGAGCCAAAGAGCCCAAGCAGGGCATTCATCATCATCATCAAAGCATCACTGGCTGCTACTTGTCTTTTATATCCTGCTAAACATCCCTCCTAACCCATCTGTGCCCTGTGGATGCCTTTCCTGGGGTAAGCTGCAGTCCTGAGGAAGATAAAGGGTGGTCCCAGGTCCCAACACAACAGGTTTGATGGGAGCAGTGCAGAGCCAGGACTCAGTGCCTGTGAGCCTGAGCGTGCAGCAGGCTGGAAGCCCTAGGAGGTCCCCCCTCCCCAGGAGGTTACACAATCTCCCACTCATCCCCGACATGTCTGGAATGAGGTGGTGTCCCATGAGCAAATACTTGAGCACCACCCAAATTTCCTGCCTGGGCTCTCTGTGCAGGGAGGAGAGAGTGAGTCATGGGCTGGCCACCATCCTGGGGGATGGACACCTCTCCCCATGCACTGGGGAATCTGTCCACCTAAGAGGGCTGGCTGAATTCAGCTCCTGCCTGGGAAGAGCACGAATGGGGTGTCCAGTTGGAGCCCCTCTGTGCTGCTCCAAGAGAGGAGAAGTGAGGGTCCATCCTTCCCAGGGAGGGTAGATCACCAATAAAATCCTGGTTATTCCTGGTGGCAGCCCCTTCCTGGCTGAAGGAAACACTGGGACACCCCATGTCTTGGTTCACAAGGCTGGACAAAGCAAGCAGCTTTGTTTAGGTCAAGCCACAATAAAACTGTGGACTGAGATGTCAGCAACCTTCCGGTCATGGGGACTCAGCCTTGTCCAACCCCAGCCTGCACTGCATGAGGCACCTGAGGCTAGAAACGAGGATGCTATTACAAACAACCTGATCTTCAGGGAAGAAGTGATGCTTCCTTGAGAACATCATCTCAGGAGCAGAGGTGGTCTTCCCTGCATGTTCTGGAGTGGAGAGCCAAGAGGTGTCTGTGCTGGCCAAGAGAAGAATCCTGGCAGAGGAGGAGGCTGAGACCTTGTAGCCAGCAGCCAGGCTGGAAGTGGCTTTCAAGCCCTGCAAGCAGCTGAACCACTTCAGAATCTGCAAATGAGTAGTCTGAATTGTCGAGGAGCACTGAAACTAGGTAGATGATGTCCTGGGAGGAGAGGGGTGTCTACACGCTGTCCTGAGGGCCAGAGTAAGGCCTGATGTATAAGTGGAGAAGCCATCTGTCCTCAGCTAAGTCTCCCACCGTCACCATGATCCTTGGTCAAGGTTGGAGTGACACTGAGGAACCCGCTTGGTCCATGCATGCTTAGAGAAGTGCCCAAACCACCACAAACTTGCCTGTGCTCACACTGGGAATCCTTCAGCCTCCCGGAGCTCAGGTCTGGCCCCACGCACAATGCGCGTGTACAGCCACGGGCTGGCCAAGATGGCTGAGGACAAGGCTGGGCAGAGCTCCTCCTGCTCCTGCTCCTCCTCCTCAGGAGCCAGGGCAGGCCTCCTCCCTAGAGCCATCTCATGCCTAGAAGAGGCAGAGCACTATTATTATCATTATTAATTGGTTCATTTCTCATACCACTTTCTGTCCCCAAGACAGTCCAATTGCACGCAAGGGAAGTGTCTTTTAGCAGGAGCAGGACTGTCCCCTGCTCCTGGTCACTCCTGCCAGAATATGTTTGGCCAGGACCACAGCAACAAGCCACTTCAGCCCCTGACCCTCTCCATCCCTTCCTTCCAAGGGACTTTGCTTTATAGCTCCAAGCAGACCCCAAAGCTGAGTCTGTTCTCTCTGACAGGCAGAAGTCCTCACATGCTCTGATCTTCTAGCCCAAGATGCTCACAGCAGACCACCAACAACCCCCTGCCAGTGCTGGTTTGGCCCCTGAGCCCGTGCTTATTCCGTTGAAGACCAGACTGCTCTAGACCAATCAAGGAGAAGCAGAGAGAGGCAGTTCTAGAAGCAACAATCTCAGGAGACAATTAAACCAGTATATGACTTACCATCCACCTCCAAAACCACCCATAGCCTTTGTCAAGATCACACCCAGGCAGCCAGTCCAGCCAGATTTGATTCAATTCCACCTTCTCAGGAGTTTTCCCTTTCTGCCTGCAACGTGCCTCCTCCTAGAGCAGGGCACAGCGAGAATGCTCCTCAGGGACAAACCTGCACTTGCTACTGCCTCCCTGGGATGCATCCACCAAATGGAGACAGCAAAGGGCCCTGCAAGCTGGGGTGCTCAAGGACCAAGGCGAGGTATCTCTTTGGGGGTCCCTGCCGTGGCACCTGCTAATTGTGAACGCCTGGAGGTAGGGAACATCAACTGCTACCACGGTTCTGGCCTTGGGGCCACCAAGAGCAACTGTGGGCCACCAGCATCTTCTTGGGGCCATCTGCAGAGCTTGTGCTGGTAGCTGCTCCTGAGACAACTCATTCATCTTCATTTTCTCAGCTAATATAGGTGCTGACCAAGCCCCAGGCCATGGCCCAATGAATTAGCCTTTGTCTGATGGTTGGTACCTCCTAAAACAAGCACAACTAGCTCAGTAATTGCTGCGCTTCTGGCTCCAGCCTCCATTCTGCCCAGGGAAGAGGTGTGAGGTTCTTGCCAGGATGTGATTCCAGTTATCCTGAGAGGGTCACGCTGGGGGAGAACCTGGCCCAAACCCTCCTGTGGTGCCACGGGGGCTGCAGCAAGCTGACCCAGGAAGCTTCACTCACACAAAACCCCCAGCCTGAGTCTGGAAGCCAGCTGGGGAGATGGACAGATTGCATTAGCAAGACTGAAAATCAGAGGATGACACAGCTCCGGGGCTTCTGGGGAGGTGCCTCACTGCAGTCAGGCCCTGAGAAAAGCTTGGTGTTCAGAGAGCCCCCAGATCTGTCTTTGAGATGAGTTTGTGAGAGTTCAGCTCCACTGAGGCAGAAGCTCCCTATGGCAGGGGAGCATCTCCCCACTTCCACGGAGGGAAGCCTCAGCCTTTGTGGAAGCCCCCTTCTCCTCAGGTCCTGCTGCCCTGCCCAACAGCCCTGGGCCACCACCCTCCTCAGCAGCCGTTTGCTAACATTGGGTTTGGCCCCCATAAATGGCACAGCTGGGTGCCAGCACCATGTCGTGTCCACACAGGACACACACCATCCTAGGCTGGTGGTGGTCCCAAGAGATGTGGCCAGCACTTCCTTCTCCCTGCAGGTTCCCTCCTCCTCAGAACAAACCCCCTTGCAATTTCCTCAGCCTCTAGCCCTGGCTGGGGACAGGGATTCCCGCAGAATCACTCCACTAATTAGGAAATGCAAAAATTGCTGAGGAAGGTGGAAAATAAACCTGAGTCAGCAGCTGCAGCTGAAGGGAGGGATGAGCGGGCTCTCGGCAGGAGCACCCCCTCCCAGAGGACACCCTGCTCCTAGGGAAGCATCCTGGTCCCATCACACATCTCGCTCCCCAGAACTTAAGGAATCTCTTCAGAGGGGACATGGCTGTCAGATCCTTTTGGTGCTGCCTCAAATATGCCTGAAAGAGGCAATCTCAGCTATTTGACTTGCAGAGACCCAGCCTGGATTACAGCAGTCACCAGCAAACCCAGTCCTCATGCACCCTCACCACCTGAGCAGCACCAAACTGAGCATCCTTCTCCAGAGATCCCAGGTCCCAAGGCAGCATCACACCAGACACACACAAACAGCAAGTCCTGGGATCTCAAATCCAGGCTGGTATCTGCTTCACTACCAAGCAGGTCTTGCTCCATCCAAGCAAAGAGGCTGTGTTTCTCCTCCCTACTCCTACCTGCCCAAGAGGGGCTTTGCACCTCCCTGCTCACAGCTCTGAGCACATCTTCAGGCACTGCACATCCCAGGGGCTGCACAGATACTTCTGGGCTGGAGCACAAAGCCCACAAAAGACAAGGACAACAGGTGGGGCAGCACGTCTTGGTATCAGCTCCCAGCAAGCCCTGACTTTCTGGCTGCTTCACAAAGAGGAACATTTCTTAGGGTGGCTTAGGAGACATGAAGCACTCTTCCCTCACTTTCCCCCAAGGTCCACAGGACAGCTTAGAGAGAGGAGAGAAGTCAACTTACTTGCTAGGCTTGACAGGGGAACCTCTGTTGGGGGAACTTCTGCTCGGGGAGCCTTTGCCCACCCCCTTGAACATGTTGGCGAGGTCCCAGCTGGTCTCCTGGAGTCTGCAAAGTCGTCGTGGGTGCTGGCTCTCTGCTCCGGTCTGTCGGGATGGAATGACAAGACTCAGCGAGGGAAGGTTGGCGGCACGCTAAAGAGCAGTTTCTGGGAGGCTCCTCCCCAAGCGCGGGTGAGCAGCAGCAGAGATGGAGGCACAAATGAAAAAAATGACTCGAAAAACCAGTTTGGGGTGGAAAGAGCAGAGCCCCAGAAGGAGAACGGGAGACCTCGCCCTGGCTCGGAGAGCGTTTTGGCACACACGGCCACAACCGCGCAGAGCGGCAGAGAGCACGGCCTCTGCGGGGAGGAAACGTCTGCGAACGTGACTTCGAGGGAGCACGCTGCGAATACTGAAACACGTTCTAAGGCATCTTCTTGCTATTTAAAATGCTAGAGAAGCAGCAGAAGTCCTATGGACAAAGCCAACCGAGACCTTGCCAAGGCGGCAGCAGCAGTTTGGGAACCACCGCTTCACAGAACATGATGTTATTTTGCAGTTCAGTGAACTTTTGGCCCAGGCTCAGCACAAGGTGGCCCCGGATCCCAGCAAAACACTGAGGGCTCCTGGCTCCTGGTCAGCAGCTCCAGCACAGCATCACAGGAGCCTCAGCCAGCAGGATTCAGGCTCTGGGACAAACCTGGGTACCAAAGCCCCAGAGACCTGTCTGAGGCTCTACCTAGACTCTCTGTCCACACAAGACCTTAGAGCAGGCTTTGCCTCTGGGCAGTTCTTTCCCCTGTGGAGCAAAGGTTCAGAGTCCCGACTGGTTTCCAGGACAGCCCAACAGATCCCTGGCATCTCTATGGCTCCCGAGGATGCCCATCCAGGCTGAGCTGCACAGTGGGGCTGCCCAGCCCCACTGCTCTCCTAAACCACAGCAAGGGCTGCTTGCTGTCTACATCCTCTTGGTTTCAGATAAAGCAAAGTTCCCCACAACCCAGGAGTCCAGTGTTTCAGACTCATCCAGCACGGATTCCACAATGACATGGGATCTTCTCCAGTGCTGGACCAGGGAGGGAGGGCGGGCAGAGGAAGGGGACAGGAGCGGATGAGGATCACAGCCCCCACATAACCACTAGCCACCTGTGATGCTGACGCAGGTTTGTGGCTTTTCTTCCCCATTTCCTGACCCCAGGGCCAGAGGCAAAAGCCTGGGGTCCATCGTCACTTCCTGGGTGACCTCTTGATCCTCTTTAAATTGGCACAAAACAAATCATGCTTATCTCAGGAGAGAGGTAAAGACATGCGTGGGACAAGGTTCCTTTACAACGGGCTTGCTTTCTGCTATGGCTTTGCTCTTCTACAAGCTGCAGTCCTACCTTTTCATGGTGGTATCATAGCTTAGGTCTTGCTTCTCACACCAGGATCTCAGAAGCATGAAGACAGGAGGTCCCTGCAGCTCACAGTGCTGGGAGGCAGCTGGTGTGGACCTCAGAAGGGGTGGTGACCTCTACTCCAAGGGGGCTGGAGTTAATGGAGACCTGCTTCAGGGTCTGTCTTTGCTGTGTGGAGGTCTACAGACAGGATGGAAAGCAGTTGCTGAGAGATCACCCCTTTGCCATTAAAATCCAGGTGATCATTGACAGCAACAATGCTCTTTGACCTGCTGGAGGGCCCCAGGAAGGAGGAACCAGCACAGCACCTCACCTGTAGCCCACAGGACCAGACCCTGCTGCATTTGCATTCAAACACTTAAAGCCAGCTGAAGCCTTGCCAGGGACAAGAGTTGAGAGCATTTGAGGCCAAGCAGACCTCAGTTTGTACCTACACAAAACAGGACCACACAGGAGCCCGTGGCCACATGGGACAACCCCTCTCTGCGGGGCTGTTTGCACGAGTGAGGAGCTGACGGATCCCCTGTGAATTCAAGGGAAACTAAACTGAACAAGATTGACTGCCTGTAATCCCCCGAAGACAGCAGTGTGCTCGCACGTGGAGGAAGTTCTAAGAACTGACACAAGAAACAAACCAGGCACGTACCACCACCCCCCCGCCCCGGACAACCTGCTTCCCGAGCCATCCATCACCTGCAGCCTGGAGCCCAGGGCTGGAGCGCCTTCAAAACAGCACCTTCCTCTCTTGTGTTTAGCAAGAGAGGTGTGATCCTTCCCCTGGCCAAGTCCCCACCTGGCAAGGATCCCTCGGAAAGACAGAGCATTCCAAAAGCGATGGCTCTTTGATCTCAGCCCTGTGCACACACGGCCGCGCGCTCTGGCCGTGCCGCCCGCCGACGGGACAGACAAACACGGGACTAATCTCAGGGCTGGTGTGAGAAGACAGCGTGCTTGGCAGAGGAGCACCCATCGCTCACAGACACCAGCTGGAGAGCTGGGCCAGAGCCTGCCTGGTTTGAGCCCTGGTCCAGGAGCGATGCCGAGCATCCAGCCTGCCTCACCGCGGCAAAGGGACCTGCCTCCTCCTCACTCAGCCAGAGATGGTGGGAGAGAAAGTGGCAGAGCCAGCCTGCTTGGACCCCACAGAGCCCGTGCGAGGGGACAGCTCTTTGCTGCCTGCTCACCTACCAGACCCAGCCCTCAGCAGAGCCCCAAGGGCTCTGTCATCTTCCCAGCCTCAGGAAACAAGAGTGGCAGGGGAAGCTGTGTGTAGAGCCAAGGATGGCTCTGGGGTGACAGGTCTTGCCAGCCCAGCACCCCTGTCACCACGTCCAGCCCAGAATAAGTTTCTGCTGCAGCCCAATGTGTGCTGCAAGGGGAGGGATGCTCCACCTTCTGCCAGCCCAGCCTTCCCCCATATGATGGCCACTGCAACCTGTGCAGGTGAAGGATATGTCGCTGCAAGAATCTTCAAGGGAACATTTGTGATGGGCACTGCTTGCTTCAGCCCAGGCCACTTCCAGATCCTCAGTGGGTTTTGTTCAGACCAGCCCCAGCTGTGCCAGGGCAGAGTACCATGGTTAACCCAAGCTCTACAAGAAGCAACAGGTGAGGAGACCAGTTCAACCAGTTCTTCTCCACAGCCACCCACACACCTGTGCCTGGCACTTGGACCTGAGCCCAAAAACCCTGGGCAGGACTGCCCCACAATGTACCTGCTCCTTTGCAGCTGGAAGTCCAAGCACATGTCTCCAAGAAGACTATCCAAAACAGCATTACCAAGGGCCTTCCTTCCTCCTGTCAACTCCTACCCTAGACAGGCAGCCCCCACCCCAGCTCTGTTTCCACCGGGATCGCTCTGCTCTGCAAGATGGACTAAGCTCCCGCTGCTGTAGCTGGCAGAGCTGCCTTGCCCAGGCGAGATCATCCATGGGGAGGGCAGGGCAGCCTTCCTTTCATTCCAGGTGGACCAGCCTTGAAGTGCTGCCGTTCATCTACAGACAATGTCAATCCAAGAGGAGGTTTTGTCTTGCCCAGGCAGGTCCCCAGCTAAGCTACAGCTCACTCTGGGGGCTGAGACGTATCTCCTGGGGGTACAGACCTGGGGCTGGCTGCTCTGGCAGGGCTCCAGACACAACAGGAGATAGTGTGGGAAGTCACATCATAATCATTTTATTCACTTTCTAGAACAGCATCTGGGGATTCATCCCAGCAGCCTGGAGCTGGGCCAGGATGCAGATGCCTGGTGTTGCAGAGCAGTCACAGAGCCAGATGCTGCTCGCACAGCTGAGTAGTCGCCTGCAGGGACGGATAGCAGGCACAGCTGCGTAGAGGACCTCAGTGAGCAGGTGACATTCAGGAAAGGAAGATTTCAGGAACAATCCTGGACTCACCTTTTGCAAGAAACTGACAGAGGACGCTAGGGGATGGTGTGCCCTCGGTATCAGACAGGCCTCTCAGTTGTTTTTACAGAGGAGATGATGGCTTAATATGGCCCATAAATGATTTACTGCTACCTGCTAAGACCATTTGCCCTTCTAGATGACAACATGCTTACCTTCGCTGCGTCTTTCCTCACCACCCTCTCCACAGCAGTCCTTTGGCTGAGTGTTCTTTCCACTTCACCTCCTTACTTTGGAACTTCATTCTTGAAATCATTCTCCTGGGAAGTGACGTGCTGAAATCAAAGCGATGAGCAGAGCCCTTACGCTGCACAAGCCTCCCATGTCACACCACCAAGGGCTGCTCCTGGCCAGACACTGCAGGGAAAACTCCATTGTTAAGGTCTGAAATGACCTTGTAGAAGTAGAGGGTGCCCACAGTGGAGCAATGGAAGGACTTTTACAACAAACTGAAGAGTTGGGAGGTAGGAGGAGAAGAGCAGGAACCACCAGTGAGCACGAGGGCAGTGAGGGTTTAGTCTTCAATACATCCGGAAAGAGCCTTGATTTGTTCATAAAGTGACACCTATGGAAGAGCAGTTAACGCATCTCCTCACCCTTGTAAAGCCCTGCTAATGACCGCTGATACTTACACCAACTAAAACCAAGGGCTCATCTCACCAACCCAGAGGCACCCACCACATCCCTAAGGACACAGTCAGGAAGAGTTTCACGGCAGCGTGGTCAGAGAGGCAGTGCCCAGGGGCTGGAGGAAGGCTCCTCGCTCTGTCAGCTCACCTCTCCTCTCCACTCCCACGCAAAAGCTGAGCTTTTTCAGCTTCCAATTTCTATTTCTCACAGTTTGAGCGATGCACGAGGCTGCACATGGGCAGGAGCCCTCGGTAACTGTGACAGATGCTTTGCTACACAGAGGTGCTGCTTGCTCGGCAACAGGACCGGCAGCTACAGCCACCCCAGCCCAAGACCTGTTGCAAAGGATACATGGTCTTCGCAAGTGGAGCCAGAGGCTGTCAGACTTGGGCTGTCCTCAGTGAGAGGGAAACCCTCCTAAGAGTCTCCAAAGCCAAGGAGAACAGGGGAGCATGAAGAGCAAAGCATGAAGAGCAGCCATGCGAGTCAGGAGCTGTGAGCCCCTGGACGCTCACCACTTTGGGAGGTAGCAGAGCCTGTTCCCACCAAGCACAAGTCAGCCTCCTTTTTTTCCTCACAGACAGCAGGAACTGCATCTTTTAATACAATTTTTACCCCAGCCCTTTTCCTTCCTTGTGGAGCAGTTTTCATACAAGCCAAAGTGAAAGTCCAGAGCCCCAGAATAGCCTATTTCAAAAAATTGCCACCCTACTGGGAAAATAGGACAAAAATATTTTTTTTAAGTCAAAAATTACTCAGTCCTCAAACCTTGTTTTGCTTTGGTTTATCTTCACCAATTGATTAAGCAGAGGGGAAGTGCAAAGGCTCCCACACTTCTCCCTGTAGATCTGATTAAGACCCATTAAAAAGCTTCCTGGGCTCAGCAGAGGAAAGCAGGATTTGCCTTCAGAGCCGGCTCAGCACCAAGGACCTTTCCGCAGAAGCCCCCAGAGGAGGCCAAATCCAGCACAGCTCCCCCAGCACAAGTGGGAAGTCCTGGTCCTGCTCCTTTGTATCTCTCTAAATAGAGGACATTTGCACCACGCCACTTCAGTCCCAGGGCTTTTAGGGACTACCCATCCCTAGACTCTTCAGACATCAAAAGGACCAGCCTGCTTCCCACCCCACCACCTCTCCAGGCTCATTCCAGCATCCTGCAGCTTCCACTGGGTTTAAGCCCCAGAACTAATGAGCAGGACATCACGCCAATTCCCTAGAGCAGCCAACGCGTTAGCCTAATTTTCCTCTCCCCAGAGGATTAGCAAGGCTGTAATAGCACTAAATAAATTCACTAATGGCAGATTCTCAAGACACTTTGTCTGGAAAACTTGTTTATAACTTACAGGATGCAGCCTGCAAATGTGGCTTTATGATCCAGCGACACTGCTGAAGGGAGCTGCTCCCCAAACACGGCGATTAGATCTGAACAAGATGTGTCCTAGATCGTTAACCAGGCAATGAGGTAATTAAAACCTCCCTGGAAAGGCAACCTTCACACACGCGGCCCAGCTGGAAAGCACCCGGTGAAATTAAGGTGGGAGATCAGAGATTTTGGGGCAGGTTTCTTTCATATCTCCCCCAAAAAGCTGCTTTGCTCAGACGGCAGCACCCTGGAGAAGGGACCAGCCCCTACTAATGCTGGGCTAGAGCACGAGGCAATCAGCCCACATCAGGGTGATGGAAAGTTAAACGCGAGGACAGGTTCGCTCTCTTCTGTGCCTTCCACACTCGAGTGCAAGGCAAAGGCCCTGAAATGTGCAAAAACACCCGCAAGGTGTTGTATTGGTGGCCAGGTGAGACGCGTGTATCTGGAACAGCTCAGAGACGTACCTGCTCGGGAGAAAAACTTCTGGCCAGCAAAGAGTTCAAAGCTCAAGAAAGAGCCGAATGAAGGAGAAGGTGCTCAGCAGAGAGGGGTCCAGGCTGGAGTGCCTCATCTGGCAAGACCTGAAGAGCATTAGGAAGGAGGATGCTCACACACCCTAGCACACACCAGCCAGGTAGGATCATGCTTTGACTCGCTCCGAACCAAACCAGGCCCATGGATGGGCTCTGCTTGCAGCAGACAAATCCCTCCTGGGTGACCAGGATAGGGAACAGAGCAGTGGCAGCCCTGCAAACCAGCTCCAAGGAGGAAGGGCAGTGCTAGAGCCCAGCCTGTCTCTGGGGGCAGCACGTGGGTGCCTCCCAGCCCCCAGCCACCACCTGCCAGCCCAGAAGCCCCAAATGCTTTTCAGTCAGACATGAATCTCCTGCAAAGCTCCATTTTTGAGCTGCTGTTGCTCAATTTAGTAGCGATTGCTTCTGTGTCACAGGCAGGGACTGGAGTGGGATGAATCTACCTGCCACAACAATTCTGTGTGGCCAGACTTCGCCTTCCCCAACTTAATTTGATGTTCTGAGAAAATTAGACGCTCTCCCGCTTCTGTGGAAAAAGGCGAGCACTGAAGGTAATTCAGAGGCTTTGATGCTGCTCTTTAGTCATTCGGGCACCACAGCCACGACATCGCTCCCCGGACTGACCACGGGCTGGGGCCGAGAGTCACTGATCCTCCTGCCCAGCGTGTGAGCCTCGGGCAGCTGCCGTGTCTGTTCTGCGCACAGACCCCGTGGTCCAGCAGCCCAGCAAGACTATTTCCAGAGCAGGAATTTTAATAACCCCAACACTACGGGTGCCCAGCAGTGGAGGAGCCTTTCTGGCAGTGCCTAGAAATGCTAAGTACACACTAGGACCTGGGTCTGGCATGGTGCACATGAAAGCTGCGCCCAAGGCCACGTGTGCACAACAGACATGCAAACTACACCCTTTGAAAGGGGGTTTAAACCTCCCCCTCTGAAACATTACTGCTTTCTAGGCCAGAGGTGGGAAGGTTTTCACCCCGGGTTCCTCGTAGCAGCCCGGAGAAGGGCTGGGACACGGCGGGGTGGGGGAAAGGACGCAGCCACCTCCCTCCCACACCAACCCTCCCACGCAGGAATTTGCACTTGGGCTTAGCTCTAACCCAAACATTGTAATCCGGTGCTCAGCACAGAGCAGGGCTCTGATCATTAGCTCAGTACAGAAAGTAAATCCCCAATGCAAATACAAGCAGAGAGTGAGGACACTCCAGGGGTCCCGGCTGGATGCTCTGGAGCAAGGACCCGCTGGCTCTGTCCCCACCCGAATCCCACCATGATCCACTTCCACAAGAGAGGGGATGTTTGCAGCAAGAGCAGCAGTCACCCGACCGGCAGCGCGGGTCACTCTGTAGCAGGATAGCAAAGGACGGAGCCTCTCCTCAGACTAAGCAGCACACTCCGGCCGAGGAGACCTCACCCAAAGGGAGAGGGTCAGGGAGCGGCTGCATTTCACAAACCTGTCACCCTCGGTGCAGTTTGGGTGAGCCCCAGCAGAGCCCAGAGCTGTCGCTGTAGGTGTGTCCCTCCAAACCGCTGCGTGATCAGCTCCTGGAGCACCAAGTCGCTCCGCAACAAACCCTCCAAGTGCCAGGGTCAGGTCCTGGGAAGAAGAGGGACTCGGGCAGGCCCAGGTCTCTGAGCAGGGCTGTCGGGCGGGTGCAGCCACAGCACTGCCCAGAACTTCCTCAATTCGGAGCAGGGGAGGGAGAAGGCAAAGCAGCCACCGAGAGCTGCTCCTGCCTCAGCCCCAGGAAAGCTCAGAGCACATGGGCTGCTGCTAGCCCACCTCTGCTGAGCAGCTGTCGGGATCACTGCTTCCTATCCTATCCTATCCTATCCTATCCTATCCTATCCTATCCGGGCTTCTCACTATACACTGGCGGTACCCACCATTCATTCCTCCCACCCAGATCAGAAAGGGTTCCTCTTTGCCAGGCAAACCGACCTCCAGCCCTTCTTCCCAGGCTTCACCCAAGCCTTCACCTCCAAGCCTTCACCCAGGCTTGAAAATAGCCATCCTGTCCTGAAGAGGAGCAGCCATGTACACTCAAAAATCCCATCAAATCACTCCTTTATGTGAGCAAACTCCCAATTTACATCCCCAGCTGAACACCACACTTGCTCCTGTAGCTCTAACAGGGCCATCGACAAGAGCTATGCGGGAGCACAGACAGCTCTTGGTGGGTGCATCTTCTCCAAGAACCACTCCTGCTCACTGCCACTGTAGCTGGACAAGGGCTACAGTGAATTCAGGCCCCACCTGAATTCCTGGGCCCGTAGCCCCTCGCTGCTGGGCGCACACCAAACCCACAACTAGCTTCTTGAGAGAATGTGGCCACAAACAGAATCATAGAATCATTTAGGCTGGAAAAGACCTCTAGGATCATCTAGTCCAACCTTCATCCAACATCTCCTTAAGGCCCCAGAGAACCTGCTCACCTGGGATGGTGTCTGTCTGAAGCGGCTCGGATTAGACAGCAACGACCTTCTCCACTAACACAGCACCTTCAGTTCAAAATACTCACAACTCCTTGTTTTAAAGTAGGTGGAGACTTATTTAGGAGCTCCCAGGGCAGACTGTTACTATCCCATGTCATCTCTCATTTCTCTCTTCAAACTGCCCCGTTGGCCTCATGCTAACCCTCTCTTGTACATCCCACTAGTCCCCCAAGACCTATCCATCATCACCAGACCCCAGTGCACGAACAGAAGCGAACATCACCCCGACATACTGGTGTCGTGAGACCGAGGGCCACGATGTGCATCTCATTCCCATTTCAATGGATGCAACAGTAGCAGGCACGGCTGGCTCAGCCTGTAATTAACATTCCAGTGCTAAGCCCAAAGATACTCCATAGGAAAAGCTGATGGAAAGCAATAAACTTGACCATTCTGCTGGAGCTTCCTGTTTGAGGGCAATCATGTGGCCTACTTACAATTAATTCATGGAAAGAGCGCAAACACTTCACAGCAAACAGAGCAGCCTAATGAAAGCAGAGAGCAATAAGGAAGCTGGTTTGCAAGCACCACAAACCAGCGCTCTGCATCTCACTCCGGCTGATCCAGGCACGGCCAACACCTGCACCGGGTTGTTCTGTCGCACCAGACACTTCACCCACCCGCGCCGTGTCCTTGTGACTGCCCCTGCCTAAGCCTCACCTCTGCCATGCTGAGCTCCACTGCAGGGAGAAGCCTCAATAAGCTTTGAGTCTGGTTCTCATCATACAGGTGACTGGAACAACAGTATTTTTTTTTAATTTATTTTTAATTTTTTTTTTCCTAGGGCCTCACCAGCGCCTTCCACATTTTTGAAGTCACAGCGCTGTGCAGAAACCCTGCTCCACTCGCTCTCCATGAACACTACACCGAAACAAATCAGCCAAGCTACCTCCCAGAGTGGTGCCTGCTGCTATCTGAGCCTCCGGGCAGAAGATCCTCCAGAAGTAAGCAGCCGTTCCCCAGGAGTTAAGCAGCCCCAGGGTGATGGTGTGACCTCGATCCTGGAATGAGGCAAAGGGTGCGCAGTGTTCCCAATGCTCAACATAAAACTACACGCCTCAGAGGTCAGGAATAAAACTTTATTGTTTTCGGATTTCTTATCTGTGCTCAACCAATCAGTTTATCTGTCAAAAGATGTTTGACATAAAGAGGCCAATTGCCCGAAACCGATTAGAAAGTGGCCACAGTGCAAGTTTGACGGGAGTCAACCCAGGCACCGTGCAGACTGGTGGTAGGAAAGGCAGGATGGAGTTTGGTTTGCAAACCAAATGGGAGGAGAGTTCTCAGATGGATTCGACACAAAAGCTGGAAAGGAGAGGGAAGCTCAGACTGATGGACACAGAAAGAGGCACCGTGAAGCAGATCGACCAGCTGATGCCTGCACCCACCACTGCAGGACCTTTCCTGGTCTAAAAGGAACCAGGTTTCATGGGGGACGAGAAATCTGCCATTCGAGACCTGATGGATAGTCTTCCACATTTCTTTCAGCTCTACACCTTCCCTTTCTCTTGTAAATCCTCCTAGCATCCAGAGGCAAATGGAATTTGCCAGAATACCAGAAATTCCCATTTTGTTTCCATGTTACAAAAATTAAACACAACCAAGAAGTTCCTCCTCCTTCCCTTACCTCTCTCCGAGCACAGTCCTCTTGAAAGCAGCTTTGTACTCTGAGAGCTCACAAATCAGATCAACTTGGAACAAAGCAGCAAACATTCATATTAAAATAATGGGAATTGTTAATTCCCCCATTCATCTGACACGCACCTTGCATGGAAAATTCCCATGACAACAACAATCCGACCATTTAAATCAGCTCTTCTGTTTCCACCCATTAACTCCAGTGCCTAAAAATGGAGAAAGAACGCCAAGTGAGGACAACCGGTGCCGAAGAGCGAAGGCAGCTCCAACAAGCTGCGGGTTCACCTTCCAAGACACAGACCGAGTGAAAACCCAAACATCGCTGGTGGAAACTTCCAAGTACTTTATTTAGGAACAGTTCTGCCCGTGTGCTGTGATTCCCCCCCCATTTAAATGATCACAATGATGAAATTACCCGCATTTTGAAAGTGCCTACCACCGGAGCACCTGGGCGCTTCGTAAAAAAAAGCTGTCTAGTATGGCAGAGAAGACGTATCGCACAAAAACCTCCTGCTCTGCTGCTTACTCCTCATTTCAGGTGTTTCCACTGACCGAGGAGGAGGAAAAAAGCAACAGGTGAACTCCAGAAAAAGATCATCTTGTTTTCAGGCAAGGTTTAGATCAGAGACAAAATGAACACGGAGAGACCCAACTTCCCATGAAGAGCAAGTAGCTATTTCTAAAGCCACCCATGAAGCCAGTTGCCCAGGAAAAGCCTTGTAGGAATAGGTTCTATACTGTATTAGGTACTGAACAGAACACGTATCAATAGAGACGGATCTCATTGGCCCAGAGCACAAATTCAGGTCATGCTCCACCACAACTGGGGTAACCATTAACATTTGGTATTTGGCATCCTTGCCGATAAGGACAGAGGCTCTATTTTGTCATTTCTGAATGTTACATTCTTAAAACCCACAGAGACTTCCGGGAGTCAAAAGAGAAGCTGCCCCCTTGGCTACCGTTTCGTAGCCTTCGAGGAGGCAGCCTCACCTTGCTGCTTTAGTTCTGCATTGACTTTTGCCTCCGTTTCCCCATCGCACCCAGATTCTAGACCAAAGCACCAAATTACAGAGTCAAATAATGAGGCGGAGAGAGAAATCAAATTATACCTATGCCCTGGTCCATGGTAAGTAGATGTGTGCCGGCCCGGAACAGGCCTCAGGTCACAAAGCAAGCTCCAACTTCTCCAAGCGGAATGGAATTTCTCTGTGCTTCAGATTATTTTCAGCTATTTATAGTGTGTGTATGGTTCTGAAGAGATTGTTTGTCTTTAATACACTGGGAGAGAATGTAAGTGCACAGACATATACACAGAACACAGGGAAGACGATGGTAAAACTTCCCTGTTGGTTTCAGGTGCAGATATTTGTGTCCTAGAACCTCTTGGAGCTTTTCCTTCAATACAGAATAAAACCTCTGTTCCTCAGGGGGTCCTGGTTAACTTTTGAATCCAAAGATGCCCTTTATATATCCTGTGAGGCCACTCTTGGCCTTCTGCTCCACCTTGTCCTCCAGAGGTGGGAAAGCAACATGATTAAGGGCCAGGTCAAAGAACAAGGGCTTGCATGGAATGGGCTGGAAGCCCGGAGGGAAGTGCACGAGGCTGACTTGCTTGCTGACAAGAGAAGGATCCAGACAGAAAGTCTCAAACCGTTCCGAGAGTGGCTGAAAGAGATCAGTACAGAAACACAAATTAAACACATGTCAAACCAAAGCTGATAAGGGTTAAACAAGAAAACGGGATTAAGCAAAAACCAAGACAACCGAAGCTGCAGCTCCCTTGTGTGACACCTTGGGCCCTTGAAAACAAGTCAAACTCCTGTCAAAGCATTGCTGCAGGATCTCTGGAAAACCTTCCCACGTGCAGGGATAAAGCTAAATAAAATTAGATGCCACACTAGAAGCTGGAAGGAGCTGCCTAGCTCTTACCAAAGGAACCCCACCCTGGCAGCCACCTTCAAGACACGCAGAAGGAAAAGCAGCCTAACAAAATCTCTTAAATACACCAGTCATGACCAAACTCCAATCAGCGTGACATTTCTTGAGGTGTAAGAGACACTCAGGTAACAGGTTAAAAGTAAAGTTCATTAAGGACACTACTGGAATTTGCCCAAGCTCCCAGCTCTTACCTTGCCATCCTTAACCTGAGATGGAGACTCAGTCTCATGAGTATCATTCGCATCTGCAAAATGGAAGAAAAAGTGGTAAGAATAACAGGCTAGATCTGGGCGTAAAGTCAGACTGTCTCAGGAGACAGCTGTCCTCCCGGCTTAGCTATCAACCTTGCTTTCTGGGATACTCAAGACAGTATTTTCAGTAGAATCAGCTTGCTTCCTAGCCTGAGAAGATCACACATACTCATCTACAGCCAAAACAGCTCTCCAGTGATGGAGAGTTTTTCCTTCACGCTGTCATGAGAAGCTCCTGACAGAAGCACAGATTTTGAGTTAAGCACAAAGCAGCAGGCGATGAGAAGAAATCACAAAGTTCATCTGTTCCCCCAAAGCGCCGCTAACCTGGTGGACGCTGACAAAGAGCGGAACGTTGCTGCTCTCTCCTTTCTCAGCAGTTCTCCCAGCTAGGCAAAACTGGGATAAGTAAGGGCAACTTATCTGCAGCAAAAGATTTAAACACTAAACAGCGTTCTGTACACGTTACCAAAACGTGAGGCGTTCGTCCGTCTCTGGGCAGGGAGCATGACACCGAATGTCTGGTCATCGGTTGCCCAGCTGCACTACACACAGCTACAAGAAGCTAGAACTAGGCGGGGGGAGAGAAATGTTTTCCAGAACCTGCATAGATCAGACTGAAGTGGAAAAAAGATTTGGAACTTCAGAAATGAAATAAAGGGAATGAAACAGCTGCAGGGGCATTACTCAAGAGGAGTTAAGAGCTCTGGTGTAACTATGCAACTCACCTAATATAGCTGCTGCTTGCAAGGAGTATTTCTCTGCGTTGACTTGAGTGATCAGATCCTGAACGTCAGGCAGCTCCTAGGTCAGTAAAAGAAAATTATTTGACAGCCTGAAATGTGCCAGTTTAAGAGTTAGGGCAACGTAAGAATTAAGAAATTGTTAGTGCTGACAAGCCTTCCCAGAAGAGGAAAAGGTACAGTAGAGTCCTTCAGGCACTACAGAAATGGTTTAACAGAAAAAGTGGTAAATTGTAATGGAGCTGTTACAGCACGTCTGCCCCTCCTCCAAAGGAAGGGACCCGCTGAAGTGTTTCCCCATCACTA
The DNA here is from genome assembly GCA_013400335.1 of Eurystomus gularis. NCBI lineage: Eukaryota > Metazoa > Chordata > Aves > Coraciiformes > Coraciidae > Eurystomus > Eurystomus gularis. The sequence goes on from VZZY01022536.1 coordinate 199,363, forward strand.
GAAAGTCTCTGCTATAAAGTGTTACTTGCATTGCTCTTCTCCCTACTTAAAGATGAGTCTCGAATTGTAATGGCCTGGCACCTAAATAGCAATAAATACTGGGACAGAACTTTTTCATCAACTTCAGCTCCCTCCTAACTCCCTTGAGTTAGGTTAATGGTTGGACTTGATGACCTTAAAGGTCTTTTCCAACCTGAACAGGACTGGCTTCCTACCTTCAAGCTGTTCGTATGAGCTCCAGCTCCTGACTGAACTTCACGGGCATACTTCAGCACTCTCTCATATAAGACAAGAGCTTCACTCCATTTCTTTACCAGGACGTAGGACTGTGCAATGAAGAAACACCTGCAAGAGTAAAGAGTGGATCCTTGACATGTTTGTTATCCGTACCTTCTGCCAACTCAAGTGACTGATTACAGGAGATATTACTAAGAGTGCTGGCGAGTTTCCCCGTAGCATCCAGTCTTCACTCCACAAAAGGGTAGAGGAAACTGCAAAGTCCTGTACAGCTCACAGAACTTTGGACTAACAACCTCTGAAGATGGAACGCCTGCTACAGAAAACTGGGCTGTTTCTCAGTCACCTGTAAGCTTTGTACACAAGTGTCTTCAATCCAATCTCTTTTTGGAAGTTCTTGTCCTCTTCTAGGCCAGGAAGCTGTGTCAGTTCCACAAGGTTCTGTGAAAACGAGAGAGTAACAAATGCAGGCATTGTTTTCCTCTGGAATCTGCTGGAGTAAGAGAAAGCTGCCCCTTTTAACAAGTCAACAGTACGCTCCCATGGAAATAGTTTCCAGTTTTCTAATTATCAGTATGCTAACCCTGTGAAGGACACTCACTGAAACTTGTGCAAGTTTGCCCTCAGGACAGATTTCCTGACACAAATAGGAATTAGGACAAAGACTCCTCAGATTTCACATTAATTAATTCTTTCATAAGGCATTTCCCTTTCCCATTCCCGACTGTTTCAACCACAGGCTCCCGCAGTTAATAGAAACTTTATGTGAAAAATTGAGAAACTGCTTATGAAGAACAAGTACGTTTTAAGGATTTTTAGCTGCTACTTTCTCTGGACAGCAAAAACAAAGGCAGCTATCAGGGTGCTGCATAAATAGTCAGAAAAATTATTTTAAAACTGCGTTAGAGCATACAGCCAAGGGCACCTGTTCTAGCAGCAGTTCTGTTGACAACTAGAAGGGGGTTTGTGTTTTATGTAGACATTGAACACCTTCAACAGGGTAACTGCAGGTACTCAGCTGCTCTTCAGGGTTCACAGGCAGTTCACTTGCCCTGCTGTATTTTGTACAGTAACTCTTTGTACCAAAGATCTCCAGTTAGTATGACAAATTAGATCCCTTTTCCCAGCGTTACCTGCAAAATGATATCGTAAAGACGGATGAGGTCCTGGGGCCGTGGTGTGCGCTTGCCATCCTCCTCTGACCGCTGCTGCTGCAGCAGTGCCTTCTGCAGGGACTTTGCCATGCTCTCGTTGCGTTTGATGGCCGTTGACAGCTTGATGTAAGTCAAATAACTAAAAAAATAAAATACCATTAGCAGACTGTCAGAACTACTCAGACGTTACTCTTTGTAAAAGGCTCCTCCCCCAAATCTAAACTGACGTTAGTAGGGGAAAAAGCATCTGAAAGGTCAACATGAGAGTTTAAAATGTATTCACTGCTGCATGAATCAGACCCTTATCCATACAGTCATGCTTCAAGATCAGAGAGGCCCAGAACAAAAACCCCATAAAACAAAACCAAACACAAATAAAATCTTGACATAAGAGGATGACTTCTTCACACGAGCACAGGTAGCAACGTCGGCCTGTTACCTGTGTAAGTACTGGATGTTGGACACCTTCCCAGAATCGTTTTCCAGAGAGTGTTCCCGCTGCTTCTGCAGAAATTTGGAACAAAACACTGCGTGATTTTCCTTACAACTGGCAGGCGAGGGAAGAAAACATCAGAAACAACTCAAGGTTTGGGTAAACCAGGAAGTTCTAGCAGACTTCTCGGCAAAAGAATTCACCCTCTATTTCACTGCTATTCACCCCCTCCAGTTTTGAAGAGAATCAAATCAAAGGCAATAGACTCTTTTGCAGCTTGTTATTAATGAAATCCCAGCCACTTCTACTGTTAAGCAAGTTTAACAATAATAAAGAAGCCCCAAAGAAACACAAGGTTGTTGGAAGTAGAAACACAGATGTTTGCTGCTCACCTGGTCTGGTTTCAGCTCTTCCCGAACAGCCTGAATGGCATCTCTACACTCACTGAGTAAAGATTCAAACAAACGTTCCTTTGTCTCCTCATTTTCTGCCTAAGAGCAAAGAGAAGACAGGTATCTGTTAGAAATTTTTGTATTCTGCACCCCATGATGCAAGAATTAACAGGACTTTAAACAACTTTTCTCCCAACCGATGGCTTTAAGATCCACGTGTAGCGAGAACTCCACTCTGTACCTGTTTGCAACAAGTTCTAGGGGGCAAACTGTCCGATATTGCAGGGAACGTGGTCGGTGCTGAGAACGCAGCAGCACTGAAGGCCTAGCACGCACAGCTCTGATCACCCCATCCCTACCACAACTACCTTCCCGGCAACTCCCTTCCCTCCCAGCAGCACCCACACTGCTCCGAGACCAGCTGGGGTTGGACTGCACTGTGGGAAAGTCCCGGCAACACAGGAAGAGCCGAGTGTTACCGAGCTGGCAAACTACCAAGGCAGCCTGCTCCTCTTATGCTGATTTAACTTTTCTCATGTGGTAAGAACACGTAGATGATTATCTCTTCTACACTCCCACTCTATTAATGCTCACAGTGGCAATAATTTGCTTGTTTGAAGCATTTTTTTTAAAATTAATCCTGCATTTTAGTTGCAGGAGTGACTGAATGCTTTTCTGCTGTCACCACAAGTTTTGACAAAAAATGAAGCAGCTTTTGGCTTTCTGCCCCAAAACCAAAACTTGGAAACAACATTTAAAAGACAAGTTGAAGCCTGATCTCTGCCCAGTGGACTGGCATATCATGCACCCCATTAAACAGTGTGACCAAAACCAAACTCAGCTTCCATTCAGGTACCAGATGGGGAGCACAAGACTCAACTGATTGAGGAACAGAAAACTGCCCAGAAACAAACCTCAACCTTAGCAATCAAAGGAGGGATCAGATCTCTGTTATACCACTTCCATGGCGCATAACAGCATAGGATGGTCTTTGCTGCAACAAATTTGCAATTGTCCAAATGAATTAAAAAAAAAAAGTCTAAAAACACACTCGCTTGTCTTCTGTAGAGCTCTACAGTCTCTGCCTCTCCTCCTCTCAGATTTGCAAACCCATTAAGGAATGTTATTTTTACTCCCTCACAACGCCTCGGGTACCTTGACCTGAGATGAAGGCGGTTTGTGGGGTTGGTTCTTTTTTTTCTTTTTTTTTTTAAGATTTGCTGCAAGAATTTTTCAAGGTGGGACCAGCTACTGAGAATAACCAGAGACAAGTCTGACAACATTCTCAGCCTCACCCAGAGGAGCACAGCAATTTCACCGTATGCTCAAAAATGAAAACAGTCACGGCACAAACCGGGAAAGGGCTGGGCCAGGCAGTGACAGTGAAACAAAGGCTCTCCTTCCTAAGCAAAAACTCCTAAGCTTGAGTTCATTCTGTGCATAAATAAGACATACGTTCTGACTCGGGAGATACTGGATGATAAAACTGAGATACAAGCGCTACGGCTAGTGATTCAAGTGTCCTGATAGAACCTGGGCTCATCTTAAAGGGATCAAGGGAACCAATCCCACTGAACCCACTTTGGAAAGTCTGGGAAAGCGCACTTCTATTTTATTCTTTGTTCTGAAACACTCTGTATCACCTCTGAAAGCTGTTTTTGCTCCAGTCCAAGTTACCAGAGATGCTCACAGATTCCTTGAGGCGATACCAGACACCCTTACAGCGCTCTGCCCTTCAGCCTTCTCACTTCTACCTGGTCAGAGTCAACGGGCCCTTGAAGTCAGACATCCAGTCTACAGAAGGGCTGACACAAGTAATTTTAAACTTGGATTCCTTTTTCAGGTTGGCTTATTTGTTCTGTTCCTCCTGTTACCAATAAGACACTGAAGGCAATGGTGTAAGCACACTGAGAATCTCCATTTTGACACAAACCACACATTTGTGTTTGTTTCTAATCAAACCCTGAAGAGCACTGCTGTTACCTCAGGGTTTCAACTCAGTGAAGACCAGCAGGAAGGTGCTAAGATCCCAGGAACCACAACAGACTTTGCTGAAGCTGGACTGCCCATCACAGCTGACACAGCAACTGCAGAACTGCTTTCAAAAGGCCAAGTTCTAGCCCTCGGAGAATGTAAATAGTGCTGCTGTGGCTCAGGTCTCACCAGTACTAGCTGTGATCCGTACCACAAAACTCCTCAGTTCGGTCAGACCTTCCAAAGAACCCAAAGCAAGATGAGAACAAATTTAGATCACTGCTCTGCCACAGCTGTATGGAACAAAGAGGGCAACCGAACTGAAAAGGTGCGACTGCTAGCCTGGCAGGGCAGAAATTCCATGAGAGAACATGGAACCCTGAGCTGCACTTCCGCCTGCTGGCCATGCTCATGTACTACCTACCAAAAAGTAAATCCAGCAACACACAACTAACCCGTAAGATCACAAGACTGGTTAATGTTTCCTACCCAGTCATATCCTGCTTCTCCTACTCCAACTCTCTTCCTAACACCTCTCCTCTTGCCCACCTGCCTTATACCTTTGTAGGGTTTCCATTTTATCATTTGAATTTCTATTTATCATCACTATTCTCCTGGTGATAAATGGTTTTTATGCTGCAAAAAACACCCCCAAACCCCTTTTTGATGCTGTAAAAAGCCCCTCTGCAGTGGCAAGCATTGTTAATAGAGACCCTTTTGCTGCCTTTTCAAACAGCAAGGGTGCTGTATGCAGCCACCGGGAAGCAGAATTCGCCATCTGGGCACCATTTCCAAGGAAAAAGCCCCATGTGGAAAACTTGGCTGCAATACTGACGGCACGCATAGTATGTGCCACTGCGAGGGATTCAGAACTGTTACATTTAACATGGATTTGCATCCTGATGTTTAGTAATCCTCTTCCTGCTTCTGAGGATTTGCGTAAGTCAAGAGGAGAACGTTATAAACCTCACAGCACCCGCTTCGCCTGGCAAACTGCTTTTTGTTGCTGAAAAACTGTGATCAATACACACCTCCTTCCTTTTGGTTGCTCTGAAGTTGGAGCATTTGCACAAGACACTTAAAGAAATTAGAAGAGTCATTCAAAACCAGTTACTCTTAAAATCGTAACCTTCATTTCCAAGTGACTTACAAACAGTTACCACCCTGCCACTGAAAGGCAGCACTTCTGGGCAGCACAGAAGTCCAGAAGAAATCTCCCAGACTATGACCTAGCAGACTGTGAGAGCTATTCCCAAATAAACCTTCAGCTTCAAGTTACAGCCAATATTCCCACTTTTAGCCTTCCAACTCCAAGTTTGAGAAAAAGACGAGTGAAAAGCTTTTAGTCCAGGTACCAGCTATTATCTTACACACTGAAGGAAAGAGGACAGTTAGAACACCAGCACCGGAGATGGCTTCTGGGTTACCTGAGCAATGGCTGCTTCGTTGTCGGCCAGCCCCAGCAAGAAGATCCTCACTTTGTCTATCTTCACTGGAACAGTTCTTCCTCTCCACTCCACCTCGCTCATCGTGGCTGCCTGCTTCGCTCTAGTCTGGGTAATCAGTGCCTGTAGAGAACGGACCAAACTGAGGAGCTGGAACTTTAAGGTAGCCAAAACGGAACCTCTCAACTTCACAGTAGATTTGACTGTTTTGAAATCAAAGGGCCTTTTAGACAAGTGGGGTTTCCCACAGATCCAGGCTTGCGTGCTCTCTTCCAATACGTTTTGGCTCTTGAATGACGCGCTGCAGCAGTATTTAGGCTCAACAGAGCGATAATGAACGTTTCAACCTGAAGCATGCAAGTAAGTTACCTCCAGTTTTTCTGCAAGAAGACCTTCAGTGCCACCAGACCTCAGTCTCATCTGCATCAGCTCATTCATAGCAGACTGGTCGCCTGAGGGAACAAATCAAGACCACATTTCCATGTGAGCTCACAAATGATTTGAATATAGAAAAGCTAACTGATAGATTTTATCCCGGCAATTTAGGGACAAAAGGGATATATCTGCAATTTCATTCCGACTTCAAAAGCAAACTGCTGTGGTATTTTGTCCTTTTACACAAAACTACAAGCACTGTTGCAAAAGAAGTGTATTTCTCCGTTGCTAAACCGACCCAGAATTTGTGTGCAGAATTTGCCCAAAATATTATGGATTCACTGCAACGCCACTTAGACAAATATTTAACTATCAAGTCAGTATTTCTTTCCTGTGAACAAGCCTGGCTCTTTGTCGGAGATCAGGTTACCAATTTCCTTACCAATATTATAGGCACAGTAGCGAATGTTGGGTGAGATCTCCTCCACGCGCTGGTTATACAGCACAGCTTGTTCTTCTGTGAAAGCATTGGCCAGTTTTTCATATATGGTCCTACAGCAAAGAATAAATAATAAGACTACAGCACGCACTGGTTTGTGAGACGCTATCTTAAGGGAGGAGTTTGTCTCTACTCTGGAAGACGCTGTTTCTTCAGCAGTACCTCCCAGTTAAGCGCACAATTAACTAAATGACTCTCAGCGTTGCTGTACACACAGTAAATAAACTCACTGCACTGACCCAATACTACTTCCTAAGTAAAGCTGGGGAAGTGGGGGAACTCACTTGCATTTGTTGAAAGCCTCCATTGCTGCCTTCCACTCCTGGTGCTCAAAGCGCAGCATTCCTGTGAGGTAAGCTGTGTACGCCTGCAGACAGAGCACGGGCACGTTAACTTCCCCAACACTGGCAGCCTGGGTTGTACAACCTCTCGTACGAAGGCTGCTGCGACGCCTACACTAAGTGATTTATGCTTTGCCCTTTTCACTGAGTCTGCCTACAGAGGACAACTGATATGGATTATGGGTTACTCGCTACCTACCTTTTCTTTTAACTGACACCGCTACATTTCTAACGAGATGATAGCAAAGACATTTCTTGCTTGTTACGCAATCAACATGGCCCACTCATGTCACAACACTATTTTTTTTTTTCCCAGCAATAAGCTATAAAATAGCAGTTTTAATTAACTGAGTACCACTGCGGCCCCTTGGTCAGGCTGGTGTCACAAGTCAGGTGCTTTCTGCGTTCCAGGACCCAAAGCCACAAGTCTTGTGTTCTAGGTGGTGACTTCAGGAGGTGCTGGAGCGGGTGCAGAGAAGGGCAACGAAGCTGGTGAAAGGGCTGGAGAGCATGCCCTGTGAAGAGCGGCTGAGGGAACTGGGCTTGTTTAGGCTAGAGGAGACTGAGAGGGGACCTCATTGCCCTCTACAACTACCTAAAAGGAGGTTGTAGCGAGGCTGGTGTTGGTCTCTTCTCTCAAATTAGTAACAATAGGACAAGGGGAAATGGCCTCAAGTTGTGTCAGGGGAGGTTTAGATTAGACATTAGGAAGAAATTCTTCATTGAGAGGGTAGTTAGGCACTGGAATAGACTGCCCAGGGAGGTGGTGGAGTCACCATCCCTGGAGGTGTTTAAAGAACAAATAGATGCAGTGCTTGAGGATATGGGGTAGTGGTCAGACAGATGCTAGGAGAAAGGCTGGACTTGATGACCCTGGAGGTCCTTTCCAACCATAATGATTCTGTGATTCAGGGCATTTAAGAGAGAGATAACTGAACAGATAAGCACAGATTCTTAAGGCTGTGTTGCATCACCTTAGTCTCTCTCCATTCGTTTTATTTTTATTAAATGTACTGCACTTCAAAGTGAGGACAATCATTTGATACCGAGTCCTCATCTTGGCTGCTGCCACTGATTATTTCCGCAATTCCAGCAGCCGCATTAACAGTAACTCGAACCTATTCAAAAGGAGACATGACCCAGCTTGAGAATCAGTCAATTTTAATTATCTCTTGCTAGATGAGAACAAACTCTTCACCCCAAATCCAACGGCTTCTCCTTCAGCTTTTGCTGTAAGACAAGACTGACGTGTCAGCGATTACCTGAGCTTCCAGCTTTGTTTTGGCATCCACCCGGTTACTTTCACACAGTCGCTCCAGCTCCTCAGCGTGTTTCACAGCTTTGCGCAGGCGAGACAGCAAATGAAATCGCTTGCGAGGCTCTGTGTTCGCCTCCTGTTTCAGCTGCATGGCGTAACTCCAGGCTCTCTCTGCATCCATCAGAATCAACAGCAAATACCTACGGGGCAGAGGAAGATTAATGAAAAAATAATGACAACCAAACAAGAATTGCCACATCGCCACGAGTTCTTTGCCACGTGATCTAACAAAAGTTCAGCTTGGTTAATACAAGGTAGATGCTTTTATTTCTGAACATTCTAAGCACACAAAGTCATATTATTCCTAACTGTTTTCTACAGTATTTCTCACTATAGAAATGTAATTACCCAACTGAGTACGAGAATTTGGTATCTGAAGAAAAGAATTTGGAATTCTGTAGCACCACAGACATTGCAGAGACAAGGGATTTATGATTTTTGGTTGCTTTTCAAACTGGTTCAACATGGGTAAACATTGCTGTTTCCCCACCAGCTAATGCTACTATCCATCTGGCTTCTTAACAATTCAGGTGAAGACAGCATCACATCTTCTCTTCCCCACAAGAAGAGATGCGACAGCAGACATTTCAAGTGTTCCTAAAAGATGGGAAATGAGCCCAAGATCCTGGCTGTTCTCCACATATTCTACCAGACAAGCATTCTGCCGAATTTTTAAAATCCCAGTAAAACTTACAATCCAGTATTTCCGTTCAAAGGGAAGGGGGTGATCTCACCAGCCACAACCTCGCCGGCTACACCATTCACATTATCAGCATCTACATGGCCACCTTGCAACAGGTCTGAATAAGCATCTCCTCTTTAATATCAAAGTAATTTGCTCATCATGAAAAGAAGCCATTTTAGCAACTGTAAGGGAAGAGAAGTAACTGGCTGTTGCTGCTCCCTCTTCTCCCACTCATTCACACGGTGAAGAGGGATCTGAGCAGTGAAAGACTTTCGTCTTTCATTAATATCAACACCACAAATCTCTGAAGAGAAACATTTCCAACTATATCATACAGAAGTTTTCCACCACAACCACGTGAAAACTGATACTGAAAGAAACAATTCACTAATATACTCAATTCCATCCAGTGACTGTACCTGTTGTCTGAGAGAATCTCTTCAGTTACTTTCTTCCCAGTGAACTTGTGTCTGTTTCCCATCTTGAAGTTGAGAGTTTTTCGGAGCCTCCTCAGCCTACGGGAGCAATAACCCCTAAAGAAAAGACAACCACAGTCAGTTTGGCCAAAGAACAAATTTGGTTCTGTTTACTGCTCTCTCCAACCAGAAAAAAAAAAAAGACTGAAGGTCGTGACAGGCAATGTTTTAACAACTAAGAACTCCATATATAATGTACAGTAACAGGTAGTTCAGGAACTACCTGGAAACCAGTGGTTAAGAGAATAGAAGAAAGGTAAGAAGACACAATAATTCCTGATCTTGAAAAATCAGATTGATGTTGTCCTTACTAATTGCTTTATGTATGTTTGTTGAACACTCAGCTCTAGAAGAGTAGAGTGATTATCAGAGAGGTGTTAACAAACAAGCTCTTAAAGGGCAATGGAACAGTCACAGCACATTACAGCTAACGGAAAAAGCGCGCACTGCTTCCCATGGAGCAACCTGCTGAGGGCTACTTCCTTGGCAGATAGGCTTTTTGCCTGCTACATTTATGTTTTAAATTTAGCAAGCCAACTCACGTTGGGACCTCCAAGACATCCACGCTGTTTACTAACCTGTATCTCTGGAAGTCTCCGTGCCGCAAACCATGCTGCTGCTGAGACTCCTTCACAATCTGAAGGACTGCAATGTGCGTTAAGGAGATTGACAGTAAAGTCTGTTACCAGTTCTTCATTCTACCCCAAAATAACAGGCAGGAACTCTGCAGGTTCCATTAAGCAAAGCCACTGTGAACAGAGGGGCACCTGAAAAACCTCCCAGAAATGCACAGCTGAGAGAACTGACAGTCCTAAAAGACCTCCTGACTCCACGGCCTAATTCAGAGCCCTGTGACTGTCATCAAGGCCAGGACTAAGATGTACCACAAGCAGCTCCTCTGACATACAACCACAAGTCTTCCTGTTACCACAGCTCGTTTCAGGATACTCAGCTACACCAACAGACACATCTAGGCTCACATAACTGACTGCCCTAGCTGCGCTGCGCCGCCTCTTGTGACAGTCGCGCTTGTGACACAGTTTTGTTGGCAAAACTGAACCAGAGAGAAGCTTTCCTGCCCTTCAACGTCCCGTCTCGCAGGAAAAGGGCAGAAGTAACTGAGCAGAATCACTGCTGCCTTCCTGACAGCTTCCAGAAACAGACTGCTTTCTGAATACAGAGAACCTCATTAAAAAGAGCTGTTGGGAAGTATTCATGGGGTTTATCTTCTACTCCATTTTTCAACACACTTCTAGTCTTCCTGCATATTACCATAATAAGTGCTCCATGAGAGAATGCACCAGCCTGTGACTTGCAATAGCATCAGTCCAGGATTTCCATCCAGTCTCTGCATTCTTTAGCATATTTGCTCATTTCTGTGTGTCCTGCACTTAATTTATTCACTTAAGCTAGCAAATATCATCAGGCTGTATTCCAGTACATTTGCTGTGTTATTCATTCAGTTTACAAGGCAGATTTGTGAAATAATATCTCCATCACAAACAAAGCCTCTGTCCTGCATGTACTTATATCCCAAAGTTTCCCTTTTAAGGTTTACCAAGAAGCCTTAAGAAAACCCCATGAACCCAAGCCAGACTATACAATGTCCCCATCAAAAGAAACACTATTACTAGAGCTAGAGAGCAAGAAACTACCAGACTCTTAAGTTAAAATGGCAAATATCTGTCAAAGCATTTTCTTTGAATTGCACCTAAAAGGAAGTCTCTTTAGTTTAAATACTAAAAACCTGCATCGATAGTCATTACACTGAATGTCTGCATTTGTAGAACAAACAAGTCAAACTGCAGCGTCTCAACACAGCACTCCTTATCCTCACCACCTACATCTTTTTTCAGACTTTTTTCCCGTGCAGTAACTCCCTGGATTCATATCCCCTACATTACTTTTTCATCTATTTAGGCATTCCTAACATTACCAGGGCAATTAATATGCCCACAGCTCACGTTATAGGTACTACCTATACAACACCTGCCATATACCAAACAAAAAATGGCAACCTTATTTCACATGGGTTCTCCTCTAGCCCAGAAGATAAAACTCATCCACTGCAGCTGCGCAGCGGGACTAGTTTCACATGGAAGTTTCGCACACAAAAACGCCACGAGCTTTACCACGCTACGTGCTAACTCTGGCAGGGCCGGTGTGCCACCTCAGCATACCTGTTAAGATTTATTTTAGGCACTACTGCCCGCTTCAAGCGTTCACATTACCGCAGAAGAGAACTGCCAGCCTGCTCTCATCGGCAGCAGGCAGCCCAGCGCAGAGCTCAGCTCTGAAGGCTGACGGCGGCCCGAGCAGGGGTCGGAAGGAGAAGCTGCAAAGGTAAAGCAAAAATCCCCGCTCAGAGATGCAAACCTGACCCCCCCCTCCTCCTCGCCCCAATCAAACCCTCCCCGGCGCGGCTGAGCCCAGCCCCGCACCTCAGCACGGCCCAGGCGCTGGCTGCGGGGCTTGAACCGGCCCCGCCAAGGGCCAGGGCTGCCCCCGCCGCCGGGGAGCGGAGC
>VZZY01022536.1:215422-227441 GCA_013400335.1 Eurystomus gularis
TGCATCGCTGTGCTCTCCACACCCCCCCTTTCCTGTGCACCCTCTTTTCCTTCGCTTTCCCGTTGTGCTCCCCAGTGCACTCTGCCCACACCCCCTTTTCCATCCATCCCTGCTGTGCACCCCCTTTCCCTCTGCATCCCTGCTGTGCTCCTTGGTGTACTTTCCGTGCCTCCCTTTTCCCGTGCACCCCCTTTCCCACGCACCCCCTGCACACCTCCCCGGTGCATCCTCCACGCACGCTCCCCCCATCCCACCCCGCCGCTCCCTCCGTGCTCTCCCGGCCATGAACGGCTCGGCGGTGGGCTCCGAGGGGACCTGGCAGCCTGAGTCGGTGATCATCCCACTGGTGTACCTCATCATCTTCCTCGTGGGCACCGTGGGCAACTGCCTTGTCCTGGCTGTGCTGCTGCGCAACGGGCAGGTGAAGAACACCACCAATCTCTTCATCCTCAACCTGGGGGTGGCTGACCTCTGCTTCATCCTCTTCTGCGTCCCCTTCCAAGCCACCATCTACACCCTGGAGGGCTGGGTGTTTGGGCCCTTCATGTGCAAGGCCGTCCACTTCTTCATCTACCTCACCATGTACGCCAGCAGCTTCACCCTGGCCACCGTCTCCCTCGACAGGTAGGAAAGGGGATGGGGGGCGGGGGGGTGTCCCTGTACCCTGAGGTTCCCCTTTCTCTAGATCCTCCTCAAGCAGGAGAGAGAATCCCCTGGAGTGAAGCTTTGATTGCTGTCACCTTCTGGGGCTCCCGGGGGAATCCAGGAGCATTTCCCAGTTCACATGTGCAAGGAAATGCAGCCACTGAAGATGGGGTCCAGCAGAGAGGGACCCCGAAAGCTGGAGGAAACTTTCAGACCCTAAAGCTGGAGGACTGGGGTTTATCCACAGGCTCTGGCAGCTGAAGGGGGGAATAAAAAAAAAAAAACAAAAAAACCAGAGAAACAAAGCTCAGTCCCTGCACACCCCCCACTCTTCCCAGGATGGGGGGGTTGGAAAGAGCCCCTACCCTTCCAACAGCCTGAAGCAAAGCAGGCAAACCTCAAGGAGATGACAACACTAGGATGTTTGAGCTGGGACACTGCTTCTCCCGCTCTTGCCTTTTACTAGCAAAAAGCCTCTTTCTGTCCCAGTGCTGTCCCTTGTCCCAGTGACCATCCCAGCCTGGCCCAGGGTGGGTTGTAGCTGGGAAGCTCTGTAAAAGGCAGCCTGTGATCTCTGCCTGCATTTCACCCCAAGCTACAGCTCAGCCCCTGCCTCTGCAACGGCCAGTGAGTTACAAACCTGCAGCAAGAGGCTGGGAGCTCCTGGTGCTGCTCTGCTCAACCCTAAAACCTGTGAGATGGGCTGTGGAAGAGCCACAGCAGCCCCAGAGCAGGGCTGGATGTGTCCTGCCACGCCAGCATGGCATGTGCTGGCTGCCAGGACAGCCCCTTCAGGAGCCAGCACAGAGCCAGGGTCTGCCTCTCCTCCTGCATACCACCGAGCTGGGGGGAATGGAGGTGTCAAGCAAGAGGGGGCTTGCACACCCAGATCTGGGCGTAATTAAGGAACCAGCTAATTGCAGAACTGAAAATGGGTGCTGTGCTTTCACACGTGCCAGCGTGAGGAACACAGTGTCTGGAGATCCTGGGGACTTCCTCCAGCCTTCATCTCCTCCCTGCTGCTGTCGCTTGAGCCAGACTGATGATCAAGTGAGGATCTGCTGGATTAGGGAGAGGGTCAGGGGGGACCGTCTCCATCTTTCCCACAAGCACTGCTGGGAGCAGAGTGATGAGACAGGGTCAGGGCATCCTCCTCATGCCACTGTGCTGCACAGGGACCCTGAGAAGCACTATGGAAGCAGTTGTGGGACTAATTGCCCTGGAAAGCTCAAATCCATCACTTTTGCCCTTTCTCCAGTCTGCTCCTAGAGCAGCTTTCCATGCCCTCCCCAGGACTGCAGTCCTGTCCCCCTCCTTTCTTGTGCAGGTATTTGGCCATACGATATCCACTGCACTCAAGGGAGCTGAGGACACCCAGGAACGCCCTCATGGCCATCTGCTTCATCTGGGGGCTTTCCTTCATCTTCTCGGGCCCTTACCTCAGCTACTATGAGGAGTTCCGGCTGGCCAACCTGACTGTCTGCCACCCCATCTGGGAGATCTCCAAGCGCAAGGTCATGGACATCTGCACCTTCATCTTCAGCTACATCATCCCAGTGCTGATCCTGAGCCTCACTTACGTGCGGACTATTCACTACCTGTGGAGGTCCGTGGACCCTCTCCAAGATATGTCAGAGTCCAAGAAGGCCAAGCGGAAGGTCACCAGGATGATCATCATCGTAGCCATCTTGTTCTGCCTCTGCTGGCTGCCCCATCACCTGATCATCCTCTGCGTCTGGTTTGGGTACTTCCCCCTCAATCACGCTACATATGTGCTCCGCATCCTCTCACATCTCATCTCCTACGCCAACTCCTGCGTGAACCCTATTGTCTATGCCCTGGTCTCCAAACACTTCCGCAAGGGCTTTAAGAAAATCTTCGTCTGCCTCTTGCACAAGAAGGCAGCCAATAAGGTGCACGTGGCCCAGGTGATGAACACTGTCAGCACGCTGGAGGCAGAGCTCAGTGAGGTGACCCGCATCAGCGAAGCCTTGCCCAGATGCTCCTCTGGGCGCTGTAAGGTCCCAGCCCAGCCCTGGGGAGAGGCAGAGCTGGGGGGACATCAGCAGAAAGCAGATGGCTCCTTCATCACCTTCAATGTCACCTAGCAGAGCTTCTTCCCACCCTACAGCTTTACAGTCTCATGCAGCATCATAGGCCTGGGGATGGGCCACGTTTCACATTGAAACCCATCAAATCATACCCTTTTTCCATTCAAATGCACCCAGATATCAAAACTGTTAAAGCAATGCTGCTGACTACAGACTCAACCAAGCAACTGAGGCTCTGAGGGCAGGATTTGCTTCCACTAAGCACCTGCTGAGAGCAGAGAGATCAAACCCTTAAATGACCTCTTGTGTAATTGCCTGTTCCTCTGTCATGAACAGACTTATACCCTATTGCATCCACACCTGGAGCCCATCGAAAGCTCTGGTCCCTCCAAACAACACAGCATCTAGCTGGAGTTAACAGGGTGCATTTTTAGGGACATTTAGGAAGTCTTGGTTTGTGTCCCACTTCAGGAGCTGCATCCCCTGGGCAGCACTGGCTCACATGGGCACAAACCCAGCTCAGGTAGGAAAATCTAGGAGAGAAGCATCAAAACCAGGAGACAAACCTTCCTGGGACAGCCAGTGCTGGCAGGGCTTTCACATCTCCCTGGGGCTCTGGGGAAGTTTCTCCAAGCAGGAGCATGGTTTGAAGCAACATCCATGGCCAAGATAAGCACTGTAGCCTGAGTACAGGACAGCTGAGGGCACAGGGCAGCACCTGTGCTGCTGACCATGGCTCATCCCTGCCGTTTCGGTGTGTCTGAGGCTCTGCAGAGCATCCAGAGGTCACCAAGGTCTGGCGAGGTAGGAGAGGATGTGCTGTCAGGGACAGCGGAGCTGGACATCAGTGGGTCAGCACTGGAGAAGTATTTTAATGCTTTCAGACAGGGCAGGCACAGCTTGGCCTCCTAACCCAGGTGAGGTACTTGTCAAGAGCAAAGCAGAGGACTCGCACAGCCTTCCTGCTGGTGTGGGGCTGGACAAGTGCTGGGGGACCCCAGCCAGCTGGGGAAGCCTCAATAAAACCCTATATCCTGCATCCTGCGTCCAGCTCCCTTGAGACCCCACAGCCGAGGAGAGGCGGGTGCTGGAGGGGTGGTGGGACCCACTGGATGGAGGGATGCTGCGGGCAGTGGGGGTAGAAGATGGGGGCTGCCACCGCGGTGAAAGGAATGGGGCTGCACTCACCTTGATATACCCACACACGAGAGGCTGCCGTGACTCACACAGCCCTGCTCTTAACGCTGCAAAAGCTCCATGAGCGCCTGAGCTCTCCACCAGCCCAGGGCTTTATTTCAAGACCTGTCATTTTCTGTACCAGAAGAGCATCACTGGAACAGGATCAATTAACTCTTGAAAGGCCAGTGGCAGAGCACAGCTAGAGGAGGTGGTGAAGGCGCACAGGAGCTGCGACGAGCTGTGCTGAGCATCCCTGCAAGCCCCCCAGACCTGGGGGCTACCCTCACAGCACCAACCACCCGTGAAGATCAGGTCTCTCTAAATTGCCATCACAGAGGGTCTAAGTCTGTCTGCACAGATTTCCCTCCGTGTGAATTCCCATGGCAGAGCTCCCCAGGACCAGGATGTGTTGCAGGAGGTTATTTCCATCCAGGACCCTGCTCTCCCCAGGGTTCTGCTCCAGGTCCTGATGCAGCCCTCCTCTGCACTGCACTGCCCTTCACCCATCCCCAGTGCTTGGCCTTTCTTCCTAGGAAGCTTTTGGCTGTAAAACATTTGTTTTCCCCTGCTGAGTGTTATTATAACCAGATCTTCCTGTCCCCACAAAGAAGGCTGTAAATCAGCCACTGCCTCCTATCAATAACCATTATATTTAGTCTAGCCCTGCTCACAGCATAAGTCACAGAGAGCAAGAGTATAAACAGCTCCATAACTTATATCTGCATTTCTCTCCCCTGCTGAACCCTTCCCAGCCAGGGAAGAAACTGAATCAGCCACATAACCCCAGCTAAAAGCCTGATCTTCCTCCTGCCCTCATCCACCTCTGCTCAGAAAGCTGCAGGGCCTGGCTCTGATGGATCCCCCCAACACCAAGAGGGGTTCAACCCCCTCTCTTAGACATAGCTGGGGAGATGGAGACGTTGTCCCACCTGCTTTGTGCTGCCCAAGGATGGGGGGACCCTGCACTGGCATGGTGGGGGGTGCAATGTCCCCATCCCTTCACGCCAACACAGAGGGGATACTGACACCACTCCCCTCCTTGTTCCCCAGACCCATTTTCCCACCGCACCCGGCTGCACCCACATCTCTCGACCCAAGATGCTGCAGGGCAGCACGGTGCCAGCGCTGGGGCTGCACCACAGGAATCCCCCCGGGGTTTGTGCTCGCTTCCAAGCCCAGGTTGTTCCCCTTCATGCGGGGCTGAGTTCCCAGAAAGCACAGGAGTTGATGCTGAGTTCATCTTTTTATAGCATTCAAAACAAAATAAAAATAACTGGCTCACCGATGTACAAGCCAGCCAGCAAGCCTCCGTCCCTGCATTGTGCCCTGGCAAGGGGCTCAAAATCCACGCAGAAAGATGAAGCCTCTGCTTTGAGCCCTGCAGTGGGGGAAGGAATGGCGCTGGTACCCACATATCTCATCTCGCCATCAGGTGAGAGCTGGGGTGTTGGGAGGAAGAAGCTGAGAGGAGGCGCAACCTCCCAGGGCTGTTTTGGGGCTGCTGCTGCTCTTGCTGCTGATGCTCACTGTGACCCAGCACACAGTGCCTAGCGCCAGGGCACCCACAGGGAGCGGGGCCAGGCAGAGGGGTCCAGCTGTGCCCCAGACTCCTCACCCAGCTCCAGCGAGGCTTCTGGGGCCAAGCCTGAACCAGCCACGGGAAAAGCTGGAGCCACAGCGTGGCCATCAACCTCTCAAAATCCCAGCATGAAGCTGTCCCCAGACTGGGGGACAACTCTAAGCACCAAAGCTGGGGGTCTGGGGACCCACTTCTTGCAGCTGCATTGGATCTTTTGGCCACCCCAGAACAGCCGAAGAAGAGGGAGAGGAGTCTGATGGGTGGCTCTGAACCTGGGCGACAGCACTCGGGCAGAAGCCCACAGTCCCACCCTAGTGAAAGCAGGGTCACAACAAGCAGCAGGAGAACAGTGCTAATTACTGTGCATTTTGTAAACTCAGTATTTTCCCCGGAGTATTTTAGCATTGCATGGGAAAGGAGGCTCAAAACAACATTAGCAGCTTAGAGTCGTGACTATCAGCCACAGGAGGAAAAGGGGACAGGTCACCTCTCCAAAACAACTCATCAAAAACACACGTTGCAACATCACCACTCGCTGCTCCCTCTCAGCTCGGCTTTGTCACAAGGGGTTGCTCAGCTTGGGTCTTTTGGAGGAGCCCCAGCATTGCCACAACTCTGGCCCCACAGGCAGAGCCCTGGGACGCAGGTGCTCTCACCCCACTGCAAGGCTCGTGTCCAGCTCCAGCAGAAAGGGGTTTTAGGAATACATAATAATAATAATGTAAAAATCAGTGGGAAGAGGGGTGGGTTTTGAAAATCCCAGGGGCAGGGATGCAGGCTGTGGGGCACCGGGACAGCTTCAAGCTGCTGACTGCTGCAGGTACAGCATGGCTGGAGCATCCCATGGCCCATCTGTCACCCACATCTGACAGAGCAGCCCAGATGCTGGGACAAGGTGCAAAGGACAAATAACTGTGTCCAAGAACAAACTAGGACCTATACAACAACCTGCCCATGGCGCCTCCTGCCCTTAAATTACATAGGAGCCATCTCCTGCACTGCCCAGGACACTCCCAGCCCTGGGATTCCTCCTAAGCCCATCAGCCCATCCACTGCTGTACCCCACAGATTGCCAGCATCTTCCCGAGCAAGTGGAAGGCAAGATGGCAAAATGAGAAGGAAGCAAAACGATAATGAAGTAAAGCCTTTGCCAAAGCTTGGCAGAGCTGGTCCCCCAAAGGGGAGACTCAGGAACTGTCTCTAGCTGGAGAGACACAAAAGCAGGGCTGAGATGCTACAGTCAATGGGAGTCTGTATGGACACGCAAAAACGCCCAGCAAAGAAAGGACCAGCGATTTTTGAAGCATCCCAAGGAACAATTCTGTGTGAACAAGGAGAGTGTTTTGCAGAGACTTCCAGCACATCACTAATTACATTTAACGCCCTCCCAGGAAAATGGACTTCACTGACTCATCGCCACCAGGCTGCCTCTTGCTGGCAAGTTCCAGGCGGGCACCAATGGAGTCGGGAGCTGTGCTCTGGCGACACAGCAGGTCTCTGGGGACTGAGACAGTCTGTAGGGCAGAACCAGGGAGGACATCGCTGCCCTCCGCCCACAGACAGACATTTCCCCACGCGCCACTCATGCCAGGGCTCCGCGGGGTCTGCACACCAAACAGGGGCAGCTTAAGAGAAGGGTAGAAAACTAATGTGCAATGGAAGGAGTTCGGAAGCACAGCTCTGGTCTGCACAAAGCTGCCCGTGGCCTGCAGCTGAGCCCTGCCCTACCCTATTAACTGCTCTAGATCTGCCCAGCCACCCTGTGATCGCTTAGAAGACACATCCCAGGACACCCCTAACTCAGCTCCCAGTCCAAAGCATTGCTGCGTCCCCTCTCCCTCAACACTGTTGACGCCATCTCACTTCTCATTGCTCTTTAGCAGCAAGACGCCTGGGGCAGGCTCTGCACAGCACCTAGCCCAGGGGGCTGCACCTTGTTCCTGCCTCCAGCACTCCCAGATCCTCTCCAGTGCCCCATGGCTCACACTGCTGCTCTCACCCTCACGCAGGAGCAGCAGGGTGCTTCATCAGGATCAGACAGCGAGGTTTGGGCTTTCACGGGTCACTGTGGTGTGATACATCCAACCCGCCCTCCTTGTTTTACAGATCCTTGCCCATCGATTGGTACTTACCCATTCGCAGGCACTGAGTGAAGCCTGGGCCAGCTGCCGGATCATTGCACCATTGACAGGATACTGCAGAAATGGATTAAAACGCACCCTCCAGTTATCCACCATTGCCCCAGCTGTCTGGGGATGAAGCCATCACCTCCCACACGGCCCGTGCCTTGATGAGCCCTTCAAGGGCAAGTACAAGGTTTTGCTGCCAACACAAGACCAGTGGGAAGAGACTTTCCCCCAAATAACGGAGTGTATCAGGCCCAGCAGGAAAAGACAAGAGCATGACCTGCCACTGCTCAGCACCCTCCTGGCTGAGCGGGGACAGGCTCCTGATCTGACCCCTTGGGAGGCTTTATCTTAAATTAACATCACTGCAAGTCCCCGTGTTCCAGTTAAAGTTTAATAAAAGCAGATTCAACTGGAAGCAGAAAAATAATAGGCTCAACTCAGCTCCCATCAAGCCCAACAGTGGGCAGGGAGACAAGGGACACTGGGCTGAAACCTCCAGTCAGTGCAAGCTTTCCAGCCTGCGGATTTATCACTGGGGTTGAAGAAGTCATTTTGGTTTGCGGTTTTGCTTTGTTTTCAAACACTTGCTTTGTCAAATTTGCTCCCTAGTACAAGGTGGCAGCCCACAGGGGTGAGGGCTGAGGCTTTTGAGCCTTGTCTCTGCCCAGCTGCAAACCACACCAGTGGCAGCCCTGGGTGGCTGCAGGAACCCTGGAGCCAGTCCCCATCCCAGCAGCATTTGACAAACCCCTTTTGCTGCCACAAAATAACGGTCAGTGCCGAGGAAGCCATGAGAGCAGGTAGCACACCCGAACCCTGCTGCATCCCACCCATCAGAAAAAAAAAACCCAAAAAACCACCAAAACCAGAGAAATGGGACTCCAGCCCCAAACCCCTGGGAATGAGGAACATCCCTCAGCCCGTCTCCATTGGTGTCAGGGATTCACCAGCAGCCAGAGCAAAGCAGGGGGCAAGGAGAGGGTGTTAAACTCCTCATGACCCTCAGAGGAAGCAAAGCGGGAGGCAGAGGGGTCTCAGCCCCAGGCTGGGTCCATGACCCCTTCCCACAGTCTCAGCATCGCTCAGGGCTCCGTGCTCAGTTGGTGGGGGGTGTGAAGTGCTCAGCTGTGAGGGACAGCGCTGGCTGCCATGATTGCTCTTAATTAACACATTGCAAAGACATTCCTTACCATAAAAAGCCAAGGAGCTTGCAGAGCCATTCCCCAGCGCTGCGCAGGGTTGGACGCCACTCGGACACTTGAGGTCAGCCCAGAGGAGGCAAGTGGCTCCCCCCGCTCCCACCCCAAGGAAGGGGTGGCCTGGCCAAAGCTGCTGCTGCTCCCAAAGCAGGTCTGGCTGCCGCAGTGGCTGCTTGGCAAGGCTGAGAGCCTATCCACCTCCCTACATTCATTCCCTGCACAGGGCAGAGGCAGGCGGTGTGGGAATGGTTAGAGCCATGGTGAGTGGGAGGCTGGATTTAGGAAACAGGGACCAGGGGGCTCTGCTTTCCCTTTAGCTCAGGGAAAATGAGGGTCTTGGAATTCCACATAGGAGCCATACACCTTGGAGCAGAAGCCACCACTTTCTCCAGTTACTCACCACCTCCAGCTCCTCCCCACTGCACGGCTTCCACTAAACCAGGTCCTCAGCCCCCAGCAGCCTCTCACCCCACCTCCTTCCTCCAGATGCAGCCAGGGCATCCCTGGTGTAGAAAAGAACCCAGCTGACTTCTGCTGCTGGTAACGGAGAGACCAGAAAGGAGCAGGACATTTTGCTTCTCATCTCTGACTGCATCTCCTCACCTGCAAGCTGAGCTGGACCAGCTCCTCACCAGCACCAGACTGGTGTAGCTTTCCTGGGGAACAGGCTGAAATCAACATCCAGAAATGCCCCTCTCAGTGTAGGACACAGGGGTTCCCGGAGCCTCTGGAGAACGTGGTGTGGCCACATCCCAGACCCCAAAAGGATCTCATGTGTTTTATCTGGGCCCTGGTTAGCACAAGAGCATCAGCACAGAGGGGATTTCAGCTCCCCCACACTAAAGTTCAGAAGCTCCAGAAATGCTGAGGCAAAGCACCCCCCCTTCCCTCCCCTGGCTTTGCCTCCAGCAGTTCCAGGTGAATTGCCTCACCCTGGGATCAGCTGCCATAAAACATGTTTTACAGCCTCAGCCTGAGCACATCAACAAATTCCATCCACTCTCCTGGAGAAAAATTCAGATGGGACCACTGTGGCGGCAGAAACAGATCCAGAAAGACGGAATCCAGCTCCTTCTGGGGAATGTCAGCACATATATCCAGCAGGCTCAATGCTGCGCAAAGCACAAGCCAGCGGCGCTTTGCTTATGCTTAAAAACACTCAGGCCATTGCCAGCCAGCCTTCAGAGGCTCTTGGAGCTGGCAGAGGAAAAAAAAAGCTAGTGCTGAAGTCTCAGGTTTCCTCAAGCATTTGATATCTGAAAGCAGCAGGGAAGGTCCCTGCCAGGAGGGCTCTCAGGTTGGCACCATGAGCCTTCCTGGCCAGATATGTGAAGAACAGCCAGGCAGGTGTGGTCAAGATTCAGGTCTTGACACAGCTCTGGCTGGACAAGCCTGTCAAATTTGCTCAGGACCAGTCAGAGGAAGAGGTCAGGTGTTCAGAAAGGCCAGGAGCTACCCAAAAACCAGCTGCTTGCAGAGGCAGCAGCCCAGGCAAGGCCAGGGTCTGCCACAAGCAGGACCCACGTACTCATGCAGGCTCTAGTGTGCTCCTGACTGACACGGAGCAAGATAGGTCATCACCTCCTTGCCTTCAGCCACTTGGCCCCTCCTATCCACTGGCTGGGGCAGACTCTTCCCAGGACGTGCAGTCCAAGGAAACAGCCCCTAGCTGTGACGTTCACCACACAGAGCAGCCTCCCCTGCGAGGGAAAGGAGAGGCTGGGTTGGTGGATGCACAGCAGCACAAGGGTTAGAATGCAGCTCTCCACCCTCGTGGCCTCTGCCTCCCCATGCTCTCCTGGACAGTGGCAATGGCTCTGCCACCACCAGCACACATTCACCGTAAACATGGGCTCAGGTGAGTCATGGATTTGCTCCAAACTGGAAAGCAGCTGCTATTGTAGCTCTACGGAAACCCTGCATTATTCCAAGTGTTACCACAGGCAAATAACAGAGATCTCACAATAGAGCGAGCAGCAGGGGTGTGAGGTGGGAGCGGGAGGGACCTGGCCAGAGGCCACAGAAACAACACACATGCTCCAAGGCTTGGAAAGGCCTCAGTGCAAAGATGGCAGAGCCCAGCTCCTGTATCAAAGCCTGCCAGGATCACTCAGAGGCACGTGGGAGAGCAGTACTTGTTTCTCACACGATGCCCATGGGTTAAATTCTGGGAATGGACTTGGCTTCTTGCAGGACAGAGATGTGTCAGATTTAACAAGGCAGGAGACATGGAAACAGGGAGGGGATGAAGGTGCTCAGCAGCAATCAGTATGGGCACACTTCTACATGTCTCTGCCTCAGGTCAGTGAGGAGGAGCAATCGGTCACGACATCCTGGAGCTTCCCCTGGTCCTCACACAGGGCAGAGCTGCTACTGGGGCAGCTCGTTAAATTCTGGGGTAAAACATCCCCCATGTGTAACTGGGCTGCAGCCTGCCAGGCACCACCATGGCCAGACATCGCCACGCTACTGAATCAGCACCTTGCCTCACCACTGAACTAAGTAACAGTTCAGAGTAACAACAGGAAAATCCTTTGGGATCCTACAGAACTGGAATTCCCAAATCCCAGCAGGGAAGCAGGCAGCACCATTCAGGGCTTACAGCCTCCTGCCCTGAACAAGGATTGTCTCCATAAGGTTTTTTTCTACACTCACCATTTCTGCTCTGCACCAAACTTTTACACCCAGGCCTGAAGATGCACAGACTAAGATCCCGCAGAGCAGTGCAACAGGTACCCAGAGCCTCTGCTGCGGACCCACGGAAGAAGGCAAACAGCCCGCAGGTAGCATTTCCACAGGTTTATAAATCTGATAAATACAAGAATAACACCCTGCCCGCCACAATGGGGCAGGGAGGAGGGAAGGGAGTCCCAAAGGTTGCTGAGAGTGCCGACTTGTACTGGGCAGTTGGAGGTTTATGCCGACGTGTCAAACAGCTTCTCGATCATCTCCCCCACCTGGTCGACCTGGTATTTGATATACTTCTCTGGGTTCTTGGTGAAGGGCACATTGCCATATCTGCAAAGGAAGACAACTCCTGGGTGACAAACAGCTGGAACACAGCAGAGAGACTCGCTGGCCCCTCTGCCACAGATCAGCTCCACTCCAGCACATCCCGCTTGAATCAGGATTGCTCTCCTGATTGTTACACCAGCCCAGGGTGGCTCAGAGCTTTGTGCCAGCTAGAACATCTGCACTCACCCTCACCAAGGAATCAGGGTGACAGCAGATGTTTGC
>VZZY01022537.1:8889-20842 GCA_013400335.1 Eurystomus gularis
GACATGAAGATGTGTGGCCAGGGGACAGGGTTCAGTGGTGGATGCGGTAGAGTTAGGTTAGTGGTTGGACTTGATGATCTTGAAGGTTTTTTCCAACCAGAATGATTCTGTGATTTACTGGCAGAATGGCAGAGTAAACTTACTATATATATATATATCCTATCTATAGCAGTTTATATTTGTGCAGGAGGCTTATACAGTGTATTTTTTCCTGACTTGAGTGATAAATTTTTGGAAGTCGTCAGGAATAATGATCTGGAAAATGTATTTTCCCCACAAGGCTCTAATGTTTTTTCAACTAGTGCCTTCAGGATCCCATATATGATACATATTTTTAGCAAGTATGAAACATTTTGGGACACTGATTGTTAATGGCAAGTTAATCCATAATTGTATTGTTTCAAAAGAAGAGATAAAAAAAAATCCTGTGTACTTTTTTCCTAAACTTTTAGGGTTGTGATGTTTTGCTGTAGGGCCTGAAAACAGAAAGGACCACAATGCCTTGATATATTACCATGGCCGCGCCTTAGGTAATCACAGTTTTGATGATGCTGTTCTGCACCAACAAGGTCAGTTTCTAGGAAGGAACTGATTATTCCTATTGTCCATTATAATATCTAGAGAATACAATTATTTTTCAAAGCTGTACCTATTCCTGCCCTTTTCCTGTCTCAATAAGGGCTACCGAGATAATGAATTTTGAAAGGAAAGGATTCCTGGGGCTAACTGTTGATAAAACTGTGTAACATGCAGCTTGTATTGGTGTTAAGGTGACATGGTTAATACAGTTAAGTGACGAATAAGTACTGTGGTTTTTTTGACTGAACTATCTTATTTGACAAAGTGAGGGTCATCAAGAAAAAAAAAATATTTCCCCACCTTTTATGACTTCTCCTATTGTCTTTTTAAAGAAAATATACTTTTCTTGCTTAGGAGCTGCTCCTCTTGTGTAGCAGCTATTTAGCATAAACTAAAGAAAATTAGAGTAAAGTCATTGACCAGAAAAATTTAAAATTCTTAGCTATACCACAATCATTTTAACTACTAATGTAAAATTATCACTGTCCTTAGAGGCAGTTAAAAGACATGTAGATGTGGTGCTTATGGACATGGTTTAGCAATGGACTTGGCAAAGTTAGGTTTACAGTTGGAGTCTGATCTTACAGGTCTTTTCCAACCTAAATGATTCTATGAATCTATGATTATGTACAACTTATTCCACAGAAACTGTTTTCCCTCTGCACGCTCCCCGCCCTCCACAAATATCACTCAGTTATTGGGCACCATTTTAATTTTTATGCCTTCTTCAGTGCCCACTTGCTCGCATTATTACAATACATATTTTGCCACATGAAGCACAATTTTACTGCACATACTGAAAAAAAATAAATGCCAAAAAGGTCTCCAAGGGATGACACTTTTGCGACTAGACAAATGTGCTTTCTGTATTTTTCCATCTGCCTTTTTTATGAAAAAATGTGAATGTTAAACAGCAGTAAGAAAAAGACCATATGGATTAGCTGTCTCCAGAATGATGCTTGAATAGTTTTGCCCTGAGAAGGTATTGCTACAATACATCAACAAAATGCAATTTCTCTGAGGTAGTTGCTACTCACCAAATACTGCAGTCTCAGAAATCATCTCTGCTTGTTTTCAGCTGAATGATTTAGGGAGTAGAATGATAACAGGTAAGCTACAGAAGTCTCCAGAGTTCTTTTTATAAATAAAGAAGGCAACTGTTTGAATTTCAGACATATTCCAAGAAAAAGCATATACAAATTTAGATGATTAAGATTTTTTAAAATATATTTTCTAACTTACACTTCACAAACACTTCTCCGACATATGTTATCGTGAGAGAATGTCAAAGATACACCTTTACAAGGAAGTTGTTACTTGAAAAATGGTTTGATGTGAAATTTTCCCTGGAAAAAATTAATACCTGGCCTTTTAAACATCCTATATTCAAAACATAAGTAGATTTTAACATACTTTATGTAGAACTGAGACTGGATTTCAAATGGCATATTTTACTGTGTCCCAGAAAAGCCTCTGGATGACTGAGTAAATTAATATAGTTTTGCTCAAAGTAACCTGAGGTAATCCTGACATTTGTCCTAATTTTATAGCACAAACCAAAAGAAATGTTTCTGTGTCTTTACTTTCAGTTCATTATTTTTGATTGCTCTTGTTTTCCTTCTTCCCCTTACTATGAAACTGCCCTATTGCCTTTTCCATAAATTGTGTCAGTGATCACATCAACATACTTCAACCACAATCTCTTCAAAACTCCCACTATTTCAGAGAGTGCTTACTCTTATCTTTCTCTAATCTGGGTTCTATTTCTTTTATACAGACCTTAGGTTTTCTATAAACAGTGGTCAGTTTCCTGTTAATGAACATGGCAAATATTTCAGCTTTTAAAATACATTTCATTTCTAGACTGATATCTTAGAAGCATGCAATATTGTCATGATTCAGATTGCATTAATTTCTTATCTTGGGATCTTCTCCTGATATAGTAATAGATTTGAATTTTATCTGCACCTGTAGTGACTAAAATTCACCTGTCAAGTTTATCTGAGCCTTAGAGTCACAGTATGTTGTTTGATAGAACATTGCTATTATATAGCAGCCAACGGACTTTTATAATTTGTCAAGCAACATAGGTCTGGGATGCAAAATTGTATATTTTATCCAGAAACAGATCAAATATGTAAGGACACTAAGAAAAAATATATGCCGAAATTAAAGCACACCTCTCTATGTGTGTGATTAATTGATGCTTTTATTTAGTTTCTGCAATTTTTAATACCAAGTCCTTATTTAAATTCCCAGGGAAATCTCTAAAATTCAAAGCTCAATCTTTGGGTCACTGAATCCTGCAAGTTAGCATTTTTTATAATGCAGCTGTTTGTGCTTTTACCTCTCTCTTTTTTTTAGTGTTTTAATACTTTTAATTTTTTTTTTTAATATAAAAATGCTTTTCAAATACTTAGTGGTTTTACTTTGACAAATAACCTAGCCTGCATAAATAATTACTTTCAACTGTTTTTGTGATGATTTTCTGTTGCAAATGCTTGAGGAACCAGCATGGATAATTGATTATTCTAGTGGCTGCTCACACCACGTTCAGTGATGAATTTTATTCTGATGTAAGATTTGGCTGCAGTGCTAACAAGATAATGGGGTCCAGTGATCACCGGACTGCCCAAGGTCACCAGGGTAAAAGAGACAGCCCTCAGATATGGTGCTTCTATGTAGTCTTTGACCTGTGGCAGCCAGACCTCCCAGAGGCAAGATACTCTCAGGGCTCTGCCACCAAAACTGGTCTGCATAAAATTCCATTAGTAACCTGCCAACCTAACAGTGACAGAAGTTGTTGTCATCTCAATGCCATCCTTGTCTTCTAGCAATTCCACCTTCCCATAAGCAGCTGACAATTCCCACATGATTTCATAACACGTACTTAAGAACAGTTAGAATAGATGTGCACTTTCTTAGTTTAGCAGATTAGTTTAGCAAAGATGCCCAATTAGTCTGTCATAATATAGCAATGAAAAACCATTGTGATATTTAATCTTTTTTTATATTGATTTCTATATCTATAATTAATGTTTCTGCACACAATGTACCTGAGACTCGCCTATTACTAAGGTCACATTATAAGACATAGAGCTGCCTGGATCACATTTCCTTTTTTCAGCTATTATCACTATCCTTGCTGTTTATTAACCCTGTGTCTAGTTCCTGATTTGGATAGATTTATTAAGAGCCTTAATATCTTATTTAAAATTGTACTCAGTTCTTTTAGTGTCCTGGGATGGAGGTTATGTGATGTAGTCAGGAGACGTAAAACCCTCTGCATTTTGATCTTACTGTTGATGTAAGGTCATTTTCAATATTCTCAAACTATTTGCCCTCACGCCTTTGACATTGCATTGAACACCATAATCCCTATGGAAAGCTGGTGCAAAGTGTTCACTTAGATTCATGTTATAAACCTCAATTAGCTTCAAGCTCCAGTTTGTCTTTACTGAAAAGATGCCCCAGTTCTTTTTTTCTTACTCTTTCTTTACTAAATTGGCCAAAAATTTTTTTTTAGCTTCTTTCATAGAGCCCGGTTGAGCTTGTTTTATAGTTACTTTTTAGTTCTACTTTCCACTTCCATGGAACACACACCCCTTTTTTTTTTTTTTTTCTGTCCTTTTTTTCCCTTCTAATATTTTTCACTGTTCATTGAGATTTTCAATCCTGATCTAACCAAGTCTTCATTTCTCAAATATGTGCTTTGCAAATCTAAAAACTTGATTATTTATTTTTCTTTTACTCTTTACTAGTGTTTACAATCATATATATATATAGAATATATTTTGAATACAATGCAAAGCTCTCTTTGAATATTTATTTTATTGATAATATATATTTTCTCTGTCTCCTCCTACATGTGTTAACTTAAAAAACGGCGAAACAGGATGTCAGTATAAGGGTAATGAAACTATACATATATTTGTATATTTTCAGTTGTAGTAGGATCTTAAAACAAAAGAATGCGCATTTTCCAGGTGCATAAGTAGACTGTTAATATTTTTAAAATACACAAAATTAAAAGTATAAATAAGCAACTAATAAGGGGGATTCAAATGTAAACATCACATTTTTTTCTTTATTCTAGTAATTGGTTTTGGGTTTTTTTTCCCCCATAAGTAATATATTGATGATACTTGATACCATTGCAGGAGAGAAAATGCAAATGCTTCAGATTTATCAAATCCGTTCTGTTCTACAAGTACCCTGAAGAGCAATAACACTGTTTAGTATTATTGCTCTGTATGTAAAAGACACTAGGAGTCTTTTACCTCCCCTAGGTCCAAATTACTTACAGACAGTGTAATTAAATTAGTTAATCACTTGCCACCGAAATAAAGACAATGAGGGCACACCTGGGAAGATTGGTATTAATGTCTGGGCTTGGATCAGGAGCTTACTTCTGAAACACATCCCTTGCTTGTTCCCTCCTACTGAGCCTTGGTGCACATCTCACAGCAATCTTGGACTACATGCGATGAACCTCTTTGGGATAAAATTAAACTGGAAGATGTGACCTGAGAGACTATACAATGCACTCCAGCTACAATTGGGCCCGCAATTCATCGCATGATGTCCGAAATAAAACAGCTCTGGTGTGCAGAGTACAGACCTCAGCTGTTTAGCTTTATTACCTTTTCCTACTGGTCTACACTACCTGCTAAGGTAGACACAGCTGCTGATTCCTTTGGAAATCATAAGTACAATATATATTTTAAAAAAATCAGGAAGGAAACATTTTATAGGAGACTAACATGTTCAATACTAACTGCATGACCATATATATGTTCGTCCAGAATGGAAAAATGGTCAGTAGAACCCTAAACTGTTTCTAAGCAGCACTATGGGACTTTCAGAATCACAACTGGTCTCATTGAAATAAGCTGGAACTTTTCCTATTGAATTGAACAGAAATAGTGATAAGTTAAAAACTTTGTTAATATCTGTAGTATTTTCAACATTGTCTTTAATAGGCACCAGTATTTAATTTCATGTTTGTAAAATAAAATGCTTTTTCAACAGTTCAGGTCAGTGAAATCACAAGTGTGAGTAGAAGAAGGGAAGCTCAGGAGTGGAAGTAAAATCTGTAAGCGATATTTTACGTTTAAAACAATCCCCATATTCTAAGATAATATATATTTGGGGAAATGTGATGGAGATGTAATGGCAAGAAAGGAAAGTTGTGAATCTAAATTATTAACATTAAAATGTTATTCTAACTCTGTAAGCTTTTAAGTGCCTTGTAATAATGAATATTTTAGTTTTATACAAAGGTGTGGACTTTGCAGGCTGCTGAGATACTTTGCAATTTACTGTATGTATTAAAAGGGGCATGGTAAAAATGGTGATTTTTAGGGCTTTGTTCTTCCTGACAAAATGGTCACATATCTGAACTTTGTTAAAACATTATCCTGCCAGGGGTCTGTGGTTTGAAACCCCTTCTTGTTCCTCCTGAATCTAAAGGATCTTACTGACAGTACTAATTTTCGCTCACTTTCCAAAATTCACAGGAGACCTAGAATCATGTGGGAAAAGTGATGGTCGAGCCAAACCACAAAATTTAGAGATTCTTCTTCTTGACATCATTTTGCTTACTAACATGTTTTACCCAAGCAAAGGAAGACTTCACATTTGTATTATTTCCAACTGGTAACTTTCTCAAGATGTCTTTCAGGATTTGATACTCATCCACAGTGAAATCACATTTTCTCCCTGGTCTCATTTAAACCAGGTCTTTACCTTACTCAGTGAAACCATTTCTTAAAATACAAAACCATGTTTCTTTATGTTCCTTTTCAACTGATGGAAAAAACAAGACACTGGAGAGTCATGTGATTAATATGACTAATTTGTTATGTGCCCAAATCTACAAACATATCAGAGACCCACGGGGATAGAACATGTGATTTTCATTTTCAGAAAAACAATCTGCATTTTCCAAGTAAAATTAATTTTTCTTATAATCTCAGTAATTGTTGCTGTATTAAAAAAAATTTTTAAATCTGGATTTCTACTTAAGCAGTCTGAGTGCATGTCATTTCACATCCTTTGCCTTCAAGTGAACCCCTTGAACAAATAAAAACAGCCAGTTATTTTTCTAAGACAGATTGTGGCCCATTTCTCCAGGATAATGCAAGAACATGACTAGACATAATTTATAGTGTTTTCCCCTGCTGCTCCATCTCTATTGTAGGATGACATCAAAGCTTGCTCTGATTCCAGAGTTTTCTCTCGTATTGTTCCATCATATGGTCCTTCACTTAGATCTATGATAAAGTCACAGATAAACTGTGCATCTGTCATCTTATTTACATTTTATACAGTACTGGTCGAAACGCTCCTATGCCTTTGCACTGTTACAGTCCTCATCCAGTACAACTGTAGCTTCTTGCTGTCCCAAAAGGTAATTAAAAAATATATATATTATAGTTGCATGAGAACAGTATTTTTAAATTATTTCCAGTCAGTTTATAAAGTGTCATTTGCCAAGGTTTTGTCTGAGTTTTTCATGTTTCTTGCATCTAAAAAACTTATCTACAGATCTAAACTTCATAGCTGGATTTTTATTTAAGAGAAAAAGGTCCTAAATGCATGACAACTTGATCACACCATTTCAGGTATGCAAATTTGAGATCTGGTCCTGGATCTGATTCTACGTTTGTGGATTTCTGTACTAGTAACTCTAATGGCAGAGGCCTCTCTAAGGCCACGTTGGTATGAATACTTCATTTTGAAATCTCTGTAGCAACATGTTACTTGAAAAATTGAATTTATGAAACTCTTAATAATCACATTAAATTATGTTTTCTGGCAACTGAGGCATGGTAGTGTAATGATAAAGGGAGGCAGACTAGAACTACCCTCTCTGAAAGATACTTGAAGCCTTAATACAGATGTTTGTAGCTTCATATTAACTCAAGTGTGAGATACATACAAATAAATAGAAAAAACCTGATCAGGAGCAAAAAGATTTATGGTTTTTGATGTTGGGTTTTTTAAGATCTTTTTTAGATTACCAAGTTTATTTTTTTGAGTGAGGGACTGGCAGCTATAGAATATTGCATGAACTTAAAAGAGTACACAAGTTATTTCATGGTCTGGGTAAAATCAGGTTATGTTGTTATTTCATCTACCCTATTTACCTGTGTCTGTATCAATGCCATACACGCTATGAGATACAGAAAAAAACCCAAGATTATCAGACTTCTCCGCACAGCGAAGTTGTGATCAGTTGGAGGGAACAGGTTGCTTTCTGGACTTTAAAAAATGTCGTATTTTGGAAAAATTCTACAGAATTATTGACTGACCTTCTCAAGGACTATTGAGAATGTACCACAAGCTCAAAACAACTTAATTTTATACTGATCAAAGGTTTTAATTCTTCATAGTATTTTTTTCCTTCGATTGTGAGATGGGTCTTTGTCATATGTTTTACACATATTAAGATTAAGGTTTACTAGTAACACTTGAAAAAAAATGTACAAAATCTCTTAAAAAGTTTTGGTTATTATTTACAACATATTCAATTAATGCTGTTATTATAGCATTATCACTTGCTCCTCCAAATGATTGATGGTCTTCCTTGCTGACCACCATTTATCACTTCTGCATGTGCCAGTTCATTTTGCACTTTAGTTTTACAACCTTCTAGATAATGAAAAGCAGTTTTAAAACCTCCAGGCTGAAACACAGCACCTGTTCAGTCAAGACTTCCCACTGTCATTATAGGGAAGAGGTGGGTGGTACAGTTGGCAGGAGGTAGGCAGCCTGCCCGTGGAACTGCCCAGGTGAGGAACAGCTGTCCAAGGAGATGGGAATCTTCATGGAGGCCCTGTGGAGAGGAGAGGCTGACACAGAGTGTCAGTAAGAGGCTGCAGTCACTGTAAGGGCATCTAGAGGGTCTCTTTATGGGAGGAAGGCTGGTGGTGGGTGACTTCTGGTGGCAGCTGCTTGTCTGCCCACAGACCTGTGACTGCAGGGTAGTCTTGGTGGCCCATGAGAGCAATTACCTGTAAGGGGGAGAAAGGCAGGTCTAGGGAAGCATTGGGGCTGCCCATGTCTGAACCATGCACCAACACCTTGAGGAAGCAGAAGGTGGTTGTAGCAGGGAGACTCACACCTGCAGTGGACATAAGATCCTCTGCAGACGCGACCATGCCATCTTGAAAGGTTTGTTGCTGGACAGGGGCTCAAATCCAGGACTCTGCAGAGAGACTGCAGAGGCTTGTGAAGCCCTCAGACTGTTAACTCTGCTCTGGATCTAAGTGGGCACCAGTCATTCTGCCAGGAGAGAGCTTGAGCTTACTGAGAGTGACTATAAAGCTCTGGGGAGCGAGGAGAGGTGGAGGGAATCTCTTTTGTTCAGCCTGGAGAAAAGACTTTGAGGAGATGAGGACCACTTAGCAGCAGTTGCACAGTACCTACAAGGAGGTAATCAAGAAGATGGAGCCAGGCTTTTCACAGTGGTGCATGGTGGGAGGGTGGGAGACAAAAGCGTAAGTTGAAATGCAAGTTTCAGGCTGGATATATAGAAACCCTTTTTCCACACAGCGAAGAGTCAAGCACTGGAATAGGTTGCCCACAGAGGCTGTGCAGTCTCTGTCCTCAGAAGTTTTCAAGACCTGACTGCATAAAGCCCTGAGCAATCTTGTCTGTCCCCATAGTTCACCCTTTTCTGAGCAGGAGGCTGAATTAGAAAGCTTCTGAGGTTTCTTCCAACCCGCAAGCCCAGGGTTGAATCATGATCCTATGTACTGTGTAGGAGTAAAAGCTAAAATAAAATCTCTGAAATGCAACAGGATAGAGGTGATCTGGCATGTCAAGTGCTGTTAGTTTCATTTGTCATATGTTGTCATATCACAATGAGCCATGACATGATATGACTAAAGCAATCTAATGTTGTACCTACAATTTACCTCACAATGTGACAGATTTGATGGGAAGCACGAAATCTCGCTGGTTTTCTGGAAAGTAAGAAGCATCTTTAAAATAGCTTCTATTCTAAATTCCTTTAAAATAGATTTACTATAACAAAATAAAAAACACTAAAGCCTCTGTATTTGCTGCAGAATTAAAGTTGCAACCACCACCCCACCCGTCCACCCTTCCTCCTGCAATGGAACAGGTTTTTCAATCCTAGTTTAGCTACCATGGACCTTCTGTCACCAAAATTTCCGCTAAGCTCTTAAGAATGTTTTCATTTGAATATTTATTTCTGGCAGGAAAAAAAGAGACACTTCTCACAAAGTAAAAGATTTCTCTTAACTCTGTGAGCAAAGAGTTAAAAAGGTTAACATCTGGGTTCCTCTCAGGGAAAAAATACAACCAATTCTATTGGATTCACAGAAATAAAGTTTGCATTTGTCGCGGTCGGGCTCGCAGAGGCCCGGCCACCTCCCAAAAGGGGAAGGGTTGCTCCTGTTGAATTAGCATTGCTTTGTTGCCAGAGTTGCAAAGGGAACAACCAGTATGCTTCCTAAAAGTGACCATAAATGTGTAGTATTTAATTTTTTTTTTTCACACTTAACAGAAATGTCAAGAAGACAAGACTTCAGGTTCCACATAAAATTTGCTTTGTTTTGGGAAGCTGAAATCCTTAGCAACCTAGTATAGCCTGTGTGTCATTGTTTTGAGCCGTGAGGAGAAGTTGTAGGACTAAAGCATGGAATCTCTTGATTCATGGCTTATTTCAGCTTACCTGCAGAAAGACTTGAGTTTCCACACCTTCCTGCATGATAAGCTGGCTAGTTGATAGTTGCACACCAGCTGGATAGTCATGCTGTACTACCCACAGCATGCCCACTCTTCTTTACATTAAATAGCTGAGAGAGACTTCCGGGTGTAAAAGATGCAAAGATTTTATGTGCCCCTCCCTTACCTACAATGGAGATTGAATTTTTGTGCATACTTGAATAACTAAAAGGCTAGTTAAGATACTAATATGTGGTCTTGTGTGTTTCTAGCTGGTAGAACAAACTAGCTGAAGTTCACACAAGCTATGGTAACATGGAACTTCCCCCAATAAGTTTTGCTTCTTTGTGTGATGATGCATGGACATATGCATTGTGTGTATATTACTACTTAGATATAATCGTGGAATTATCCAGGTAGGATTATGCATACAGTAGTCAGAATTATCTGTTGCTTCAGGAAACAGTTTGGATGATTCAAAGAATCAGTGGACCCTGTACAGGCATGTTATAACCCATGCACATTAGAAAGAAATTATGTTCACAGTGTTCTTAACTAAAATAATCAGTGTGTACATGAATTTTCTTTTATGTACAGACAGAAGATAGAACAATAATCCTGGAAAAATTCAGAGCTACTTGTGTTCAGAATTCCCCTATTCATTCTTTACTGATTCCAACACACATATTTTAAAGATATAAAAGGGGAATTTGTAGTAATTTAAACTGCTATGATTTCTGAGTTTATCGAGAGCATCTTACTTGGAAATTCTGACTAAGCTCTTACCAAAACCAAACAATAACATGTCGTATATTGTGTAGGAATGATGAGTGTGTGAGATATGTATGTTCTTCTTATTTATTACAGTTCCACAAATCTCAAATAATTCTTTGACAACCTCAGAGCACCCACTCACCCTTTGGCAAAACCACATTGCTACAAAACATGATTAGTCAGTAGCTGCTTAGTGTAGTTGCCAGAAATGCTAATGTTTAGTTCTTTCCTAGAAGACTGTAGTATGCTAGGAAGACCAGCTATTATCAAGTCTTGAGTGATTAAGCAGACTGGATCATTAATAAAATATAAGGTGACTATAGACTATACTTCTATGCTTTTCCTTCACTTGGACATATGTTGATTTTTCACAGAGTGGTTAAGAAGCCATGTGTGTTTCTGATTTAGCAGACTTTAATGTTTGTATGTGTATAATGACAGGTTCACATTATGCTATTAAGAGAAACAAATCCTTTTGCATTTGTTTTGCATTTTAGTCAATTGATTAAGTTAGTTACGGAATTGCTTAAACCTTTTTCATTAGCCACCACAGGACTTTAAGTGCTGGGTTAAAAATATTTTCTTAATGCTCTGCCTGTACTAGGAAATTTCAGAGATGAGTATCTGATGACATATGCACATATACATTGCTATGGCGTATATGTGATTCCTTTTGCCAGCACTTCATGTAACAATCAGAAGTTGTACTGGCAAAAGATTTCACATCCAGTATGTAGATGTCAGTGTTCCTTGGATTATTGTCTAGCTCTTGGGTTTTATGATTTTTGTGTGTGTGTTGTGGGAAATGGGACAACATAGGATTTAGTCACCACAATAATTTTTTTAATCTCATAATTTTGTCTCTCTCTCTTTTTTTTTTTTTTTTTTTTTCAATGTAAAC
>VZZY01022537.1:20852-56790 GCA_013400335.1 Eurystomus gularis
TTAAATCCTCTCAAATGTGAAATCCAAGAAAACAGCCACCTCCTTGCCAGTGCCTGGTTATGCTTCGATTAAGATGAAACCAGGAATGCAGGATGCTGTTAGGGCATCCAGTGTTTCATTTAGCAAGCAGCTCCACCTGTGGTGAAATGATGTTTCTAATGGATGGTCCTGTGCTCCCAAACAGTTGGAAAATTGGAATGTGATGCAGTTTGGGGCTTATAAGCAAGTCTGGCAAAAAGAAAAAGGCACATTTCTGGAATTTCTGCTGAAGTCCCTCAGCCATTTAAAGCAACAGCACTGGAATGACAGCTCCTGTGACAGCTGGTAAGCAGATCATGATTATGCTCTGGAAGCTTAAAACCTCGTTAACTGTTAGTCAGTGGCAAACCTATTCAGTCAATCCAAGGTAGAAATGGTTGTCCTACAGTTGTGTCTTCCATTCTGATGCAGAGAAATACAAATATGAAGAGTGTGCAAGGCTGCAGGGATATGAAGCAGTAAAACTCCCACAGGATGTGTAACCAAATTTTCTTCCATCCCTGTTCTCTCAGTACTTACCACAACAGAGTACTTCTAAGTCACTGTGTTAATCCTAGCAGATACTGGAGTTGATATGCTAGTGTTAACATTGACTGGGCAAGTGTTTGATGCTTGCAACTTCATGAATACTAGGTTTCTTGAGAATATATAATTAGGAAAGATTTTTCCAGAACAGTATATTCACATTAGTGAGCTTTAAGTGTCAGGTCTGTTGTTTAAGAAACTGTGGACTGGACCTATTCTGATCTGAGGCAAAAAAACCTCACCAAAAATACTATATTTTTCTGATTAAAGCCAGTCTAGAACAATACTGGGCAAATATTTTCAGGGAATCTCAGAGAAGATGACTAATAAATGAAAACATTTCAGAGATGCTGTTGTTATGACAATGGAAGGGAAAATGTAAGTCTCCCAAATCCCTACATTTTTGCTCATAAAACTTTCCCAAGGCATGCAAAATTTCATTCAGACCTGCATGATTATTAGCAACTTAAAGAAAGCTTAAGGTCATTGTTAAAATTTAGTATTTGGAAAGTGTTTGGGGAGGAGATTTTTGCATATTTTTGAGTATGGGTATGGGGGTCTTTCAGCAAATATTGTTATATTTATTATGAAAGAGAGTATGAGGTTCTAATTACTAAGGTTCCTGGACAATATAGTTGAAAAATGAAAAGAGGATGGTCATCCAGGAGGACAAGTACACTGTGGGACATTTGTGGGAGGCCATTGTTTGAATTATTTTCTGTAAACACTGTAACACTAAACCTGCCATTTTTCAACTGTTCCACTCCTAATGTTCATAGTTCACCAAAGCATTTTATTAACTTCAAGTTGTTTTTCTTTCTTGTTAACTCATGATTCTTTCTAAGTCATTATGACTTGTAAGACTTGCTTTATTGAAAAGTTACATTGCTTCTTGATGACTCTATATGCTAGAAAGAAACAACTCTGTAGCTTCAATTTAATTGCAAAAATCCAAAAGTGTTTTGAAAAGATTTTGCTAGAACCACTCAGGAATATCTATGCATTTTTTTCCTGTTAGAAAATAGAAACCCGAAAATTCAAACCTCAAAATATCTGTGGGTGTTTAATTAGAAGATTTATCAGGAATTACTTTTTAGTTAAAAACAAAAATGGAACCTCAAAGGGAACAAGTAACTGGTGGGATGAATATGCAGGAATTAACAGGGTTAAGGTATCAGGTCCTTTTTATACCTGATTCTAAGTAAACAAGAGTAAATTTCTCATTTTTCAGGTAAGTGTGGTTATCATGTTGTCTAGTTGTCTTTTTTTTTTTTTTCTAATGAAGGCATTTAGGAAGGACACTCCTATTTTGATGTGAAACAAACTGTAAATCAAATCAGCTGAACCTAAGAGTTCTGTATTTCCTTCTAAGATGCCTCACTGAAAAATATCCAGTGCCTAAGTTGCTTCTGTTTACCCCACTGCCTTTTCATTGTCCCTTGACTCAGAGGTTTCCAGCTGTCTTCTCTTTCCCTTCAGCCCCCACTCAAGATGCTGGGAGTCCCCTTCCATGTTCTCTGTGCTGTTACTGGGGGACTTGGGCTGATGAAACTTGGACTCTGGCTAGTGGCAACTAGCCTGGGCTGTGGCTGCAAGGTCAGGGCTCATCCACTGACTGCCAAGCCAAGTGCAGCATGCCCTGGGTGGCAGGCACCCAACTTTCTGCCCCTTGTGGTGGAACCACTGAGAGTATTCGATTCAGCTACTAAATTTTGGGAAATTAGAGTTGGTGAGACCTCTAGCCCTTGTGAAATTTGATTGAAATTGGTCAGTGGATTTGGCAGATTTATGGATTTCTGCACAAAATGGTTCTGTATGGCTGGGATCAAGTAAGACATTTTTACTTACCTTTTTTTCCTTGTAGATCTGTTCTGAGGCATATCCGTGCATGATGTCAATATGAGAGCAGTGTTGGAGGACTGTTATCTTAATCCTAACTCCTCTTTTTGCTAACAATAAAGGTGACATGGTCACAGCTGAACAGCTGATGATAGCACAGGCATGGTTCTCCACACACGCATGTGCGCTGACATCCAGCTTACATAGGAAGCCTGCTGTGGCGAGAGGGGAGGTGGGAGGAAAAAGGAAATAGGGGGGGAGGGGGGGGGGAATTTTCCAACATGTAGGTTTGTGGCATCTGAAAAGTAATAGAGTTTCCTGTAAGGGGTGTTCCAATGGACCTTCTCTGGAGCAGTAGTCATGGCAACCCCTTTACACTGGACCAGGAGCTCTAAAAGCACTGAGAGCTGAATGAATATATGCAAAACCTTTGTGTACATTTGTTACAGACATAAAGATTTAAAATTTTGTTTCAAAATTAAGTTTTTAGTATTTTAAACAGAGTTGACCCTATAAATGTAAGGGCATTAAAATTTTTTAATCAGGTAAATGTAGCTCTAACCTTATTTGAGAATTTTCCTGGCAATGTATATTTTGACATTTATTCAGACTCCATTATTAATTGGAGCTGCATTCAGACCTGTTAAGCAATGGAAAAAGGAATCCCACTTGCAAGTTCCTCAGCCCACTTCTCTGCATCTCAGGATGTCACTGGCAGCCACCATTCAGTATTGCCAAGAACTTCTGTAATGTGAACCTTCTGTAACGTGAAGGAAGCCCTTATTCATCCGTATGATGCCATGTCATATGAAAAGAAAATTGCTAGTCTTGACACATGCAACCAAGCTGAATAAAAACTGCCTTATTCCTGGATACAGGAGGTGTCATTCAAAATGGAGCTCTGAGGTAAACATGCAGAAAATAGGTTTATTTTTCCTGGTATTGTAAATTTATGTACTGCAAACAAGGGGACAGAAATTGTCTGAGTTTATTAGTTCTGATAATCCATTTATTTTACATTATCTTTCTAGTGTTTTCTGTTTTGTGCAGGAGGTAATCAGAAAAAAAACCCTTGTGTGTTTTATTTAACACTGGCAATTCCCATTGATAGAAACAAAAACTGCAGTCTTAATGAACAACATCCACATTTCACTGCAAAGATAGTAAGTCAAATCCTTAAGGGAGGATTGTATTTCTATGAGACATTTTTCATCTCTTTTATTCTCTTAGGGTAAAAGAATCATTACATCTTCAACACATAATTATCTTTATCATCCAAAAGTAATTTACATTTAACAAGAATATTTAATAACTTCATTTCTTGAAATAGCACACGAAATACACAGTTTTATGCCTATTCTGCCTGAAAATTTTGCTTGCAGTTATTCCCTGATATGAGCCAAAGAACAGCCACTCTTTGAAACCCCTTGTTTTGGTTTTATTTTTATTTTCCTAATACTCTTTAAAGTGTTTCTATTGTAATCAGGAAATGGAAAACAATAGAAAACAATTTAATGGTTGAAACCTCTCTCGTTACAGCCAAAAGACTGAAACTTTCAGGAGTTCATTATCATGCATCTGAGGTAAATGTACAACAAAGATATTTAGCTTCAGAACTGCCTTCTGTACTTAAGAAATATCTCAGTTATGTTTTTATTTTACTTCAGTAGAAGTTTTGCCTTCAGAAGGGTGGATGCCCCGCTCACGTATTGGAGTGGCTGGTTTGGAAATGCAAGATCTCAGTTCTCAGCAGAAATAAAAGGCCACCCTACACTTTGGAAAGCAGGATTTCTAGGGTTAAAGGTGGCTGCAGTGAATACCAGGCTGTGTTTCCTTGTTTGTTGTTGCCTTCTATAATGTTAAGTCGCTCGCTTTAACTGTTCCTTGGGTGTTCTGTGTGATGGGGACATTGATGGTAAAATCCGACCAGGATATATAGGAGGGGAAAATAGTGAGGGCAGGGAGGCCGCAGAAAGCTTCTGCTGATTGTGCTCCTTTGCTAACCAGCACCTGTTACAAATAGCCCAGGTGAACAAAGAGCAAACCGGAAAGAGGATTCTAAGTTGTGACCTAATCTGTTTGTGTATGCTCGAGGTGTCCGGGGTTGGGCCAGGATAGGGTTAAAGTTCACAGTCAGCGGGAACAGGCCGCAGCCGGGATAGGCAGCCGAAGCAGCCAATGGGATGCTGGCTCCCGTGTGACGTCATGCCCGCGCTATGAGGGCGGGGCCGGCGCGGGGCCGCGGCGCCGGTTTTCAGCGAGCGGCTCCAGCGTGAGCTGGGACCGGGCAGAGCCCCGCGGTTTGTATCGCTCGCTTCACCGATCGTGTCACCGGTGCTGTCAGTGCCGCTGCTGTCTCTTCTCTCTGAGCTGGTCTGTTAAGCTGTCCGCAGCTCAACCCACAAGGCTTTTCCCCTTTTTCTCTCCCCCGCATCCCCGGTTCTCCCACAAGGCGGGGAAGGAAGGGGGCAGGCTGTGGCCGAGCGGCTGCCTGGTGTCAGCCCGCGACACGTGTGCTTAACGAGGAGGGATTCTTCAGTATGCTCCTTAAATTTGCCGCGGAACCTGCAGGAATACCTTGGAGCTCTTACCTGAGCAATACCGAGTGTTGTCACTCAGCAGAAGTTGACAAGTAACTTCCTGACTTAGTATTTACATTGTAAGAGCATAGAGGGCTCCCAGAAGTTACTGACAGACATTAAAATGGAATTCCCGTCCTCAGTATTTTACAGATGGAATACCAGTCTGTGGGATCACCTCTATACCACCTGAATTATAAGTTAAGCATAGAAATATTTGTGCCTGTAAAAAAGCGTACCTATGCAGGTTCCACAGCTCTGCGTGTGATAAAAGCCAAATCCACCTTCCACATGTCACACCTGGATATCAGGGTGTGGTGGAAGGCATGTCCTGCAGGACTGACAGCATGGCATATAGGCATGGAGCAAGCCCTTTGACCATTTGCTTCAAACCTGGGACTAGTAGCTACTGTGACCATGGTAGCTACAATTATACTGCCTCTATTTCGAATCTTTGTTGCAAGAAGCTGTATTTAGCCTGTATTGTGGCAATGCAAGTCACACATTCTTAGCATCAAAATGGTTTATGTAGTCTTTTCTAACCTAAGATGGGTTTATTTTTTATTGAGATTTGAATGAAACATTTTGATTTGATATAAAGCATGGTAATACATTGGTGAGGATATGCTGAATAAAATATTTTACATAGAGTTAAACCCCAGCAGGCTTAAAGCTTTTGTCAGTTTGGTTTTGATAAAAAAATAATTATGTATGTCTTCCTTGATTCTTCCATCACACTGAAGAACTTCGATGTTGAATTTGCTAGCTGGACCCTTTACTCAGACTGTGTCAAGGACTTTATTTACCATTGTGATTGAAAGCTTTTTCCTTTCTGCCTTAGGGCTTCTATGAGTAATTTTGACAACTTGCTCTTTATCAAAGAAATTGTGTCAGTCTTTAAAACTGCTGCTTTCCTTGTTTACTTGCAAGGTTTGAATATCAAGTTCCAAGAGGAAAGGAGAAGCCACATGAAAGAAAAATTTCAAGGTAATGTAAAACCAAAGGGAGGGGGTAATGTATTTTCTCAGGCCTTTACAAGCTTTGCTCTGCACTACAGTTTTGCCTTTCAATTACAATTCTCTGAGTTTCCTTTGAGCTGTGCTGATGCAATGTTCTCAGTGCTCTGCTTCATATTCCACTTGTTTCCACCAAAGCAAGGGAATCATTATTGTGATTCATATGTATGTTGCCTTAAATCCATCAGATAGGCTGCTGATTTACTGGTACTTATCACTGGTTTTCTTGCTCAGGACTCCTTAACTCCCTTGCTATTCTGTGGTCATAACTGAGGAAAAAAATATGTTCGAGGGTTCTTGAGATCTTGAAAAAGCATTGATTTATGCATGGAGTTTTCACAGATTTTATTGGAGCACTTCCTTCTGAAACAAGGATGTGTTCCTGAATCAGGGTGACTCTTGTTCTGAAGTAGCTTCAAGATCCGGCAACCTGCAGTGGACTGTAGATAATATGTAATTTATCTGTAAAAAAGATAGCTTGGCTACTACAAGTATTCTCAGTCACAAATGCACCATGTTTGGTGCGAGCTAATTTACTGTATTTTTCAGAGCACAAGCATTGCAGAGTAAAGTGTCTTCTATGGAGGTCTAATCTGCCATTGACTAGCTGCTTCTGATGCACAAAGTTGTGGTTTCTGTGCACTCATGAGTTCTTGACCTTCAAGCTGTGCTTTGAAAACAACTTAATGGGGAGACATTTGTGGGAGGCTAAAATGGGTGTTAAGAAGTGTTCTTTAAGGAAACAGTTGGGGTGTTTTTATTATTACATCTTTTCTGTAGTGTGCCTGTCTTATGAAAGCTCTGAAGTAACATTGCATGGTTTATTGGTTTTGGTTTTGTAGTTATGAATGGATTTCAACAGATGTCACATCACTCTTGGCCTGGAATTTTTAAAAAGTTAGATAAAAACATGAATAAAGCTGAAATAAATTTAAGAGATGACCAACAGTTATATGGTAGTGACAACTTTCTGTCATCTATTGGAATAAGTTTAAAATGTATACAATGATTTTGATATAGTAGTAACATCAAAGAGCATTCTGTGTATGAATCATATGTATGATGATACAGTCCTTGTGAAAATGTATTAACAAAAAGAATGAAGTACAGAAGGCAGCTACAGAAGTGGTACAACTATTTTGCCTTTTGCCAGATAATGTATGGTCTATAGTTTAGACTGACTCAAAGACAAATACTTGAATATAGAGGCTTATAAAGCTGTTTTTAAAGTCCGTTTTTAAACTTATCCTTTTCCCTCAGGCATTTGCCTGTCAAATCCTAAGCCTATTTAGGAGTATATTATAATAGAAACAAATATCTGTGATTTCTTTTTCTTTTTTTCAGTCTTTCCCTAAAACAGAAGATCAAATATTTTTCTGTTGAAGGAGAAGGGATGGGAAAGAGAAAGAAGGCATCGGTTTACTAGATACGGCCTTATAAAAGCTTACTCTACCTTTAAAGTAGTATTGAATTAGGCTCCATATCTTGATGTTGATTGCATGATACAAAACATCCTTGCATCGTCAGAAGGATATCAGAGAGCTGTAGAGTTGTCTGTAACCTGAGTCTGTCCATGCAGATATGTTGTTTCCTTATTTCTCTGTGTGTATATGTGCATGTGTGCTCATGTAAAGCAATTTTTCAGGTTACATATATTGAAAACCTGTTTGTCTTGATGTTTCCTATTCGGGAAAAAATAGTGGTTAAGAACACAGTGATAATCTTCATCTACATCATCCTTTCATTCAAATCCAAAGGATTTTGCAGTTACAAAGTGCAACATGATTATTGATCTTCATTGCGTTACATGCTGT
The DNA here is from genome assembly GCA_013400335.1 of Eurystomus gularis. Taxonomy (NCBI): domain Eukaryota; kingdom Metazoa; phylum Chordata; class Aves; order Coraciiformes; family Coraciidae; genus Eurystomus; species Eurystomus gularis. Next base: position 28,665 of record VZZY01022537.1, read on the forward strand.
GATCAAGACGTTTCTCAGTTTTTCATGCTGATGTCAGCTCAAAGCAAATTTTAAGAGCTAATACTTACTTTCCTGGAAAAAAAGTTGTAGTGGTTTTTTTTTCCCAGTTCAACTTAAAAACTCAAATTAATGTTGGATGAAATTCTGAAACATTTTTAGGTTTCCTAATTTTATTTTGTTGCTCTCGGAGTCATTATTGGATACCCCCATGCATTTCCAGACTGCACACACTGAGTCTTCTCAATATCATGTATCACTCTTCATTTATTAGAAGGAACTCCAGATTTGTCATTATCAATCACTAACCATGATTTCTTGCTGATAGAGTATGTAGTTTTGAGCAGTAGGAGGAAAATCCCGTAACAGTATTGTCTGCTATTTGAATGCCTCCCATGGAGGGGCAAGATGGAGAGAAATTCTTTGCACAAAAGAAGTAAATCTGCTCTGGCAACTGTCAGTGTAGCAGTGCAGACCACACCACTTCAAAGCTGCAACAGTCTCTCCCATCAGCATTGCTATTGGTGCTGCTGGGCTTTCTCTAGTCACTCCACAGGGAGAGGATAAGTACTTGAATTCTCAAATATTTTCTATTATTCACACTTCCTCCTGGCTCAGGTGAAGACATGGTGCAGAGCTGTTATCTGCAGTCCTCTCTGACTGACAGAGGCAGGTAAATTTGTAAGGTTAGTCTGTTAGCTAGTGATAAAGACTGTCTCTGGGCAGGCAAATAAGTTACAGGTCCAGGACATAAACACTAATAAGGATAACATTTTTAACCAATTATATGTCAATAATAATATATATATGCGGCTACCTAATCCAGAATGTTAGTTTTATTGTGAGACAGTTGTGATTTCCATTATTCCATTTTCTCTCTTATGGGAGGAGGAAAAAAAATATACTGGTAATTAATTCTTTCAGTGATTCTCCCAGTCTTCATAGCTGTGTAAGTAAAGCTCCTACAATGCAAGCTGCCAAAATTGTGCAGTAAGCCATGCCTACTGGCTTTTTAAATCTTTGTAGTGATGTTATCAAGGGAGAAGTAAAAACCTAATGTCTTCTGAGTTGCAAAGACTGTAATTATTTCACTTTATATTACATCACTTGTGTGCTCTCCATCCACAACGTTCTACTTGCTTATGGAATACAAGAGAGACACAGAGTATCTGTCTCTTTCATCAACTCATACAGCTAGCTGTATGGATGAGTGTATTTCTGACCTTTATCAGGCCTTGGTATTGTACAGCATCATTTTTCAGTGTTTTCAAATCTATTATGAACAGACTAGGCATCCCAGGAAACTAGAGATAGATATGGAGGGGTGAAAATAGAGAGGGAGAAGCTCTGATTCAGAGTTTATTATTACTAAAATATAGAAATGTAAAATTAGGGTAAGTTTAATTGAGATGATACTTAGATTATGTAGCATAAAAATAACACTCATTTCTTTCAAAGGCAATAGCTAAGGAGATCCAAGGTGATGTGTATAACCTGTGAGTAGAATAAATATTTAAAAACCACGCAGCACTTCATGCAGTAGAATCATAGAATGGTTTGGGTTGGAAGAGACCTCCAAAGATTATCTACTCCAACCCCCCTCCAATGAGCAGGAACATCTTCAACTAGATCAGGTTGCTCAGAGCCCTGTCCAACCTGACTTTGAAGTAAATATGCATAATGTGGACATCCTGAAATTGTCTGTTCTAGTATCATTTACTGTAGTGAAAGGCTGCATAGCATGGCTCTTCTTCAGACCCTTGTGCTATCAGAGATTTATTCAGCTTTGTAAGTCTCCAGGTATTAGTCTGCACTGTACCCACTGTTGGGTCAAGGAGCAGTTTATCCTTTTTTGTATGTAGCCTTGAGTATTCCTGCACCCTGTCCCTCCCATCCTTTCAGTTCTAGCTTTATAACTGGGAACACCTTCTGTCTCTATACCCACTAAATCAATATATGTCTGTACATCCAAGAGGTTGACAGGAAAATGTAACTACACTTGACAGAGCCTGCCTGTGTTCCACTGCTCAGAGAAGTTACTTGGAATATGGATTGGAGTTATTTTTTGGCTTGAGATTAATAATGACTCAGAAATCTATCACCACATTTAATGTATAAGAATTAGAAATATATTTTCCAGTATCACGGGATAATAATCCATGTTTTCTAGATTGTTAACATAGGAAAAATATTTCTTAGGGATAAGGAGAGTGACTTCCTGTATAAAAAACAAATGCCTATGGCAAAGCTTTTTCTTAGGTTTGTCCACTTGGTACAGTACTGTTTGTTTCAGTATAAAATTGCCATGTATTTTAGTTTGTCTGTATTATGGTGTAAAAGTATTTTGAATCAAGGTTAATGCATAGCATTCAGTTCAGAGCCGTGCTGTTTGTAATAGCAAAGTGATCTGTCTGTGCAGGGTTACTACCTACTTGTTTTATCACACTCAAGACTCTTCTAGGGCTTACAAATCATTTTGTGTTTCTGAATCTATTCTTTCAAGAAAGCTAGCACTTCTCTATACTTTGCATGCTCAGAATGTGTAAAATGCGTATTTAACGTTTGATACATAATGCAAATAATAGTTACTCTTAGTATAATATTATTAGTAGATGTCGTGATAGCGTAGTACTGAGTACAGTGGGAACTGAAAAAGGTATCTTGGTGCTTCCTTTTTTTGCTTTGGGATTCAGGAGATCTAGGTAGGTTTGGGTTTTGGTGGTGGGTTTTTTGTTTTTTTTTTTCTTTATTTTGATTTCATAACTTCCCCATGTGCTTGAGCACTGCTTTTGAATCAGGAGTTTGTTTTAACACCAACAAGATAAATACAAGTGTTCATGTTAAATTGTCCAGGCTTTATGCTTAATCTTTTTATCTGTAAAATGAAGATGCTGAATACTGGCTCGCCTTATAGATATTGCGAGGCCAAATGCTCTAGCTGTTGCAAGGTAGAAATACACAGATATAAGTTTTTTAACTGTAAAGCAATTTTTCAGGTTATGCATATTGAAAACCTGTTTGTGTTAAAATGTTATCTATTGGGAGAAAATAATGGTTAAGAGCACAGTGATAATCTTCATCTACCCCACCCTTTCATTCAAATCCAAAGGATTCTGCAGTTATAAAATGTAACATGGTTATTGATCTTCATTGGATCCCATGCTATGATCCAAACATTGATTTTTGGCACTGGAGAGTACACTAACTGTATTTAAGCCCTGTTTCCAGCTGTATATTTTGATTACTATTGAGCTTGAATAAAAAGCCTCTCCTGGTTAGTGCCTGAGACAGTTTTGTCATGGAAAGGGGATTGTATCCCACACTACGGCCATGAGCAAAGCCTCTCTTCACCCCATCATGTTCATACGTCACATATTCCTACAAATATATCCAGCAAGAAAAATTCCCTCCTGCTATCCAGTATGACAACTTTAAAAATCTTAAACATGTGAAGAGAACACCAATCTCATCTCTGAAAATTGTATGCCAAGAGAAAGAGCAGTACACCCTGTCTCCTCATTTACCACAATTATTTCAAAAGATCAAATTTAGCCAGAAACCAAAATACAGGACTATTTTGTGAGGAAAAGAAAACATGATCCAGTTTTCTTTCAAAGCATAGGACAGCATAATATTTGAATCACAATTGTGTTTTCTTACATATTGTTTAGAGCTTGTACTTTCATTATTAGGTTCTTCTTCATTATTCTTCATTATTCATATTCTTCATTATTCTTCATTAATCCAAATTCTAGTAATGGCTGCAGTACAATTAATCATTAGCTGATGATAAAAGTAATCACATTTTTCTGACTTTCCTAATTTGTTAGAGCAGTTTTGGCAGTTGTCACTGTTAGCTGAGTAAGAACTGTGTTCTCAGAAATGATTCACTGTTCTGGTTTCTTTTTACGAAGATACGGTTCTGGGTCATCTAAAGGGCATGCTAAAATGAAGTGAGGGAAGCATGTGAAGGTTACTACTGGAAAACAAACTTACTGAACCCATGTTAATCTTCAGAAGTGGGGATTTTTTCAAAGTCTAACTTCAAACATTACTTTCCCATGGATCAGTGACTCACTGTTATCATGGTATAACATATCAGCTATTTTCTCTTTATTTAGTAAAGAGAATTCTTTCACAGAAGGATGGTAATCAGACATAATTATACTGAAGTTAAATTGATAAGATTCAGATACCACTATTTTCTGAATTGGTAAACTTTATTGCACAGTATTGATATTGAAATCATATAAACCCAATTTTATTAGTCTATTAAGGTGTGAAAATCACCTGTCTTGTGTCAAAATTTCTGTTAATCATTGGTAAGATTTTGCTGTAAGGTTGGTGATTTGTTATAAGTGCAGATATTAAAACAGAGACTCTCTAGAGAACGGATCTATGAACTTTCCTCCCCAACGAGTTGGCTGCTTTTTTTGTTGTTGTTGTTGTTCTGGATCCTCATTTGAAATAAGTAGAATATTTCAGAGCTAGGATTACTTTAACTTTTCGAGCTAGATTTTAAAGAGTACAAGAATTTAGATATCTTTCCTTTCAAGAATATGGTGGCAGAAGGGCTTAAAAATTCCTGCAAAACAAATCCTAAACTTGTATAAAGAATTCTGAATGTTTGTTTATGAAGGGAGCAGATTCTTAGGAGAACAAGAGATAAATTTTCAATTCTTTCACTTTGCAGTCTATTCTAATAACTGTAAGTTGTTACTAACTGCCTTTGTACGGCAATATCTTCATTCTGTGGTGGAGGAAGAAAATAATTCCCTACAATGGAATGGCATCTTAAACCACTGTGCAAGCTCCTGTGCAAAAGATCGTGCATCAAGCAGTTCCATCAGATTTTAATCTTTGTCCCTGCTCATGACTTCTGAGGAAACTGTAATAATTCATGCTGAGTTTAGCATGCTATTCAGTGGAGTCCAGCATGTCTGGCAAATTCCCCTTCTGGATCTCACATGGATATATTTTGAATCAATGTTAAAATAAGATTTCTGTACTTCTTTTTTTCTGTAGAATTGTCTGCAATTTTCATAAGTTCTTTGGAAGTGCCTGAATATTGTGTAATATTTGTGAAGTAAGGCAACTTTTGTTACTACATCTGTGATATCAAAGAGAATTTATTTATTTGGAGCATTGAAAAGCTTATGTTCAGACTGGGGAAGAAGATACTTTTTTCAATGAAGCTTGGTTTCAATCTCAATATCCTGAAGCAAGTATCTAGGCTCTTGAGGTGGTTGTCAAAGTCTCAACCTCTTGTTGAGGAAACAAATATGAACTTCCAAAGTAATGCAGCTTGTACATAGAAACATGCAAGGAAAGTGATAAATGGGGTATTACAAAGGTTGAAAAGCATTGGTGTGAGTATAGAATCTGGAAGACTGTAGCTTTGAGCACTTATGTGAATACTTTTATTTTTATTTTAAAATATGCAGTGTAAGTTTATGATGCAGTTTGTGGATCAGCATAACTTGTAGATCTATAGTAGCTTGCTCTAAAAAACACACCAAAAGAAACTAGATTCTAGAATTGGAATGTTTTGAATTAATGCTTGAATGTACAGACAAATTTAAATTTTGCAGGCTTTAGTTCTTGGTCCTAATTGTGATATGAATACTTGATAAAAATAGGATGCTTGTCATAGCATCTTTGTTTGTCTGTGGGATTTTTTTGTTGTTTTGTGTTGCACCATGTAGCTATCACATTCAGATTTACTCAGAATAGGTTTTTCTCCCCTTGATTTACTTAAGTGAGTTTACAGGTTTTGTAACTTGACTTTTATGAAGGCAATAACATCTGGCTGTATTTTTTACAACTGTTGGCAGTGTCTAGGAATTTTGGAAGTAAACTCGTGTATGCATTTCTGTCTAACGTACACTTCCTGTACATAGATTCCCTTTCAGTTTGGAGGGAGGAATACTCCCTAAAGCCTCAGGACATGCTTGGCTTTCCCATGCTTTTTTGCCTTTAAATTATTTTTTTAAATATTACTGAACAAACTGCAATTAGTCCAGATGGATGAAATACAAACCATAGCTCCTAAAAAAGATCTAGGATATATAATAACTAGACAATATATTTTAGCCAGTAATAAGGCTGTGTAAGTCAGTAAGTATAGTAACAGGACAATGCTTCTTATGAAGAAAGTTTGAGAATGCAGTTCTTGGTACTACTAAGGATAAACTGTCCCTTTATGGCCCAACACAAGGCAAAAACCAAACATTCACATTATGTAAATATTCCTATTCTTTTGCATGACAAATGTCTAGTGTCCTAAAGGTACTCTTGAATATGGCTACCAGAGTGCTATAAAATAAAAAACCTCAAGTTTACTCAAGCAAGTCATCACTGTAAGGAAAAATGCTCGTAGGGAACAAGATAAAATAAGACAAATTTTGAAACAACCTGTATGAAAGGTTTCTGCTAAGAGGACTCTAAAGGCACTGAAAACAGACCTGTATTCCTCGATCTTGTAGAACACTTCAAGATAACTCTGGAGGATCCTAAAAAGGAATGAGTTTGTTGTTTTGTTTTTTTTTTTTTTTTCCCCCCTCTGGTGTAATGGGTGAGATTGACATAGAAACAAAGGAGGGAAGAGAGGCTGGCAAGCCTGGAAGCATTCCTTCTTGGGAGGAGTCAGGGTGTCTGGGAGCCATCAGGCAGAGGGCTTTTACCTAAAAGGCACTGGTGATCATTGTGTCTTGGGAATTCAGAGGAGCATTTCCTCTGGTCTAGGTAAGAAGCTCTTCTGTAAGGATTTCTGTCTCCTGATTTCTATCTCCTGTGTATTTCCTATGTGGGAGATGTGATCTGAATGTCTGTAGAAGAAATAAATACAGTAGGTATTGACATGCACTGAATTCACAAGATGAGCTGGAATAATTTTAAAAAAAAATCTAAGAAAATCTATGGACTTTTTTTGTAGCTGATTTGTTAATGAAGCCTTTCAGAACTTACTACAACTGTTTTGATTTGGGTTTTTCTGTATTTCCTGTTTGGCATCCCAGGCACATACATGACAACCAGTTAGCTATTCTTTTCCTTATGCATATGTAACATACTTCAATGCTAATTTTCAGTTGTCACTGGCTCATCTTTAAAGGATCATCTAGTCCTGTGGTTATCTGAACACATCTGGGTGTGGTCATGATGGATAAATCAGTTTTCTTTCATGTGTTAATGAGGTCATTCTCAACCCATCTTTGGTAGAAGAATCAAAGTGCAACAAACTATGGCACCTGCCATATAGCAACAAAACCAGAAAAAGTGGTTAAAGCTAGACATGTAGAATACCAAAACCTTCTAGAAATTAACAGCAGAACCTCAGTGAAGAACCTGGCCCTTCAGTCTGCTGAAAAGCAGGTTTATACTTTGCCTGAACATCTTTCAGAAGAAAATTCAAAATTTTCTTTATTTACTTGGACATTAATGTTCCTAAGGCACTGACTCAACTATCGCTCTCAGATTCTTAAAGTTTGTACAGATTACAGATAAGGAGGTGCATTGCCTCGTGTAGATTTACAGTAAAGAAAATACATGAATGTTACATTGTATGGGTAGTGGTTTTGAAGCATTTTCTTTTTCTTTTTGGAAAATACCTATTTTTAATGTTTTTGATTTTTCAGAACTCTTTTAGGTTAACTTTCTTTAGAACAAACCACAGTTAAACTGTTGGCATCTATGTGGTAAGATCCCACATCGCATAGATGAACAATTTTCAGCTATTGTTTAGGTAATTGTTTTTTTTACTTGCCAAATGTTCCTACTTGCATTTTAGTTAGTTTTTGGCAGACAGATTTGATCAGCTATCACCCACCATCATCACTTTTGGCAGTAATCAAAGGCTTGCCAGTGCTTTAATATCAATGATTCCTGGGTTTTGAATTTACTGGATGGCAGCTGTCCTAACGGATGTTCCAGAAACCTGCAAATGAATTATTTTGGTTTACTGTGTTGGCCCAGTGCGGAAGATGCTTACTATGTGGGAACTGGCAGATGTGTACGAGAAGGCATAACTGAGCTTGCCAGACAGTTAAGAGCTCTCTACTGGGTAGAGATACAATATGTCCATTTTTGCTACCCAGACTAGAAATCAGGCAGATAGCTAATGCCCTTGATAACAGTGTATGCATGACATAAGTGGATTCCATTCAGTTAAACCTATTGCTCACACCAACAACCATAGTGAATATTTACTCTCAGTTTTCATCCTGGGCTAGACGGAATAATAAGAGACTTTTCAGTAGGATGGATTTAATATTTTTTTGGTTGTTTTTAATTTAGGATGGGGAAAACTTGTCAACTCAAAGAGGGGATAAACATGTCTCTGTGAGAATGCCAAGAAAAAAGGACTATTTCCAGAATCTGATGTTATGCAGTTAGTTTCCAGATTGGTCGGCACTTGGGCTAAAAGCTTTCTCATAGGATGTGCAATTTTACCTTGCAGTCCTTTCTGGCAAAATGCTTACAAATAGTTAACATTTAAGTACATAGTCTCCACCATATGCAAGAACTTCCAAAGCTGTTGAGTCAGTCGGGACAAGCCGGGGGCCCCTTCTTTGTGTGTAAATGTCTAGTATTACTGTGAACTGCATCACTGTGAAAAACTATTTTTGCTGCAATGAGCCAGTTCATAACCATCTCGTTTAGACAGCATTTTTGCTCCTACTTCTGTGATGTCTAATCCCACACAGTTTATACTGGGTGCTTAGATGCCAGTCTACATAGTATGGGGAGAGATGAGGGAAGGATATTAGCAGTGGTGTTGCTTAGATCTGTACTATTATTTGGGCCAAATCTATCTGGAAATATGTTCAACTTTGGCACAGATACTTATTGTGGGAATTTCATCCAGGATCACACATTGTTCAAAAACTTTGTGGGGAAAATTGAGGATTCCTAGGTAATTAAAAGGTCAAAATCTCCTATGATTTGTGGGAGATCTTACACCATATTCCAGTACTTAAAGGGTGGCTACAGAGAATATAGAGACTCCTTTCATAAGAAGACACATGGAAAAGAAAAGAGGTAATGGGTATAGATTACTCCTGAAACTATCCTGATTAGACACAAGAGGAAAACTTTTCACAATAAGAGCAATCAGCCATTGGAATAATTTCCCCAGGAAAGTAGTGGAGTCTCCAACACTGGAGACTTTTACGATTCAGTTGGACAGGGTGCTGGGCTGTCTTGTCTAGACCATGCTTTTCCCAAGAAAGGTTGGACCAGATAATCCTTGAGGTTCCTTCCAACCTGTTATTCTATGATTTGGGGAATGGGGAGAATTTTATTTTTTTACTTATTACTAGGAGATAGAAAATGTATAACCAAATACATATTTGGTCTTGCATTTTAGCAGCCATGGGTGCTAGAACTGTAATTTAATATTGCAGTCACTTAAGCTTAAGTCTGATGTTGATAACTGGGAATAAACACTAATGAGTTATATGCAGACTCCTATAAAGCAAGTCATTTGTGAAAATATACATTCTATCATTTCTTTAAAAGCTACTTCAGTAGACAAGCTATACCTCCCAATATCCTCTACTTCTTGAACTTTTCATACAGCTGAAGTAAAAAGCTTTTCTGTACTTCTCAAAAGAATACTAAACTCAAATCCCCGAGATGTTCCAAGAGAAGTGAAATGCAGAAACAGCACAGTTACTTGGTATGAATTTATGTTGCTACAAGTAAAAATTCATGCAGGAATGACTTACACAAAATCATTATATTACCCAAGAATTCTGACATTTTCTGCTAGAGAGATCCTGCAAACCTGCAGCACAGAATTTACAAGCAAATGTATGTGCGTCCAGACACACACACATATATATATCTAAAAAATAAATTCACTGTGTTTTTGAGATCAGATAGAAGAGCTGCCTCAGGAAAATTTAATTTGGTTTTGCATGTAACATTTTTAAAAAAATGTTCTACACTAATAGAAAGCAGTTCTAAAATTGCTTGAAAATCAATGGGATCACAGAGCTAGTTGTAAACAGATCTATTGTCAAAATAGTTTGAAGATATCTCAATTTAAGGATCAAACTCAAGATTTGATTTACATTCTAGCCCATAGTCATTCATGAGACAGGAAATAAAGTACAGAGGCCAAAAGTTTGTCCTTAGAGAATTTAATAGCTATGTCAACTGGTGAAGGTCTGAAGTGATTTGAGGAAGGAAATAATTATATCCTTATGTCATAAAGTCATAGTAGTGCTCTTCTTCCTCTTGGGTGTATAAGACTAATTTGGTGTCTAATACTATTACTGTTAGTGTTCTGGCCTGCAAATTTTCTCTCAACAGGCATTAAGAGAACCCGTGGATAAGTTCATAAACAGCCTCTATTGCACCAGCTGCAATGTGAATTGGGTTACAGAATTTTTCTTCCCATAAAGATGAATGACAGTGGCTATAAAAACCTGGCAATGTTGTCAGTTAGACCACTGTATTTAACAGATAGAGCAATTGCCTGGAAAATAGGCACTTTTAACAACTGGGTTTTCCAGTTGTGTATGCCATGTATTAGTATTGGGCATGGGGTAGTTAAAGATAATTTCTGTTTCCTGAGATGGTCTGCATCATCAGATCACAGAAACCCAACTGTTGGCATTGATCATCATTCTGTTGTTGGGTTTTGGTTTTTTTTTTTAAATGCTCTGAAAAAATGTCAGCAATGATGTGTATCTTGAATAAGTTGGCTATATGACTATATGGACCTATACACCTGTTTCTCTCAATGTCTTGTGAGAAAAAGATTTTCTGTCATCTGTAGTTACTCATTAAAATTGCCAGAGGTTGTGTAAAGTTGGTTACAGGCTACTCCAAAATAAATGATACAAAGGTTGCAGAGTCCAATCAAGAAATGTCAAAACCTAAGGATCAGTTTAAAATAAGTTAAACAAAATTAATTACCAACCTCATTAATTCAGGTGATTTTAGGAGGATTGTCTCCATGGCAATGCAGTTTGTGAATAATTAGTATGATAAATAGATTTGATGGAAATACAATGTTCTGACTACTTTGGCTACTGTGGTATTGGCTGATGTCACTTTGTGGTTTCAAATTGATCTGTGGACTAACAGTCAAGTGATTAATGATTCTGTGTTAGGTATCTGCCACTTTTATTTGATTCAAGACCATTAAATAAAAACAAATAAGCAACAGTTTTGAGGGAAAAGAAGGTAGTACAGAATTGTTTTGCCATGGCATACACTGAGTTTTCAAAGCAATGGCAACATCATGACAGGGGGAACAGAGATGTATATTGAGGAGTAGTGGGGCTGTGGTTGATATGAAATATTAGTTGGATAATTGACATAGAGTTTGTATCTTATGTGCTGGTTTAGGATTTCCTGATTAGCTTGATAGTCTGTTTATTCCTTTGGCTACTGCCTGAAATCATACTACTGGCTAGGTCAAAAGCATACAAAAAATGCTAACCTCATATGCTTGTGATTTGGGGATAAAGCTTGCTGTACTTTTAACAACAAATCCAGTTTTGATGGTCCATCTGTGGAGACTGATGGAGTGTCTATCTGTCATCCTGGGACCTTCTGTCCTCCATCTGAATGAAAGTCCATTGTTCATCTTCTCTGCTAGATTCATTCCCAAGGGAAAATCCTGGTACACTCATGGTATCTGGAGCAAAAGAAGCAGGAGAGAATGGGAACAGAGCAGTAGATATGAGTCTTGTCCCATCACCTGATTATATTGGGAAAAAAAAAGTCTTAAATGTGATTCTGCAGCCAAAATGATACTTCTCCTCCTCCATACCATCTGCAACATCTCAGATTCAGGCTGTTTTGAGTTACAGAAATCTGAATTAACTATCTCAGCTAGTACTTGTTTTGAGCACTTGAAATTGTAACAAAATTTCTCACTTTTGCTGACAAAAATGATAAAAAGAAGCAAAAAAAGGTTGACTTTCAAGATGCCAGAGAAAGGGAGCAAATACTCTGCTAGAAATTCAGATGGTTGAAGTTGTAAATTCACTGGAATAGTGAACCTTTTTGTAGGAAAATTGTCTTACAGCCCATATATTTGACTCATTCAATTCTGGCTAGTAAAAGTAAACAAGAGGATACTAAGTCCTGTGCCCAGATGTAGGATAATAATTATTTAATGTAGAGTGATCTGTTGTGTGAACTGTCAGCAGTAGTTACCCATATGCATACATTTTCCTGTTTAAAAAAACCCAACATCATAAAGTGGCTTACCTTACTTCCACAGAGATCTTGCATTTATGAGGAAGACCATTGTGTTGCAGTCTGGTCTGCTCCTTGAGGCAACACATCTTAATGCATTTAACAAAATCTTTTTTTTTTTTTTTTTTTTTTTTTAAACTATCAACAGATGTTGAAGCTGACTGGCCTGAGCATGGTTTCTGTTTGGGTGTTGCTAGACTGTCTGGGGCTGCCAGGGCTGGTTACAGCCTTGGGGAACCCTGTTTCTTTCCTTCCACATCACACTGCCAAACCCCCCATAAACACAGATGTGGAGCTAAATGCCCGTCATTACATATATATTTTATTTTTGAAGACACACAGGGAGACATGTTTCATATTTGGTGAAGCCATAGGTCATGCTGTGGAATTTCTCCTTGAAAAATATAATTTTCCTGAAAAACCCATAAAAATGAGGTGTGTTGTTTTTTTTTTTTTATAGGTTTTAACTTGCCCATTAATAGTCTCAGTGCTTACCTTGTACTTGTAAATCATTTTGTAGTATTATCAAAGGACCAGCACACAGCTTCAGAACCTTGCACAGACTGTGGTCCCAGAATGAAAAAGAAAAAGCCTATGAAAATTTTCCCTAAGAAACACTGAGTTAGGAAAAACCTGTTAACTAAAAAGAAGGACCAAGGAAAATATACTAGTTTGATATAGGGCCCTCATAATCCTCTGTAAATTGGACTTCTATATGTAATGGTCTGCGGTAAATAAAGGGAAATTAAGCATGTGTAATACCATTTCTTTTACTAAAGTAACATCTTAAAAATTTAAGTGCTGTCTATGATACATGGAGTGTTTGCATGAAAAGGTAACTAGCAAATAGACAAATCTGAATGTCATAGGCCATAGTATACACCAGAATGGTACCAAAGACTGAGCAGACTAATGTATTTCAAACTTCTTTATGAACAGGGTAAATCATCTCTAGTTTCTCTGCTAGATAAAACAGTATGCTACTAGCCTAATCAATTGCTCTAATATAAGAGAATAACTTTGTTCACATCTGTTTCAGCTGCCAAAAATGTAACCAGTAAATGCTGCAGATCTTTTGACAACCGAGAAAATACTCTGCATGTTAACAGAAGGATCTGAAAAAGATTGCCAGTTTTGAATATGGGAAACATTACAATCTCATTCTGTGTCTAGAAATCCTTTAACAACAGCTAAATTATCAGGATAAGCAGTTTAACTGAAAACATGCTAATTACCAAATGTATGCCATGTAAAAATATAAAGTGACTTTTTATGGAAGCGAAGACTAGTTGTAGCTTCAGCTGAACACCTACACGGTACTCAGTGAAAGTCATAGCTGGAGATCTAGATCACATTTCTGTTGGTCTTTTCCTGTTGCCCCCGTCTGTGTTACACTGTGATGCAGATTAGCTCCAACAAATTAGCATGAAGACTCCAAATTCATGTTTGTGTACACACATGCACATACATGCCGTTTAGGTACCAAATGGACTGCAGTGATAAAATGACAGTCATTGTGCTGTGGAGCTGAAGCACAGCATGGAAGACAGAGGCAAGGACGCTGTAACTCTTGACTTATTTTCATCTGTGATAGTAAATACATGCACAAGTAAACACATGCTGCACAGATGCAGCAAGCATAGCACTTTTCAATAGTATGTGGTACAGTCAGTGCTTAAAACATCCAGTTACTGAATCAACTGAATCAGAACATGTCACTGAACATGTCACTGGCAAGGTGCTCTTGGCAGTGGAAGAGTTGGATCCTGAAAGTCCATTTTCTCCCTCTCTTTCTGTTTTAGTAAAGATTTTCGCAGTCCAGGGTGTTAACCACTGTATTGTTTTATTCAGCAGGCTCGGTTCTTCTCTTATTTGTACCACGCAAGTGTGTTTGGTTTTGGGGGAGCTAGGCATTAATCACTGAAGTAAGCATTATTTCAGAGGCTCATGAAGAAAAATCAGTGTTTGTGGGAAAGCTGCGCTTGACATCGCTGTACAGTGTTAGGCAATGTGGTATTACGCAAAAATAATGGTTTGGAGCAGCGAAGCATCTGCTTTCTCCCAAGTATTTTTACGCTTACTAACAGATTTGTTGTTTCCCACACTCTCAGTTGCTGTTTGCTATGTCTAGTTCTTGTCCATTTAATACAGGCATAGTCAGCACAGGCCTTGTGACTACAGGTTGTACTCAGATTGGCAGCCAGAGGCTTTAGTTTCTCTAGCCTTACACACTGGCACATAATTTCAGTCTGCAGGAGCTCTCATGGGATTAAATAAAGTGTGTATTATACCTGGAACTCCTTGATAAACCATAGTACCAACCCTGGCTTTCACTTGTGTTTGGAGATTGAGTTACCACACTGACAGGCAATATGGTGATATCGGCTCACTGGGTAGAAGCAGCCAAGGAGAAAACTTGAAAGACTATTTTGACATTCATATCTCCCACCCCACACTCCTTCACACTGTTGGCTAGAGAGCCAAAGTGTTGGAAAATGTCTACAGTAGCCGAGGTACAAACCTTTGCATTTAACAAAAGTCCTGCCTTGCAGTGCAGCATTTTGACCTGCAGTGAAATAATTATTTGCATCAATACAAACATTTGGCAGTGTACAAGGTGTCTATAAGACTAAAAAATACCCAACAGATTGATTTCTTAAGGACAAGATGGCATGACGATATCAGCATCATACATGTTAAGTAAAAATGAAGTGCTTGTAGAATCAGCAATACAGATACTGTATGTATATGTATACATACTGTATAAGAAATTATAGAAATATAATAGTATTAATTACAATGGAATTAGAATAATTGGATTAAAAATGATATATTAATACATGGATACATTGATGTTAATACATGCAAAAATATTAGTGATATTGAAATTAATTTTTATATTAAGAATAGATTAATTACAATCTGAAATACAGGAGAATACCTGAAAATGAAACATGCAAAAAAGCTTTGTTGAATCGAGAAACAGTAAAGAAAACTCAAATGTATTAATCTCATAATCATGCTATTTTCCACCTTTTATGGTCTCCATAATGATGGTGAACAGCTCTTACAATAGTCCAGAGTCCAGAAGCGAGTCTAAGTAGACTGGATTTCTCCATCATCATTTTGTGGTTCATTAGATTTTTATATGCTGTAGTAGCCAATGAGGAAGCATTGGGAACTCTTCCAGGAGTTAAATCCAAGCTTCATTAGTTTTAAGGCCATCTTTCAGCTGCATGCTTACTTGTAAAAAAAAAAAAAAAAAAAATCCTTATTCTCTGTGGAGTAATGAAAGAAAAGCTCTCTCATCTTTACAAGCTTGTATTTTCTTCTAATAGCATATTATCTTCTCAGCTGAAAGGTAGAGAAAATTGTGGCTGCCTGGAATTCTACAGGTCCAGGTTGTGGTCTTAAATATAATGCACATTCATGTTATTGAGAAGTCATTATGAAACTATCAAAGACAAACATATCCAGAAACATGAGTGACATTATCAAAGTCACTATACTTGAAATACAGATAATGCTATTACAACTTACTGAGAAAACATTCACATTTGAGAAAATGATTGTCTGTGAGTACACGCACATTAGAAAGGCAACGAAAGACTCTTCTTCAGTAAGCCGCCGCCTTCAATGTCATATCATATAACTGTGTTCATAACTAAAAATAGTGTGCAATCAGCTGCCTATGACAAAATGAAATAGCCATCTGCAGTGGCCGATTATATTTTTCAGACATCTAATAGGACTTACAATTAAGACAATATACAGGTCATTTTGTGTCCATTCATGTTTGGGGTTTTTTAATAAACTTCTTTGCGTGGTCATCACTCACTATCATTTTTTTCTAGTAGCTTTGTGCAATGGAGGTTTATATACAGTGGCAAAGTTTAAAGTTCCTGATTAATTAAAAATGTTGGAGTGAAATATAATCAATAAAACATAATTTCATACCAACAATTACTTTCAGATACTGGAAAACCTATTTTCCATAAAGTGGAAAAGACAGTTCATTTTCTGGAAACAGATGAAAATAAAATTTTCTTTGTATTGGCTGATTGTAAAACAAAATACAACATTGATTCAAAATCTTGTAAAACTCTGGTAAACATTCTGGTTTGCTTTGTATAAAACTGGTCAAGCAAGTTCTGGGAAGATTAAAGTGAACTGGAGTAATGCAGAGAATAACTACAGGATAATAAGGGAAATGGCAAATATTTCATGACAGAGGATACAAATACTTCCAGTGGTATCTTTTGCCATAAGAAAGGTGACAGAAAAATAACATGATTAATTTCTGTACAGTTGACTCCAATTTTCAGATAATGGAAAAAAATTAGTAGCATGGATTGCAGACGTGAATAGTTCTACACAGAATCAGTAAAGTTCAGTAGAATTTATTAGTTCTTGCTCAAAACTGGCTCTGCCAAGCTGGAGTTAACTCCTGGGGATTCACTTACTCCAGGGTTGTCCTGTTCGTTGTGCCTGGGGGCATCACTGGCCCAAAGTGCTAATTAGTGGAGGCTGTGTTCTCAAGAAGAAGGTTGTGTTACTTTCTGAGTCAGGTTGGTTTTGGAAGCAGAGCAGTCACCTGTGAGTTGCTGGACAGATCTTAGAATGAACTCTGTGTCTGAGTCTCTCAGGGTCTGAATAAACATTGTTTTTTTCACCTCAGCTCATTAAGTATTTGACAAGTCCACTACTATTTGTTAAATATAAGTTTGGACAGGAAATAACCCAGGTCTTTTTCATAAGCTTTGGTACAAGAAAACTTGGACTATAAATTCCCTTCATTCTAGGAAAAATTTTGAAGAAAACAGGAAGCAAATGTGAAGGCTTTTAGCTATTGAGCTCTCCATTGAAGCCCAGATATCTGAGCACAAACTCTGAAAACCAGCGGTTAGCCCAAGTGCATGCCCAGCCTGTCATTGCCCCTAAAATTCACCTGTCTTATTTTTGCAAGCATAATTGTTTTAAGTGGTTTTATCTCTATGAAAACATAATCTTTATATTTTTGCTGATGGTTACTCAAAAATGACACAGTGCTAAAATATTTAATTGAAAGAATTCAGTGTTTTGACACTTGCCTCGCTGTCTGCTCTGTCAAGCGAAAGATAATCCCAGTGATTACACAGATTATTTTTCTGCCTTGGTGGTACACTTATTTCATAGCTAATCATGTCAGAAATATTTCACGATGACTTGAGTATAACTGGGAACTGTTATTTCTGTTTTGTTTAATGTATTTGGCTCTGCAAGTGTGATATAATGATTTCAGAAGGATGCTCTCTTCATTAAGTCAATTATGTGGATACATAAGAACCCTCATGGATTGAGGTTGTGTCACAAAGTACTGTAAATTCATCTTTGCATCCACACAGTGAAGATAATTCTCTTGGCAGATCAGAATAACTTTTTTCTGATATCTTCCCTTGCAAGTACATTTTTGGGAAAAATTTTCCTCTTTACTTCACTGCAGTTCACCTTTTTGACTTGAAAAACTCTAAAAATCAACACACAAACCACCAACTTCTTCACTGGAATAGTTAGCATACAGTATAATAGGCTTTTACTTCTTTTGATACGGGCTTTGACTCTCAATGCTGATGTATAGTGTTATAAACCGTATTCATTCATAGATGTTTTGGCTGTTCTGTAAGTGAATATTTTTCTGATGATACCACATCACTGCTCATTTGAACCCCATTGTGCTCCGACTGTTGGCTATGACACACCTATTGAATGTGGTTTAATTGGTTCAAGCTCTGTGCACGGGGATTGCCAAACCTCAGAAGCCACAGTATGAGAAAGTACTAGTTCCCAGCTTTGAAATTACCCTGAATCTGTATTTTAAAATTATGCTACAATTACTACTAAAGTAAAAATAAGAAAAGAGGCAAGGATTTGGAATTGGGCCTTGAATGTATTCTGATTACTAATGTCAGAAAATTTACTGTATTGAAAAGTGTGGAAAGGCATTGCAGATTAAGTATTTTAAGATTTAAGATGACAAAGGTCAGGCAATGCCTGCGCCTACAAAAATAGCAGGTGAACAACATGTGCAACCCAAAGGGTAAATTTCTTTGCATCTTCTAGGTGCATAAATTACTTTTCTTGAAGAGAAATTGCATTTCTGTCTTCTAGATAAATTGACAGAAGCTTGTGAAGGTATGTATAGCATGTGACTTTGAAAAACTGTTGGCCAAATATATGCTACCTGAAAATAAATTCAGAAATGATTTTTTCCTTGGTGTAGAGGCAAACCAATAACCCTCTTCAACTAGAGCTGGTTCTAGGTAAGACCAGTCTCTGCACTATATCCTGACAGGAAGTTTTGAGTACCACAGTGCAAAGTCAGCCTGAATCCATCTGGCCTTCTGAAGACCCAGCATAACTCCATGTGTATCAAATTCTAGGAACAATCTGGATGGGGCACAGAGAGGATTACAGTGACAGCTAGGAAGTCGTGTCACTGACAGCTCCAGAACAAAGCAATGAGGCAGCCATAGCATCTCCAGGACAGGAACAGGAAGAGAAGATCATAAAGGCAAATCCACGTCTAGGCTCTGCATTGTGATCTGCAACACTGCACGTTTATTACTTGAGTGAAGTATTGCTTAAGTGAGGAGAGAGTCCTTGCAGAGCACTGGAAAAAATTCTGCAAAGATTTCCACGTGGCTTTGCACCTCAGGCTTACGAAGGAGATTGTCTCCACTAGACCAAAATCCATGGATTACGTGGCACTAATATCTCCCCTTGCCTCTACAGCTGGAGCCCTATGTCCTAGGTGGCACCAGGAATCGCTCCAGCTGTGCCTGACTGTGCACATGAGGAAACACTAGGCTATGAAGCTAAGCATTTGCCTCAGGGCATGTTACATTCAGGTCAGACTGTAGCGTTTCTGTGTTGTTGCATGTAGCCTAGACATATGACACTTGCACGTTGTGTGTGTGTGTTAACTCTTACATCTGTCAGATGCTGTGAATCCCTGCATTGATGGGTTTTAAAAGTTTGTATGCATACAAGGGGCCTCTTGGAAATCTCCATAACCTAAATCCCTAACTGCTGCATTCAACCACGGTGTATTCTGTTTTTCGTAAACCACCTTAACTTTATGCTAAACCAGCTTTGTTTTTTGTCCTTAGTGAGTTACATGAGTTTCACTTGCTTGTTCTTCTGGTACTGTTTAATTTCTTCTTTTAATCTGCAGTTTGAAATTATGAACAATTCACATATGGTCCTTCTCCAGCCTTGTCCTTCAACTGAAATAGCTCTTATTTTTCTGTTGTGTGGCCTACTTGAGTTTCAGTTCACTATCCATACATTTTCTTGACAGTTATAGTGTCATTTGAACAGAAGTAGATGAAGCTTGGAGATAGCTCATTCCTTTTCCATAATACACTTTAAGACAGCATGTGTAGTTCTTAGTATTTGTCTTGCTAAGCTAGACAAACCAAGCTTTCATCATCCTGGTATCCTTTCTCTGTCTCAATTCATCTTTCTAGCTACCACAGGTGTACATTTTATTCCAGCTAAGGTTTCACCAGATCTGTCAATAAAACTTACTTAATTTTGCTGAAAGCATCTGTAAATACAAATGTGCCATTTAGTTAATCTTTATACACACATATACTCCAGGTTTTTGCCTGGAGTTTCCTTACTCTGCCACAACACAAACTTTCCTTACTCTGCCATTTTCTATTGAGCAACTGATAACGTTGACAGTTTAGATAGCCGTAATTTTGGCAAATATCTATTTTCTCAATGAGATGGGTCATATTTGGCATCCTATGCATGGTCTGCTGTTGAGTATAGAACGCAGTTGCTTACTTATCTATGCTTGTCAAACAACAAATGATCATTTAGTAGAGTGCTTTGACTAACATAGGTGTGAAACATGTTCTGTAAAACAGTGCATTTTCAATTTTATATTATGGGAGTAATTCCAGGTACATATTGTGTAAATATCACCATCAGGCCAAGTAAATGTATTCCAAACTGGAAACTGGTATCAGAATTAGTTGTGTTATATCCTTATTCCTCAAACCTCAAGATGCTGCCCTTATTACTAAACTTCCTACAGTGAGATAGGTGCTCTGGATCCTTGTAACAACTGGGTACTTGCAGTTAGAATCATAGAATTGTTTAGGTTGGAAGAGACCTTTAAGATCATCAAGTCCAACTGTTAACTCAGCACTGCCAGGTCACCACTAAACTGTGTCCCTGACTACCACATCTACACATCTTTTAAATACTTCCAGGAATGGTGACTCAACCACTTCCCTGGGCAGCCCTTTTCCAATGCTTGACAACCCTTTCGGTAAAGAAATTTTTCCTAATATCCAACCTAAACCTCCCCTGGCACAACTTGAGGCCGTTTCCTCTTGTCCTATCACTTGTTACTTGGGAGAAGAGACTGACCCCCACCTTGCTACAGCCTCCTTTCAGGTAGTTGTAGAAAGTGATAAGGTTTTGCCTCAGCCTCCTTTTCTCCAGGCTAAACAACCCCAGTTCTATCAGCTGCTCCTCATAAGACTTGTTCTCTATGTCCTTCAGCTTCATTGCTGTTTTTTGGACACACTCCAGTACCTCAAGGTCCTTCTTGTAGTGAGGGGCACAAAACTGAGCACAGCATTCAAAGTGCTGAGTATGGAGGTACAATCACTTCCCTAGTCCTGCTGGCCACATACTACTACAAACTAGGTTGGTCTTCTTGGCTACCTGGGCACATTGCTGGCTCATATCTAGCTGGCTGTCGACCAACACCCCCAGGCCTTTTTCTGCTGGGCAGTTTCCAGCCATGCTTCCCAAGGCCTGTAGCATTGCATGGGTTTGTTGTGACCCAAGTGCAGGACCTGACACTTGGCCCTGTCAAACCTTGACCCAGTGTTGAGGTTTAGGCTCAATCTGCCAGACCTACAACAGACACTCTCTGTTAACACTCCCACCCCCCCCACCCCCACAAATAGAGGAAGAGAAAGACGATAAAGGAGTGATCCAGCCTGTCCAGATCCCTCTGTAAAGCCTCCGTACCCTCAAGCAGATTAGACACATCTGCCTAATTTGGTGTCATGCAAACTTACTGAGGGTGCCCTTCATCCCCTCGTCCAGATCATTGATGAAGAGCAGCCCCCCATACTGAGCTCCTCCCAAGCTGCTTTTGCTCACATAATGGTTTGCTTACAGAGTCAGTGTCTAAGTTGAATAAATCATGCAGGTTTTCCCCACCTTTTGTCTTCAGAAAATGATTTAGTGTAAAGTGTAATTTAAAGTGAATGCAAAGTGCCTCTGGTTTTCTCTTTAAACATGAGTATTTAAAAATAAAGCATGAGTATGCTTTTTATATTTAAGTAGAGAATTAGGAATGTGAATTTGACTACATGCTGCATATAGAACAGCAAAGTAACACTTGCTAATTTGTCATATGTTGGGAGATTTTGTGGTTTCCCAAAATTCTCAAGTCACAAGTCATTTGGGTTATGAATAATGGACTGAAACCATGCTAAGCAAGAGTTGCTTAGAATACAGACCCTGAAAAATCCTGTGGTGTGAATGAAATGAATTAGCTCTTATCACTACTGTGTTCTGCAATATGAAGACACAGTAGAAGACTGGACTGTAAGGAGGAGGATTTTTTTCTTCATAGGCAAAGGATCATGTTCCTTTGACCAGAGGTGACACTGTGTATTGACAAGGTTTAATTCAGATCTTTAGGTAGTGGAAATTTTTCTTTAATTTACCACTTCCCAGAAAACAACCGTAGTATAGTAGCTACACAGATAAATGAAAAAGCAGTTGCTTCCTCTGTAATGGAATCAATATAGTCTTTACCAGCTGCAATGCTTTTTATCTGTTTTCCTTCTAAAGCTCCAAAAGAGAGGATCATATTTTTCAAAATGTAGCCTTGATTTATGCATATTCTGATTTACAAATATGCTATCTCAAATTGTTCCCTGTGTTATCATCTATTTATATAAGTACATTGAAAGCAACAAGGAGTTTGCTCCTGTAGATTTTATTGTTTATGTTTACAAGAAATAAGCTTCAAACAAACAAAAAAGAGCAACTATTTTTTTGGGAAGAATGTTGTTTGCATGCAATTACATGTCAGTTCCTTTTGAAAAGATGTCTTTAATATGATGGTGTTAATTTTCAGCATCAGTCATTTCTGAGCACATTTAATGGATGATATGTGTTCCACTTGAAAAATATAGAAAAGTGGCCAGAGTAGAATATTACCAGATTTTTTTTCCTGTGTTTCTTCACTAGAAGAGAAATAGCATAATATCCATGTTTAATGAATGATTGACCTAGGTGTTTTTCAAAATAGGAATTTCATGCCGAGCATTTACTGACTAATAAAATCCCCTGACCCTTTTAATCAATGCATGGTGTGACCATTTGGAATCCAAGGTGATTTCTTGATTTAGATTTGCTGCCCAGCTTTTCAGATCCACAGCTTGTGATAATTCTGGTTTATTGAGGCGCATCTAGATAGCATTTGTCAAAGTGAGTGCTGTGTGCAGCAGGAGAGGTGTTTCTCAGGCAGAGTAAGGATGGCTCTGTTTCCTGGAGCTCTCCTGAGTGAACTTTAGCAGGTCTAAAGTTGTGATGGAGGGACTGCTGGGCTATCTGAACTTCTGTGGCCCATTGAGTGGAACTGCTGGCATTTCCCATAACCCAGACCTCCTTTCTTCAAGGTTTATGGCTTCAGTTACTTACAGATTTTGATATGAAATGCAAAACATTAGGAAAGTTGGTTATGCCTATTCTAAGGACTGTTTCATCAGCCCACCTTGTTGAAAGAAGCAGTCTCTGCATATAAAAAAAGGAACAATTCAGTGTCTGGATAGTTTCCAAAAGGATCCTTTCTTGTAAATAAAGGAATCTGGTTGAAAAATAATGGGTAGTTTAACCAGAAATTAAATGAGTTTAAGATTCAGGAAACAAATTCACTAGCTCAGACACTCCACAGCCTGAAAATAACCTTGATAATTTTGTAATGAAGGATTTGTTAAACATCTGCTGTTTCTTTTTAATATTAGTGCTTATATTGTTATACTGTGGTATCTCAATGCTGTTTTTGACAACACATATGTGGTGGAAATTATTAGTAATATCCTAAGTTAATAACAATTTAGTCAGAAAGTTGAGAAAGAAATTAATAACAACAGGATAGCTAATATTAACTGTTAAAAAAAAAAAAGTACAGTTTAGGTTGGAATCAGGTTTTGATCTATTCTTATATTTTTAAAAAACAACTGTTTTCCATTCATCAGTTTTGCATGAAAGAAAAAAGATATTCTGTGATGAAACAGAAAATTTTCCATATTATTAATAGAATTTATAGTACATTAAAGGGAAGATGTTCTAATGAAAATAATCTATTTGCTTTGAAGCCAGTGTTCAAACTGGTGCTGGAAATGGATGGCAATAAACAGTGAAAACTTATCACTCTATCACTCTATGCATGAAAGAATTAATTTATCTTAGCAACTAGTAATTTCAGAGGGCAGCTGTAACTCACACGTCTTAAGACGGTTTTATTTAAATATAAATTGGTTGGAGGAAGATAAGGGTTTTTTTCTCCACACTATTATATCCCTCATCCATAGGCAATATACAGAACAAAAATAGGAATTTTTTTTTTCTTACTTTCTTTCCAAGCAAAATCGGGAATTGGCCCAGGGGTTTTGACATCAAATGCCTATTTCTTGCT
This sequence comes from Eurystomus gularis, assembly GCA_013400335.1. Lineage (NCBI taxonomy): Eukaryota > Metazoa > Chordata > Aves > Coraciiformes > Coraciidae > Eurystomus > Eurystomus gularis. The sequence continues at coordinate 52,600 of VZZY01022537.1, forward strand.
GCAAATGCATTGAACTGTTGTGGGTTGATCCCGGCCAAGAGCCAAGCACCCACACAGCTGCTTGCTCACTCCTACCACCCCAGCAGAAGGTGAGGAGAGAACAGGAAGAGTAAAAGCAAGAAAATTCATGGGTCAAAATACAGTCAGTTTAATAAGGGAAGGAAAGAGAAAAAATACAAGTAATGTAAAGGCAATCATTCATCACCTCCCACAAGCAGACCGATGCCCAGCTACTCTCTGATCAATGGCCACCTTGGAAGCCAAGCCCCTGTACACCTTTATTCCTCTATGCTAGTTTTTATTGCTGAACATGACATTATACAGCACGGAATATCTCTTTAGTCAGTTTGAGTCAGCTGTCCCAGCTGTGCTCTCTCCCAGTTCCTTGCTCACCCCCAGCCCACTCGCTTCACAGTGGGCAGGGTGGGGAAAAAAATAAAGTCTTTTTGATGTGCAAGCACTGCTCAAGAATAGCCAAAACACTGGTGTGTTATCAACACTATTTTAGCCACAAATCCAAAACACAGCACCATACCAGCTGCTCTGAAGAAAGATAACTCCATCCTACCCAAACCCAGTACAAAGACTGAACTCTAATATTCTGAATAAGAAGGTATGTTAAATGTGTCGCTAGCCTTTGAAATAGTTGCGAGCTATTAGAACTAGTTGATTTAAATCAGCAGAGGATCTGGTCCTGGATATCTTATGTATTAGTTGAAGATCAAATGTTGATTCAATATCACCTTGTACAAACAGCAACAGGATATGATTAATTAACAGAATTAGACTTCTTGCATAGGTGACAAAAGTATATGTAGTTTGGTAGGCTGTAGCAAGACTGATCACTAATTCATGATAATCAGAAAAAAGTATTCCATAAAGACTGATTATTCTGCAGTCATTTAGAAAGAAGTTTCCTATACCTTCCTAACAAGAATTTGGTGTGGGTCAGTAGCTGAGTTTAAAAGGACTGTGCTCTGAAGTTTTGTGGTAGTTGTAATACAATACCTGAATTTTTAAAACTAAGATATTATTATGTGAACTAACACCTCTTGAATTTAGATGTAAGTAAATGAGAAGTAGCCTGCAAGGCAGCAGACTAATTGAGGGCTGGATATGAAGTGCTGTATATTGTTTGTATGCTAGGAGATCAGCTGTACATTTTTCAGATTAAACATGTGAGGTTAACTGGCACTTCTGACATTAGTCTTTTTTTCCTTATCACTCATAGAATAGAGGAAGGTAAGTGTGCTAGTAGCAAAGTTCAGCAAAAAGGATACATAAAAATCTAAGCAATGAAGTCTGGAACTGCAAATCAAAACTCTTCTCTCCTCATGCCACTTAAACTCTGCCGTTTTTACTTTTGAGGTCATAGGCCATCAAGAATACTACCCCTCTTTGCTGCTTTACCTCCAGCAAAGATCCAGATAGTAGGCAACCCTCTTGCCTGAATGTTGATACTGGTCACCCTTTTCAACACAAACACTTTGAATGGGAATTTGTCTAAGTGGGAAGGAGGGCCTGAAGTTCAAGATTTGCCTCCAGCTACAGCAATTCAAACTCACTTTCCAAACTAGTCAGAGCCCAGTTTGGACTGAAAAACTTCTTAGCTCTGGATTTGTAGTATAGGAATTCTATAGTCTCTTGATGAGAGAGAATGAAATCCTGGGGTTTGACTTCTGCTTCTAGTGCTGTTTTATGTATCAGAGACATAGAAAAAAAATGTATGCTTGAGCATGGCACCAGGATTCTGTGGATTACAGCAGTTTGGTAACTGGATGACTCATATCAGCACATGTTTTACTTCTAAATCTCTGCTGTTTTGGCTTAGAAACAATTGTATTACAGACCTGTTGGGTTTTAAGTTTTCTATCCAAGACTTAGTTTCATTATAGGTCACTTTTAAATCAACAATAAAACTCTATCAGCTGACAAGAAATGCAGGAATTTCTTATGAAGAGTCCATGTTCTGCCTAGGCTGTGCAATAGGCATCTTAGTCCTGTTGGAATTTAAACCAGAGATATCATGCTAGAGTTCATCTTCAAATGGTTTTTAGAGATAAGTCTGAACTGTGTCTTCAGGTACTTATTTAGAGCATGTAAATGTACAGCAAAGAAAGCATGCAGGTTTCATCTTTGCCTGTGCAACTTAAGTTCTTCCTTTGCTTAATATCTGAACAAGAAGCTCTCATTTTCTTGAGCTGCTATATGCTATGTGCTGGAGCATGTCGGTCATACTGGACATACGAAGCACATTTTTACTTTTGTGTCTTGATAGAAGCAAATGAGGTTGACTGAAAGCACGCTAGTGTATACATAATTCTTCTTTGCTTTTATGTCTACATGCATTGTTTGGATTTTGTTGAGGGTTTTCTGCAAAAGGACTACTGTGGTATAACATGCTACCCAGGGTAAATACAGATTTGAGAAAATGCTTGTAACATCGGAATTTGGTTTATCTGAAAAGTTCCCACACAGTTTACTGCAGGTTTGTTTCTTTTTTTTTTTTTTTTTTTTTAATGACTGTAGAAGCCTCACACTCTTTATTAAGTGTTTGTTACATTAATTAAGGGGTCTGTTAGACAACTAATTTCCCCCATAAAAGCTGCTAGGAGATGATGAACATGGAAGTGGTATGATGTGAAGAAGTACACTCATCTCTCAATGTAGAAAGAGGGGCTAATTACTTTGAAGTAGCAGTAAGTTTTGGTGCTTTGTAGTTTTATATATGTTGTCTTCCCACCTTTCAGGTCCATCTATTATTGAGAAAGGAATATGATAACAACTATTACCATGTGACATGCCTATTGAATGTGCTAACCATATTGACAGCCATACTGGCAACCAAAACAAAATAAATGCTTCTGAGAACATGAGACAGTTTATGCAAGTCAGTATCTGTGCATAGTAATTGCCACGCAATCTAGTACTATTGTACTCTGACAAAATCAACAAGCAATTAAGTAATTAATGTTGGTTTCTCAAGATGTATTAAGCATGTGGATAGGCAGAAAACTGGCTGCAAAATACTTAAAACAGCATGTGGTATGTAATAGAAAACAAGCTTTGAAAGATCTACTAGGCCAGAGAAAAAAAAATGCTTTAATTCATGCCATGACTGTAACACTTTCAGGGTTCTTTTTTATGGCCTTTTTCTAGAGGAAAAATGACTTTATTAGTCCTTCAGCCATTAGGTCTTTATACTTTTTGCTAACATGCTCTTGGTGATATCCTTTATTTTGTTTATATAATTTCAGTACTTCCTTTTTAATTCTTCATGATGGAGCTTCACTTTGGGTACAGGGCAATCAAACAGAAATTGTAGTATTGTCAAGAAATGTACCTCAGTCTTGCCCAGTGGACAAAGCCAGTAGCCATGTGGCTTTTCTCTAAAACTGAGGTAGTGAACGCTGTTGTTACTTCTTTGTGAGACAAACGCATATTGAGAAGTGAGAGAAATGGAGAAGGCTGAGTAATTTTCATATCTGATACTGGAGGTGATACATGTATTACAGGTGAAACTGATATGGCATGTTAGTAGTGTTTCTAGGAAGTAGATGGAGTAATGGGCACAAGCAAATTCTACTGAATTTTGAATCAAGAGAATTCATCAAGGCATATGCTTCAGCAACTATAATTAAATTGCATTTCCTAATAAAGTAAGATACTTATGTCTGCTTGGTAAGGATGGCCTGCATTACCAATGTGGAGGTAACTTAGGGGCAGAGAGCAACTAAGTATCTGCTTATCAGTAATCCATTTGCAGGAAGGAAGATTAGAAATTCGCCCTACACACATAAGTCATGGCTTGGCATGTGTTTTAAATTAACGTTCTGTTAGGCATAGGATTAGTTTTGCATGTTCACGAGTAATTTTATATAAACAGTCCCCACTGAAATAATTCACACAACTGCAGTGACTGTAAACTCTTTATCCACAAGTTTTTATTCAAGTTTTAGCCTTCACTGAGCCACACAGAACCATGACGGATGAACTGGATCCTATGCACTGTCACATTAAAAAAAAAAAAAAAGGAAATGAAAATAATTATGGAAAAGTTTGGATGCAGTGATATTTCTTTTAATTGAAACACAAAAATGCTAGATCCTTCTAAATCAACTTGAACAACAAAAAGTTATAGTTCCAAGCTAGCATAAATTAGCTAGCATAAATCGATCTTTTGAATTGACT
>VZZY01022539.1:0-15466 GCA_013400335.1 Eurystomus gularis
CACTGGCACAGGTTGCTCACAGATGTTGTGGAATCTCCATCGCTGGAGATATTAAAAAGCTGTTTGGACATGGTCCTGAGCAACCTGCTCTAGACAGCCCTGCTTGAGCAGGGCAGTTAGACAACACGACTGTCCTCCAGAGGTCCCTTCCAACCTCAACCATTCTGTGATTCTGTGATTCTGTAACTCTGTGATCTGTTAGTTTAATTGCTACAATCTGCCTGTTAGGTTCGGTGAGTGTACATACAATTTACCCCAGAAAAAGCTTAAAAAAAAAAAAAAAGCTAGCAAGAACTCGAGTATACCTAACTTCTGCTCCTAAGAATCTAAACTAGGCCAACCTAGATCCATGATAGAAAGGTACTGGGATAACATCATATTGTGGTCATAAAGTCAAAAGATAATGTACATTTCATACATACTATACACTTGTAAAGTATAATTATATATGACCTCTATGTAGATTTTTTTAAAGGCATAAACCACAAATAACTTCTGACAATAAATAGGCAAGTATAGGGGATCAGAATGAAGTGTAAGGTATGCTAAAGATTACTCATTTATGAGAGAAAAAAAACAATGTCACTAACATATATGCCACCAAGAAGCTTCTGAAAAGTTTTTTCCTCTATAGTAACATTTTTTTTCCAACCAATCTGATTTCTCAGGTTGCAATGAGTCATGTCATGTAACCGAATGTGTCACATCCAACTGCGATATTATGAGAAACAACATAACAAAAAGTGACAAGATTTAACATGACAAGTAAGAATGAAATGCTACAGTGGTAAACACCAGTTTCCAGCAATTTGATATGTCATGTTTTTTAAAAAGGACACCCTAACAGTATGGTTCACGTAAAATAATCACAGCTCCTGACACACAGAATTACTTAGTTTTCAATGTTTCATGTTTTCAGACCCCCCAATGGTGATTATCTTTTGATATTCAGTTGAAAGATGTATTTTTGGCTCAATTAACACCAATACACTCATGAAAATTAACCATCAATATGAGTTTAAAACAAAGATGATTACTGTGATCAGCTGAAATTGGTAAAATTCATTTAACCAATAATGGCAATTTATATTATTGATAAGGAGAACTGCTTAGAAGAGTAATTCCACTTGCTCATTTTACAGTGGCTTATAATTGCATATAATTTCTTATCAACATCAGATAAAAGCTGTTATTTGGGAAATGTAACAAAATTCCATCTGCCAGCCAAATTCCTAGGCAAAAAAAAAAGGAAAAAAGAAAAAAAAATTTCAAGTTCATCAGTACACAGAGGTTGAAAATAGAAATTTTAAATACAGACTGGAACTGAAAGGGCAAAAATACTAAGCCTGGGAGGTGGGAAGGGAAAAAATGGACAAATTGGGCAGGACCAACAACTGGCTAGGAAAGAAATAGCTAATCCTTACTATAGAAATTTTTATTTTGGAAAGTTTAAAAATATTGGTTTAAAACCAATTTTTGTTATTTTTACAGTATAAAATATGTTTCATATTTTGGTTACATAGTAGGAAACACTATGACTGCTGATATGTCATACTGTGAAACTGTGCAGTTGAAATGAGTAAAATTTTCTTTTAAAATGAATCAGGAAGGTTCTTAGTGCTCTGGTGAAATCTTTTCTGGATCACAGTGTCTCCTGTCCATGTTTTACTGAGGTAATTTCTTTTATGACATTAAAAGAGACTTTGGTATTGAAAATACAGCTCTAAGTAGTTCCTTCAAAACAGAATGAAACATTCACAGTCATCTAGTTGATGATAGAGAAATCAATGCAAACACTGTTGATCCCATATTTATTCTACCATTTTTTGTTCACTCTTAAGAGCTGTACATTTCATGGACAAGATACTCTAAAAAAAAACCCCATGATCTTCAATACAGGGTACTTTTTACATCAGAAGCAGCAAGTATTTTGAATTCCTTCCTTCAGTCTTGCTAGATCTTAAAACATGAGTAGGTCTAGTTCTCCATTGTTCCAAGATCAACTTTTCAAGCTCCCCAGTGTTTAGTAAAGTTTGTCATAAATAGAAGAAGGAAGTTCTAGTTCTCACCAAGAGATCCAGAATAGAGAATTCCTTTGCAAAAGAAGACTGTCAGCATTTGCTGTCAGTGAGGAATATCAGCAAGAGAGAAGCAGAGTCCGTCTTCTCTGCAGCTAATTCTAAGGTGGTCGTGACATTGCTGTCTAGAAGACTGCCTGGCTAAAGAAGTCTTCAGCTGACACGTCTGATACCATTGCTCTGGCAGTATTTGTCTGTGGAAGCTTCCCATCACAGACTTCCTGAAAATAAAACAAAACTGACCTTGGGGACCATCACTTTCTAGATAGGTGGGATGTCTACACCTGTTCTCTGGAAGAGGAATACTGTCTCCAGAAGAGGTAGAATCACTTTTGGGGGAAAAGGGAAGACACTGTGAATCAATGAATGTATAGAGCACATGCCCTCTACTTACCTTTCCTGATTATCTTTAGCAGAAATCAAAATCTCTAGAGGCTGGGCAGCAGCCACTGCAGTTGCCATCAGTCTAGAAGCCTCATGAGCAGAAGAATTGTGTGAAGATGTAGAATGGAAAAATGTATGAACCCAACAGGTCCACTGGCACATACTACAGTATGTCTGAGCAATCTGTTTTGAAGGAGCACCAGCTATGCAGATACATGATTGTTCTGAGCTGGTGAAAGAAGAAGAGAAAAAGTGCTCACTAAATAGTGAGGAAGATACTCTGTATAACCAACATTGATTTATCTTAGGGAGTGTAGACATGCATGACCCAGGGATGCTACTAACAGCCATATTCTTTGAAGGGATGGGTCAGAGTCTGTCACTCTTTAAACTGCTCTAGAGAGTGCTTTTGCTGCAGGTCCACAGAGTTACTGACTTTGCAAATTGCAGCTCAAAGAATATTACTGTTGACTGAGATGTTACAGTGCGTGTTTGTATGATTTTCCCTGTGCTGGTTTATATGTGTTGTTTCATCATTTTGGAGAAGTGCTTATTTTACTTCAAATATTAATAATTTATGCTCACAGATGGACGGCAAAATATTCTTATGCGGGGTAGCTGAAGCTCAGTGGAATCTGGAGATCTGGATATGTCCTTTGAAAGCAATTTTTTTCTGTTTCAAAAGTGTATGGAAAGAAAACTAACTCTTTTCATTTCAGTATTAAATACCTAAATGCCAGTATAATACTAATAAGAGCAAGGAAGTGATTATGGAACATATATGGAAAATTATGATATTTTCAAATTTGCAGTCATTACACTGATATCTAAAATCCTATTTCTGGAATTTGTGTTATATTTCCAGATAAATCTATGAATAAGTCCACGAATCATCAATCATTAATAGGTGTCTTAAATCCAGACAATGATTTCTAGTTTTCAGAATCCTAAAAAGAATATTCTTGCTTTCTGCCCTCTTGAATTTGTTTTTTCTTTTTATTAGTAGGGTTACTTGAAAGTACTAAGACAAAAGTCTTGTATTCTGTAAACCTTTATGTTTCTATTCCACTTCTAAAGGGAAAGAGCCTGGGAAAATACCTGAGAATCACAACTGCAATTTTCATTGCATCCCTTGGTTCCTCTGAGGGTTATGAGTGTATCACCATCAGTGAACATTCACCTGGGTTTTTTTTTTCTGTCTACTTTGCTTTGATAATCAACAATATGAAACCCCCAAAAAAGGATTCATTGCATCAGAATAATTTACTTGTATATGGTCACTGATAAAATGTGTAAAAGCAAACTGACAAAAAAAGTTCATTCAGTCTTCAGAAGATAGTAAAGAAATTTACTTTCATTATCAGAAAGGAGGTTAACAAAGCCTTTGAACAAGAATTGCCAAGATGCAAATGATTGTTACTTATATCCTGACTATCATTTTTCTCTTAGCGCATCACAAAATGCTTCAACAGTGTACCTGGTATACAATAGACCATATTATACAAGCCATAGGGCTAGTAACTTGACCACAGTACCTAACCGACAGTCAAAATAGAGAAATAATGTAAGCAGCAGTCCTTGGGAACCTGAGCATTAGTAAACTGAGAAAATAATTCCTGTTGTGTGTGGCCTTCAAGGTTCTGGCAATACACTTTTTGTCTGGAAAGACAATAAATGTAGACTAGAAGTTTGCCAAACTGTTGACAAAAGGCAGGCCTGTAAATACCAACCACTACCCCTTCCTGCTATTACACATTCAGGAACGGAGAAGCTCCCTTAGGCTTATTAGAGGTGAATCATGTCAGAAGGATCAACAATAGCTCTCACATGTTCAGAAACACCTTTCTTTTACAGCTAGAGAGTCACGCTTGCAGTCAACAGTATTAGTGCTGTGATTACAATACACTGAAGCATTACAGGTCCCGAAGCCAAAATGTATTCAAGCCTTTTCCCCTTCAGTCTGAATGTATGTATCTAGGATAGACACATGTTAGAATGAGAATATGACTCTGAACTGCAAGCCTGTCAGCAATGTTTAGGTCTAAAAAAGATGTTCCATCTAGGTGACATCATTGTCAAGTACTGTACAGCGCCTACCACAGATGGGGAACGGCTATGGCAACAGCTCCTGTCACCTACATCTTTCCTCTCTGCTTGCTCATACTCCTTGCCAGGATTGCCTCTGCTGACATACTGCAGTTGTGTTGTTACTACTGATTTTCAGACTCTGAGTCTGGAGCAAGAGCTCAAATCAGAGCATTTATCTAGTTTCCTTCTTGAGAAAAGGTCTAGCATGTGTTGTCAGTATCTGTTCACTTAGAGATTTTCCAGAGAATTATGGTGAATTCCTCTATCTATCCATAATTTCCTTGAGCTGCCAGAAAGCCTTTGGCACTCCCCCAGAAAAACACTTCAACAAGTTCCGCTGAGATGCTCAGAGCAGATTGGTCTACCTAGAGCAGATATCAGAACATGAGCTGAAGTTGTGTAGCTAGTGTGGAAACAGTGTACCACTGGCTCTGAAGTATGAAAGTACACCAATGTCTAAAGCTCTGTAACAGAAATCCGAGATAACATAGCTTTTGATGAGACTTACGGGGGAGTATTTTCTAATTTTCCTAAAGTTGTACTGCCATACAGGAAATAATACAGAATTCAATGGATCTAGAAAAGCATGGAAATGGGAATATGGCTCACTGGCCCAGAGATATGGTTGTGTGGGAGGAAGGACTTTTGGATTCTGGCACCTAGAGCTAGCTCTCCATATTTGCTATGGACCTGTCATTAATAAAAATGTATGGAAGAAGGGGGAGTCAGCAGACTATTTAAATTAATTTTAAAATGTGAACTGAAATTTCAACATTAGTGTGCTCACCATGAAAAAATGTAATTCAATATTAGGTATCAAATGAATAACCGAGTTTAAAAAAATGATATATATTTTAAATTTCACTAAAAGCATATCCAGACATTTCCTACTGTCTTGGAATTTAAAATTCAATGTAGACTACAGAAATATAAAGCCATGAAATGGTCAGTTCTTTGGTGGAATTTTTGATTGGGTTTTAGCATACTCTGAATAATTCTTGAAAAAGAAAAAAAAAAATGAAACACTTTCAAGAGGTTTAGAAGGACACTTCATAGAAGGGGTAACTCATCATTATCTTTTCCTGTCTTGCCCTTTCTATGCAGACAGGAAGAGAATGCAGAACGAGGATGAGATCATTCTACTAAGCAATACTACAGTATTGCATCAAAACTGTTTATTGCTTATAGTTGCTCAATCCAGATAGTCAAAGTAAACCACTGATGAACAGAATTTCTGAGCTCAACACAGCTGTATGACATACAGATAGAGTTCCTCAGCCAAGTCTTCTCTAAAGGAAAATTCTGTGCAGACGAGGGTAGCACAATTAGTGTGCTGCATATGTGCCCATAAAATAATGCAAATTAGAATCTTAATCACGAATGTCTCAGCAATATCTATAAATGTAGGTTTGTTTAGAGGAAGAAACATTGATTTTTTTTTTCTTATGTAGGTATTACTTTGGAGTTGCAATGCTGTAAGATATGGAAATTATGATCTCAAAAGGGTTGCCAAAAGAGTCGTGGTTCAAAACACTCCTAAATGACTCAAGAAAATGAAAGTGAACCTTCTTGTTAACTGTGTAAGCACTTTTTATCCCTTTACTTATTCCTCAGTAACAAATTTGCAAAATAAGGATATAATGTGATGTTCATTACAGGTTAAAATATTCCCATTTCTATGTATGTTGATTTTGAGAAACATGTTTATAAGCTTACTGTACACTAAAAGGGAAACCAACATTAATGACTGGAATACAAAACTTAAAGCACCAATTATAATGCATAAGGTTTTGACATTATTTCTAGTTCTTTGAGTACTTTGAGTTCTTCTAGATCTCTGTTCCTACTATGTCTTACATTCTTGGGCAGCATTGGGAAAAACCTGAATCTGCAAGGGATTTCTTTCTCTTTTTTATTTTATAACCTGAAGTGACAAGAATGCTTTTAGATAAAAAATTAATATACAATTTTCTTCATTGGTTTTCTTCCGATGTCTCCTTAAGTGATTTAAACAACTGGGCTATTTTCTAACAAAATCTTTGAAGTGGCTAAAGCTCTATGACTTGTTATAGTTTTTTTTCCAAGATGTTTTGCTTTCATCTCTATTGCATGAGGGTTTTTTGTAGTCTTACACTAGCAATCTCAACACATTCAAATAGTTCTTGGGAAACTTGTGTCTGATTCATGGGTGGAGAGTAAACCAGAAAATTCCAAGTGGTATTTCTGGCTTTAAACAGTTACAGAGATGTACCTTTATTTTTTGCCTTTTTATAGATTATGCTAACTATAAAACAGAAAGACATATTTTATAGTGTGCATTAGTTTTTCTCAAGTGTGAGTCCAGTAAAACAGTAGAACCTGTTTTAATATACTTAAACAGAACCTCTAATAATGGCAAAACTTCCACATTTTCTATTTCAACTGGACTGCCTAAGCACTTTTTATGATTATATAAAACCTGAACTTTTCTTTTTGAGTCATGCACAAAATTTTTAATCACTCACTGTAGCTCATGCAAAAAAAGTAACAGCTTGCTACTTGTATGAGTCAGAATCTAAACAGAGCTATTTAAAAATCATTTGGAAGATGTGTTATTAGCTAATTAGCATAATGTAGTTGTAGAGAAGACATACAATCTAATGTGTTTCACTGAATCAGTTCATAAACAAACTGTAATTACCTACTATTTCCTATGCATTATTACTTTCCTTGAGATTCTATAATATGGCCAGGCCAAGCTACAAATGCTGCCAGATTTCATATCTGAAATGCTATGCTGCAATTGGGGCACAACTTTTGTTTTTCATAAATTACATTCCAACACTGTCTACTTAGACATTTGCACCAAATCTAAGTACTTGGATGTATAAGAAAAGGTACCTTATTCTAGCTTATTCTTACTACTTCTACTTCAAATAAATTGCCTGAGTTTAAAACTGGAAATATTAAAACTGAGTGAGACAGAATCATTTGATTTTCCCAGACTCAATATTTGTATGAAATTCAAGAAAAACAGCAAAGAACAAACAGGAAAATCAACTTTTACTGGATACTTTAATTAATTATTAGAATCTTGCTCCAAAAGAGGTTAACTGCAATGATTTGTTCATCATTGGATTCCATGTGGATTAATAGCAGACAACGGTCCATAACTCAGGCCTGAATGACTTCAGAAATTTGCATTAATATATTAGTTTTAGCATACCTTTCAATGCTTGGCCACATCCTCCTCAAAGTCAGTGGAGGTTGCAAGGTATTTCCTTTCCTCTAGAATCCTTAAGCTCAAGAGGAAAGCATTGAGGCCTGAAAGATTTCAGGGATCATTTACTGATATTCACAGACTATCTCTACCTCATAGTTACATTAAGTTTTTGGGACCTCTGGAGAAAAAGGTTGAAAGGGTTTTAGCTATCATCTAAAATTTTCTGACCTAAGCAGAGTTCTGAAATAGTCACAGAAGAACCTGCACAGAGACCAGCATAGGTAAAAAAAAATAAAATATAGTTCATGTTATAAATGTCAAATCATTTTGGATTTTGAAAAGAAAGTTTGTAACAGTGTACATAAGTGATACTACATGCAAACAGTCTGACCATCACATTTACTTCCAATAAAAAGGAAAAAATCATATTTAAAAATCTCAAGGGCACACTGACTAATGTGTAAGTGATACTAATATGTAAGAAGTGAGGCCAAAGTTCAACTGATTTTTTACTACAGAAGTATCAGAAACATTAAATAACATTTGTCTGAACTTCTGTAAAGCAAAAAATAGTATTTGTCAAAAAATGTAGTACAATTGGAAAGCTATTTTTGATCAGAATACTACCTGTCACTGAGCATCTGTGGATATTACATTGTTCCCAACATGTCATCTTTTGTGACTATGGCTTATGAAGACAGAAAGTAATTAGTTTTTTGTCAGAGTTCTGACGTATTTTATCTTGCAAATATCTGGAATTCCTGGTCTTGTACTTTGTGTTCAGTGACAGTGCTGCAGATGGTCTTGGTAACCTCACAGACAAACTTCAGAGATCTTACTCTGATTCTTCAGATTACTTCCAAGGGTATATACCAGTTGTTTTTTATGAATGCCTTTCAGTAAGAAAGGCAACATCACACATTAAGTTGATTGCAATAAAAGTAAAATTGGAGACTCATTTTACTTTTTTTAGATAAAGTTTTAAGATGACAGTTTGCAAGATTAAGTATTAATAGAAATGGACATCATAGACAAGAAAGATGTTGAACGTAACAACCAATTAAAATATAAAATACATTTAATTTTAAAAATGTTATTAAATTACTTAGAACCAAATAGACAGATAGGCAAAGTAAAATACCAACAGTTGCTGAGGAGGACTCATAATTGTAACTTTAATTGAGAGGAAAGAATTGAGGGAATATTAAGGTAAACTCAAAGATTAGTGTTTAATACTCACCCTCATGAGGAATTTGATTCCTTTTGCAATACTGAAATAAATTGGGTTAATTGTGAAGAAGGAAGATTTCATTTGACAGTGCACAGAAATGGACGTTTTTAAGCTTGGCAGTACCTATCCTTCAAATAAGGTCTGCATGATCATGAGTTGGCTTAGACAGTTGCACAGGATTTTTGTTTCCTGATATGAAAGACCAAATAGAAAATTCCTTGGTAAAGTCACTTTTTCTTTAAGCTAAAGCATAGAAATGCTGAAGCAGAACCACAAATGTAAAAAGAAAATTGACCAGAAGTGTGATTAATCAGTCAGGAATATATTCTAAAGTGGTGGCAATTCATTTCTAGCAATATATTTAAATAACATGGCTTTGAGCTATCTTAGCCAAAATTGATTCAGCATATTAATGTCAGAGGAAGTGGTTAATCAGCTCCAAGAAGAATCTCAAAATATCTCAGATATTTTTTATGTACTCCCCAAAGAGTGGTCCCTCAAGGAGCCCTGTAGTATCCAGCCACAGAACTCTCACTGACAAAGTACTAGGACTGTCAAAACCATCCTCAAACTTATCGTCATCCAAAAGGCCATCTTCCTCCAAAGCAAAAAAGACTGTATCTGAAATACTGTAATGTAAATCACCTCATTAGCAACATACCAGTTACAATGAACATTCCCAAACTATATGCAGGTAGTCCATAGTAAAATGTAATGACGGTGCTTCTTGGATACTTCAGAGTTTCAGTTTGGACATACTGTCAGTCTTACATCTGTCATCACACAGCAACTTTATCTCCAAAAATGAACACCTTTTAAATTTTGTCTGCTGACCTAGTCACACAATGGAATCTTTTCATAGTCTCTTTTTGAGGAACAAATTTTAAATAATTTTTTCACTGAGACTATGTTGTAGAGATTACTGGAAACATAGATTCCCTCAACGATTTCCATCAAAACTCAAAGCATCACTGCTTTCCCCCCAGATTTCTGCATCAATATTGCTTCCTTTGGCAACATTGTAATTATTATCACAGTAATTAAAAAACTATAATTTGTACAAAGACCACAGGTCAATGCACCTACTGCCACAAAATTATCAACAACCCAAATGAAACACACTAGATGAATTAAGTTTCTTGGGTAAAAACACATTTGTTTGTTTTGAAGATTCTCATGATACCACAGCAATCTAAAGTGCATTCCCCAATGGAGACAGACAGCACTTTTAAAAGAGCCATTTGAATACAGTGTAAGAAATTACATAAAAGAAAGCCCAAGCTCTGCTCTCGTATATCCTGGAAAATCATTAAAATTAATAAATCTACCTTGGAAGGCCACACTTTGTACCTATTGTCATCTAAATGAGGAAGCCGGTCTCCAACAATTTCCTTGCATAGACAATGGAGAGACCTTAGCCCCTCTGAGAATTCTTAACAGTCCACTGAGTTATCCTTTGAAAGAATCTCTTCTACGTTCACTGTGCACAGAATGTATGGAAACTGTCCTCCTAAAGCAGGAACTATAAGTAACAATCTTGTGACCACATAGTATGGCCCACTTACTCTCTTCCAGATCAGTAAATCCCTTAGTAATATGTTGTGGAGAAATCTCAGGCATTGATGATTTTTAATAATTGGCTTATTTCATTCTTACCTGCGACCACATCTTGGAAGAGAGTGTTTGCCTCATGACTGTATTTCACTGAGAGGGCATAGATGGGACACTACTATTATAACTGATCTTCAGGGGCTCATTACCTCCAGGTGCAAGGGAAAGCAATCTCAAGCCTAATTTGTGACCTCTGCCAGACCAGTGTTATCTAGACCTAGGACTGTGAGTCTGTTCCAGTAAAGGTTAATTTCAATGTGATCCCTCTAACCCTTCAGATCCTGTGTTCACTGATCTGGGGAATTAGGACTTTTATATCAAAGTGAATCTGTATTTGAAGAGGGAAAACTTTTTCAAGATATAGGAAACCAAGGTAAGAACTCTTCCTCCTTTGTTAATGTTTAAAAAAATAATTCGGTATGACCTAAATTACTGTCTGGGTCAAGTGTTTTTGCACAGAAGCTCTCTAGCTGTACATGGCTAATGCTTTTCAAATACAGCTGCTTTTGAAGCTATTTAATGTCAATTGACTATGATTCTAGAAATGTTCCTTTTCCAAGTTACACATTTCTAATGCTCATTTTTATTTAGAAAAGGAAATTGGAGACAATTATAGCAATAAAAGGAATTAATGGAAATTTTGACTAAAAATAGCTATAACCTGGAAGAGATGCAGCCATTTTGAAATTAAGGCAAGCACGAGACCTGACAAGATAATGGGGATAAATGATTCTCACCACCTACACAACAAGGGACAAGGATGGTGAGGATGATAACAGTAATACTGAAATACGTGTTGTAGCATGTTTGCTTTCTAAGTTTTTAAAATCATCCCATAAATAGCAGAGTACTTAATTAATGAGTGGAAAAGCAAGACAGAAGGATACTGATACTACAAAACAATAACTAGGTTCAGAATGCCCTTTATAGGTAAAAAATAGCATCAGGCAACTAACTGGTTAGTAGTCTGTTTCTTTAGCCTGTATTTATTGATTGCAGTAAGTCATTATTAGAGTAACTTCAGGGTTACTTTGAAAAATGTGAAAAAGAAGCAAAAAGTGAAAAAATATTGGGAGTTCCTTGGAAGATGTTTGTGGGGGGATGCTCTGCAGAGACTCACAGCCTTAGACATTCAGAAATAAAGTTTGGAAGAAGCGGTTTAATTAGCCTCCTTCCTATATCTGGCACATTAATACTTCTGTTAAGGACTGGGAACTGTTTTTGGTTTTTTTTTTCAGTTGAGTAACATGAGGGGTCCCAAGTCTATTATCTAAGCTTTTCAGGTGGAAAAGCCTCCCTGTGTTCTCTGTCAGCACTGCCCATGAACCAGCTCATATACACTAACACAAGCCTGAGTGGGTCACTGGGAGAAGTCTGCATACACTTTCATCAGTAATCCAAGAGCGAACAGTACATCTCAGTTTCACTTCTGGCAGCTTAGAAGGTGACTCCTTCACACTCCTAGCCTGCAGTGTCAGCAAATGCAAAGGAAGAAGGAAGCTTAAAGAAGCTTCCTAATTTTGGTGAAAGAGCACCAAACCCTGACAGTTCTGAGAAGATGCTGTTAGCTTTTCTTGTGCCAGTCTGTGGTGTCTGGGACCGTACCCAATGTTCTGGAATGAACATCCTGACCTCACCCTATCCCACCCTTTCTAATCTCTCAAGGTGATCCGTGGGCATCAGAAAAGGTAATGAAGGACTCATCTGAAGTATATCTGTATCAGAATAGAATAAAATTCCCAAATAGGTAATGTCAGTGGTTAATAGTAAAGTCTCAGAAATACTCTTCCACACATGTAAAACAACAAATATTGCAGAAAATCCTCCAAAAATGGAAAAGTGTGGAAATAATTGCTTAAGTTTAGATAAGACCTTGATGGCAGGGATTATATACGCATCAGTAAAGCCTCTACTGATTACATATTTCTGTGTGGAAAATGAATCCTAGTTTTCTTTTTGCAATAATGCACATACATTTTCTTTTTTTTCTGCTTTCATATCTAAAGTTTGTTCTTTGCATTTTTTTCAAATGAAACTAACATTTTGCAAAATAAATTTCCAGTTTCCAAAAGATTCTTATTTCTAGATGAAGTCAGTTATACTGGACATGTTACAGTATAAATGGCAGTGCTTTGAAAATAAGATGAAATCAGGGTCAAATCATTATGTCTAAATCCACACATGCACATAAATGTATATATTAATAATATTTACCTACATATACAAAATTACATATACAGATGGGATCTGAACCTGCAAGTGCGATGCAAGCAGTAGATCGAAACTCCCCATGAAAATATACAACAGAGAGTAAAACCCCTAAGAACAGTCTAAAAAAAAAAAAATTCTGCTACTTTGATTATTATATAAGACATAATTGGGATTCAGATTATGCTCTACACACTGACGCAAGATATCCTGAACCTAAAGGTTGTAAGATTTAATTTTCTGTTGCTATTAATGAATGTTACAACAGCAGCTGCCCCCTGTGGCTTGGTATAAAAAGCAGTGTATATACCTAGCACAACATTTGCAGACCTCCTCAGTTTTGTATTTTTAATGTGATGAAAAATTGTACAAGTAACAAAGGAAAAATGTCATGGTAACTAAAACATTTCCTATACATGTATTTTAGAGGGAAGCTAAATCAAAGGTCTTCAAAGAATTACTAGGGTTCTTTCTAGGAGGTTATTGACAAATATGTAGTTTGTCTTCTGAGTTTGTGCCTCTTTCACAGATTGGTGTATTTGTGATCCCACAGGCAGGAATAAGTGTCTGTAATTCATTTCTCCTTGTTAACTAGTGTGCTTTTGTGTGTAGGATGATTGACAGCAAACTCGGCTTAGTCCCAACGGATGAGCTTGTTAGCAAAACCCTAGCATCCTATCTCTAATAAAGCATATCAGCAGTACATTTTGTCCTATCTATTAGCCTCTCTGTTTCTTTTTTGTGAAAAGCTGAGTGTCCCTTTGAAGCAATGACAAATAAACCCCTGAACTGAAGTGCTAGGCTGCCTTATGGACAGCTGGATAGTAAATGTCACACCGTGTATAGAATGCCTATTATCAGAGTGAGCCATTTGTTCCATTCCTTTCAGTATCTTAATGTAATACAAAATTGCTAAATCAAGCCCCATGTCTGTGACAGAACATAATTAATGAGAAAGCAGGAGCCAATTCAACACTCTTTATTGGGACCTAATTGGCTCAGGCAACAGAGTTGTCACTCAACAAGAGACTTCCTTTAAAGCAATTTTGTTCTTGGTTGTATTACAGAGCCTATTAAATTGTCCCCTCCTTGATCACACAAAGAAGTATCTGCATGCAATAATTAGCTTTTCCAAGGGGATTTTTTTTAACTCTTTCAATAATAGCACATTTTCAAGCACTGCTGGAGGAAACAGCACTGGGAGATGTGCAGCCTCTGGACTAAATAATTAGAATACAAGCATTTTGGGAAAGCCTGTGAGGAGCATATCAAAGCAACAGCTAGTACATAATGTGGTGGCCTGACTTCAGAGAAGGTTGCAGGCCAAGCTGGACATCTGATATTTGCACTCTGTGCAAACTGTTCAGCTAAAGGAGCAAGTGAAAGGTATGGATTGTTTAACCAAGTGCTTCCATTCTGACATAATATTAAGTCACTGTGAGGAATGAGAGGTCCTATTCCCCAGTGCCAGTATCTGGAATCTCTAATAGCAGCAGAAGCAGCCATTCATTTTGAATGGGAACCAAAACGTAGGAATCTCTTCCCTGTAAATGTCCATCAGAGTTTCATGGACTGTGTTTTTTTCTTACTAGGTTGCTATGGAAGAATAAACTGATGAGGGCACTCTGTAAGGATTAAGAAAGAATATTTTGCCACCCAAAGAACAAACTTCACACTTCGAAGTTAAGTGGTACTTAGATTGTACGTAAGTAAGAAGGAAGTCTAGAACCTCTCTAACCTCCAAAAGCATAAATCTCTACAACTAGGCAGAAGACAACTTATTCAAAACCAAAATACATCACTTGGAAGTCCAGCGATTTAATCACCATAAAAAAGGTTCAGATGTGTTCACCTATGTCTGTAGCTTGCTATATTTAACTAGCTAGAGCTACTGAGCCTCATAAGAACTTATCTGAGAGCTGGCCAATAAAAATGAGAGGGTTCTGAACCACCAGGTATCTCTGTGTTTAGAAAGGCCTGTCATAAGGCTAACTTATATTTTCTGTTCAGTCTAGAATTAAAGCTAGTATTGCAATGGAGGACTTGTCCCATATTTTTCTCAAAATGGTGACATATACTCTCTGTTGCCATTTTCTGATATTTGTATAGGACTCATAACTCAGTGCACCTGTTGAAAATAGTTGGGGAAATACAATAGAAAATGGCATTTAAAAAAATATTTATCTATTAATAGATATTTAATATTGCTGCATTAGTTGTTACTTTTTGAGAATCCTAAGTTAAAGAAATCAATATACTTGATGTTTAATAATCAGTAGATGTTAGTACTTCCATCTTTTGTCTTCCAAAGACTAGAATGATGTGACTAATCATATAGATAATAGTGTGTTATGACTTGTATTACTATTTTCTTCAGGGTAAAAATTCCAGGGATTTCAAAGAGAATGAGGAAAACTATTAAAAGACTCAATAATATTGGGGTTTTTTTTCCAGAGAAATATGTATTTAATGGCTCTTGGCATATGCTATACCTGCAGTTATATTAAGTGATCTTATGTAGCTTTTTTAGTGGTACAAGTTCATTGACATCTGCTCTAATATGCATGCAAAGTACAGTATTTCTAATATTCACCCCTTTGAAGACTGAGCAAGAACATAATAGTTAAATATATTACAAAACCTTTTTTTTTCCAGATTTAATAA